>VZTR01030522.1:121396-160859 GCA_013400775.1 Chaetops frenatus
GGCTCCGCGGGTGCTCGGCGGGTGCGGCGGCTCGCAGAGCGGGTGCGGTGCGGCCGGGCTTGCTGCGAGCGCCGGCTGCCGCAGGGAAATCCGCCCTGGAGCTTCGAGCTCCTTCTCCTGGGAAGCTGGCGGGCCGTATTGTGTCCTTTCCACCTTGCGTACCCAGCCTCCAGCAGAGCAGTAGATCAGGGAACTAAGAACGCGGAACACTTACTGGGTGTAAACCTGTGTCCTGTGGGATTTAAAAGAGCCTCAGTCCTCACCTTCTGATTCGGTGAAGAGTAGTATTGTGTTTTGGGTGGTACCGAGCAAAGACCCAGGCAGAAAAATCTATGGGGGCTTAAAACGTATTAAGCATGGTTATTTTAGAAGTTGTAGCATTGTTTGGAGAGGTTTATTAATTGCCATAGATAGAGGACAGAAAAATGAAAATAACTTTATGAAAACGTTGGCAGATCTCAGAACAGTATTTAGCTTTCCCGAGCCCAGCATCTTCAGTATTACACGCTTGGAAAGGATGCTGTCTCTAATTATTGTTTACAGCTGTTCCTTTCTGGGAATTCCTAGTCATTAGTTGTCAGGAGGTTAAAGTAGCATAGCACACAGCAAAGCACAGTATAAACTAATATATATACTTTATAGACTATAAACTAATGTAACTGTAGCTCAGTTTTTACTTTTAAATCTCCAGCCTAGATGCCTGTTGAGTTCTGTTTGTTTCATCACACTGATTTTGAAAATAACGGTTGCTTGGTTTTTACCTTGATTGACATTTATGACTGTAAATAGCATAGGCAGTAATTTCCACGTGTGGAGGGGAAAAAATGCCGGTAGAACATAGTATCGAATAATGTAATTTCAGCGAGTGCTTCTGTAAACTCAGTACTTTTTGTTACTTAAAGCTGGAAATAACCATTTCGAGGGTCCATGCCGGTAGTGCTTAGTCATGTGATTAGTCTTTACTCGTGTACAAAAGTCCCATTGACTCAATGTTTCTACTAACATAAGTAAGGAATTCAGTATTTTGGTCATCTCAGAACAAAGTAGAGCTGTGGTTATCATGCAGATTAGTAAAGGGCTGTTTATATTTCCTTTTTAGAATCATTCATACATTTAAATACAGGATTACATAAATAGCATGTGTAAAACTATATTGGTGAGGAGAATGAATGAGAAAATGTGTTATTTTCATTTTAAGGCTGTATGCTGGTGGAGGAATGATAAGAATATGCCAACTTTATTACCTAAAGGAAGGCTTTTCCATATGTTGCAAGATGTGACAGCTCTGAGCACATTCCCTACTGCTCTTAGGGTGTGTAAATGACATCACTCTAAAGTAGCACTTTGTCGCATCACCTGTTTCATCTGCCTCTATTTAGGGCTTGTCAGGATGTCCACTGTATCTCTCCTTCAGCTGGTTCTCAGAGAGGTTATAGAGGTCAGCTCTTGGCAACTGGAGTTTGAGGTCCCCTCTCACCCTGAGAGGGTCTTTTTGAAAGCTTTGGCTGGACATTTGCAGGTGAATGTTGCCAATAGAAGCGTCTGGGTGAAGAGGAGAGAGTAACTGCATCCCTGTGGGGAAGGAGGTGTTGAAGTCCTTCTGCGCAGGAGGGGTCTTCTGCCTCCATAGACCTGGGGATGACTTCCCAGTCAGTATGTCAGACTGGAGTTCTTCCTCATTCTGTGTCTCCTGACTCCTGTCTCCATGAGAAAACTTCCCAACAGTTGCAGAAACAATTTTTAGTTACTTCTTGTTTCCCTGTACTTGATATTGATATTGATATGGCTTGATACTTGTTCCTAGATTCATAATCACAATGGTGTTGTTCTCCTAATGTGGCTAGTTGTACTCCAAACATTTTAACGTGAACATACAAACATTTATTTGTCTTTATACAAACTCTCCTTTGCTTTTAAACACAGCAAGAATGTTTGTGGACAGCATGGAGTCTCTGCATGTAAAAAAAGGTTATTGTTGTTATTTTTGTTCTTACTGTAGTACACAGGGGGTTTTGAGGGATGTAGTCCCTATGTTTGGCTCTAACTATCCACAAAGTTAGTGTCCTCTGAATAAGTATTTCATAGAGTGCAGAGGGTTTGAGGTTATGGGGGATTTTTTTAATGTTCTTCCTTCTGTACCCCATGAGGCCAGAGTTACTGAAAAAAGGGATGCAGGGCAGTAAACATTACATGTCCTACTGTGGAAATATATTGGGGGTTTTGAGCCAAATGGAAATGCTTTTTCAGCTCTGTTGACTTACCACTGAGTAATAGTGGCACTGCAGTCTGCACCCCCACACAGCACAAGCACCTCTGAGCCATAGCTGTACCACTCACAAAATATAAAGAGCCTCAAGAAAAGTAACCTAAGTCTGTCCTCGAGTGGCAAATTCCTCATCTACCATATCTGGCCACTGTAAGTATGGGACTGATACTAGCACAGCTTGCAATTCTTTGGGCTCTTTCTGTACACTTCTGGCCATCACTACTCAGAATGACTGGGCTGTGGAAATCTGAAATGGTCATTATCTGCCCTTTTTATCAGCATGTTATCAAAACAAGAACTTGAAATGTGCTGAAATTCAGTAAGTGCATATGGGATTACTTTGTGCAATTATCAATTAGTTAATTTTCCAGGATAATTTTCCCTTCCCTTGATCTTGACTTTTCTTATTCATATTTTGATTTAAATGCTTTTTTGAATGATGATGCAGTTTCTTTAGCTATGCATAAATCCTCTTTAATATCACAGTAAATTATATCAGAAAATGAGTGAGATAAGCTGATCAGTGTCTGCATCTGAGTAATGCAGAAAAGTTAGTGAATATGAGCTTTGAAAAAGCATTATTTCTGAAAGGTTCAGCTGGACTGCATCCACTCTGTGCTTGTTTTAGGCAAAACTTCATCCAGAATCCCACCCTAAAAGTGCCTTCTCAGTCTCTGCAGAAGTGATAGCACTGTGATAGAAGGACACTAACATGCCAGTAAAAGGATCCTTTTCCATTTCAGATGTCTTCCAGAAACATGGCTGGCCAACACATCCTTCCTCAAGCTTTGTATCAGAGCAATATGCTGAAGGCAATGAAGATCAGAGAGAGGACACCTGAGGATCTAGTCAGACCTCCCAGTGGAATAATTCACCACTTCAGGACTATGCACAGATACACCATTGAAATGTTCAGAATGTGCCAGTTTTGCCCCCAGTTTCGGGATATGCTTCAGAAGTCCCTGACTGACCAGGCTATCCAGACTTCACTGGAGCGCCAGAGGAAGCTCAACTGGTGCAGGGAAGTTCGGAGACTTGTTCCTTTGAAGACTAATGGTGAGTTATGTGCAGGTCTTTGCACTCCCAGTTAAACAGGTCATACAAATGTAGCATCTTTATTAATAGCAACTGAGCTCACATTACTGAAACAGAAGCACATGGCTTTAAAAATGTGCTGCCTTTTAATCTTAGTTTTGTAAATTAAAATTCTTTCCACGTGATGTACTGTCCTGAGGCTCTAACAGACCCCTGCCCATACCACAGTATGTGAATACTGTGGAAATTTCACAGATATTTTCATAATGTCAGTAACCTGTGGCACTTCAGAGTCAAGAACAGGGCAGGGAAACTTGATTTGGAACACATCACCTTCCCATGAATCTGACTGCTAAATGTTGGCTGCCTTGTCGGAAGCACCAAACATCCTTTACTGCCAGGCAAGAGGAGCCTCTAGATGCTTTTAGTGAAAGGGATGCATTCCCATGTATATTTAGAAGAAGCTAATATCCTTCCAATAAGCCCTGCTGTTGTAGCTGGCAGGCAAGGCTTGCCTGCTGATCCATCTTTAACAACAGTGATGGCAGTAGCACCCAGAAGATGGAGCCTCTGGGAACCTGACACGGCTGTCCCTGGGGTCAACACCCCACGCTGGGGCTGTTCCCTCATCCTTAGCTACCTGCTGGGGTTTGGCAGCTCTTGCCTTCCCTCAGGGCCCACTGTAACTCCCATGTGTGTGACTGACACCCATCTTTGTGCAACACGAAGTTTGCAGTACCCTTTACTTTCAACAGTCAGTGCTGGTTTCAGGACTTAGCTTTTGGGTTACTTTGTGTGTGTATTACATCAAGTGCTACAGATGAAAGGGGCACAGCAGTAGTGCCAAGATTTCCTGAGCAGGTTACGTTTGTCCAGAGTCTCAAGCAGGAAACCTTGGCTCATGACTGTAGGAGTCACCAGGCATTTCCCATGCAGTGGAGGAAAGATTTGGTAATGGCTATGACTTAACAGTCACGCAGCTGCCAACTTGGACACAGGATTCCTTACAGCACAGGCTGCCCCTAACCAGGAAGAATAGACTGTGGCAGTGAGGACTTCAAAAAGATGGAAAATACATATTCTTTGCTCAAGGTGCAGATCACAGCAGTTATAGAAACACTGGATATGGTGGACCTGCAGCTTTGTTGAAGTCCGTGTGTTGTTTGCTTCTTTTCATATCTGCCCGTATACAAGTTGCCCTTATCTTCCCAGTCCACATTGTTCCCTTCCCAAGTTCGGACACATTTCTCAGTCTGATTGTACACAACTCTGTTGTACAGAAGCCATAAAAGTAGACCCACTGAGTAGCTGTCACTGCCCAACCTAAAGCCTGATCCTGATGTGCATGTCTGTAACTGTTGTAGAGGCATTGACCTTCTGGTGGGCTTTTTGGGCTGCCTCTGCATTGGTGTAAAATTCTCATGACTGCAATTAGCGGTGTGCACAGAAGTCATGGAATCTTGAGCTTTGGAAGGACCAGAGTTGCAGCTAGGGAAGGCGGTGTTTTGCAGGTACTGGGAAGGTAACATCACTCCAAGTGTTGCATCTTAAAAACTTCACTCTAACAGATTTTCTAGGAAAATGGACAGTGTGAGCAATTTTTTTCCCAGGGCAAAGAGTAACAGTTCTAGAATCCCCCATCTCCTGTCAATACAAATCCTGCAGGGGTTAATGCTGCCTGGACAGACCCTTGTTGGTGACCACACTACAGTCAGTAACACTGACCTCTTTGTTTGTCTCATGACCATTGGCCAGTGTTACACGTGGGAGTAGTGTGGGCTTGGATCCCACCCGTGAGCAGGTATACCAGTATACAAGATGCTGGACATATCAGGGCATGTTGAGGGAAGGCAAAGCAAGGACTTGGTTTGTGGTCTCCCCGTACACTGAGCAGACGAAGAACTTGGCTTCAGTGCGGTGCTTCAGGGTCATTAAGTGCATGAGAAGGAGTGGCTTTGGAAACCTGTGGGTTATGCAAAGTAGTTGCATTGAAGGACGTTTTGCAGGAGAAAGAAGGTAGATTGGACTGTAGGAGAGGATCTCTGAAGGAAATGCAGAAGCCTGGAGAATCCCTGTATTATCCCAGAAAACAACTTTTTTTTTCCTTCCACATGGCATGAAAAATTTTTTTTAAACATTTAGCTGCTTAACCCGTAGATGTGGGAGGAATATGTTAGTTCTCTCAGTCAACAGTGGGCTTTCTTCAGAAAATTCTGGGTTTTTTTCTGATTAAGGTTGTAGTTGTTAAAAACAGAGAAAGTATCTCCTATAGGATCTTTTGATGTATATTTTACCTAATGTGTTTGTGAATCTGTGGAGTGGTGGGGTTTTCTTAATTAAAAAAGCTGTTTTGAATCACCACATATTTCTTTGCAGACATGTGAATGGGCGATAGAAGGAAAGCAGTAGGAGGTACAAAAATCGAAACTGTTTGGGTTTTTTTCTTCTTTTTTTTTTTTTTTTTTTTCTTTAATTTAAGAATTCCAGCATCTATTGGCTGTAGAGATTTCACTTGTATAATGAATTGGCATTCATTCCAGCTCGCCCAGCCACACCCCCCGGGAAAGTCCGAGGGAGGCTACGCTGCACGCCGCAGAACAAAAAGTACAACTGTTGCTCAATTGCTAGTCAAACGGTGTGGGGGAATTCCAAGTGCTGTGTAAGGAATTTTGGGCAGTGCTTCTCAATAAAGAACCGAAAGTGAGCTCTCAGAGAGAGAAAAAATTTAATCTTATCTTTGCTCTAGATCTTGCAAAGGGAAAATTTTAATGGGATTAATATGTCATCTTTCTTGGTCAGAAGGAAACCCAGTCAGTTTTTCTGTCTTCTTGGTTGTTCCCTGATTTTTTGAGCTCAAGTAAGCAGCCTGCAGAATTGAAGTAAGCTTTGTAAGACAGCACTATTCAGAAACCTATAAGATGGTTGCAGGAATCTGATATGCACCAATCCCATAACAATTTATGAAGCACTGAGTAGATTTCAAATTACATCTTACTTTGGAACTAGAGTCTGTTGTAGGCTTTTCTCTGCAATTTCACAGAATAAGTAGCAAAAGTGTTCACAAATGGTGTAATTGAACTCATAATGTGTATGGCAAACTGGGTTTAATTCTTTTGCGGGAGTTCTTCGGGTGGGTTTGTTAGGGTTTTTTTTTCACATGAGAAATTCTAGTAGCTTTACCACAGTTGTTGTCTTCTGTTCCAAGAAAATTGCTGTGGTTTCTTAGCATTGGGTGAATCTGTTTACCACTGTAGTAAACATCAGACCTAGTTTTGCATCTGAGGACGTGACAGTAATGATTTTTGATGTATCCCTTTCAGGGGAGACCTCCTCTTTTGAAGAAGATGGCTAGAGATAGAATTTGAAACCCAGATATAGATGTATTTTTTGTCACACCTTTTAATTAAGTTAGTTACCTCTGAGTCTCAGTTTCCCCTCAGAAACTGCAGAATATCACAGTCCTTCCTACCTGTAAAGAGGAATTTCTCAATGCAAGGAGATTGTGTAAATGAAAACTATATCACTGTTTTTCATTTACTTAGTTTTAATTTTGTGTTTTAAAAACCAGCTCTCTAAATAAGATATGTAACCACCCAACATGCTATCATTTCTGAGAGGAAGGCCAGGAGTGTTCCTATGATTGCTTTACATAAATCACCTGCCATTCCCTTTCTGTCTCCTTTTTCATGACAATTTCTCCTTTAAGCACAGCCAAGTGCCAAGCAGTGCTCATCAGGGGATGTGAGGCCTGGTGTTACTATAATATTTTCTTAATGTTTTCCATTATCTCAACCCCATGCCATAGGATGCATATTTGTATAAACACCAATGAGGAAGATTTATATCTTTTTTTGGTAGTTTTAAAATGTCTTTGTTGTGTTTAAAAAGCTATTTCAGCCATGTTTGACATTTGTAGTTGATCCCAAAATTTAGTGTGTGATATCAGTCAAAGTTAAGTAAGATAGGTAAGGGGCATTGCTGAATGACAGCTTAACTTGGACCGGTACAGACAAAACCAGTAGGGAGGGAGTTTTTTCTGTCTGTCTCTGAACAGAGATCATAATTCTGGTCTCCTTCTTCACAGCCCTTCTGTCTGAGGCTTAGAGAGAAGTGCACAGGTAATATGCATATGTGCAGTGTAATTCTACATCCCACGGACTTGTGGCATTTTATTTAAGCAGCCATTTGAAAGTGATGCACTCTTTCTTTTTCTGCAGGTGATGGAAATTGCCTTATGCACGCTGCATCGCAGTACATGTGGGGTATTGAAGATACCGACCTTGTCTTAAGAAAAACATTGTTTAGTGCTCTCAGGGAGATGGACACACGGAACTTCAAGCTCCGCTGGCAGCGGGAGGCTGTTAAATCCCAGGAGTTTGTAGAAACAGGACTCCATTATGACACCCGGGTAAGGCAGCCTGAGGGAATGGTGCTGTTTTCTGAGTGCTCACCAGCGTCGGCTTGCTGATTCTGTTTGCTTTTTGGCTTCACGGATTCCGTCATAAACGGAGAGCAGAAATAGTCTTCCTTTGGAGGAAGTGGGAAAATGTGATTATTTGAGTACTGCTGTGCTGCAGCTGGTTCCTGACCTCCATGTCTTTGAACCATTGGTGACAGCTGTTTCTTTCCTCAGAACTGGGAGGAGGAGTGGGAATACCTCATTGAAATGACCTCACCAGAAATATCTGGGGCTCGAAACAGGCTTCCTTATAATGCACTGGAAGAAATCCACATCTTCATCCTTGCTAACATCCTCAGAAGGCCAGTCATTGTCCTTGCAGGTGAGTTGCCTGGTCACTGTGTTACTCTTGTGCTCTGTTAGTAATCTTAGTCAACAACTGGTTTTTTTTAGGCAGATGCATTTCAGAACACAGTGTTTTCAGCAATTATTCTAAAACCCCCAGCATACATTTTCTCTTGCCTGTAGCACATGCTTATTTGTGTTTTCTTTTTTTTCTTTATGCAGATAAAGTGGTTAGAAGTTTAGAGTCAGGCTCCAGTTTTGCTCCTCTGAATGTTGGTGGTGTTTACTTGCCTCTCCTGTGGTCAGTTGAAGAATGCTACAGATACCCAATTGTGCTTGGCTATGACAACATGCATTTTACACCACTGGTGACTCTGAAGGACAGTGGGCCAGGTATTTTTCAAGTACCTTGTGTGGTATTTATATTCCTTCTTCAAAACTGTTGTGCTGATAAAGCATTTAAAATACGATCTGGTTTAGATTTGCATTTTTAAAGTTAAATAAGATTCATTTGAAATGGATTCTTTAAATGTGAGCAGAAAGAGCTTTGTCTGTGAATCTGAGTATAAACTAAAGGTTACCTTCAAGGTATTGGTTGAAAGTAGAGTGCAACTCGCTTGCAGGCTGGAATTAGTCGAAGGGTAGCCTCTGCTTTATTGTCTTCTGGTCTCCTTTCCACATCATAAGAGAAGAAGCTTTGAAGGATGCAGTCTCCCAGCAGGGTACCACTGCCTGGCAGGAATAATGAAATGTATGTTTTACCATTTTTAACACATCTCTTCTGAGTGGACAGCAGTTCTCTAGGTTCAGGTTACAGCATCATCCCATGGAAAGGCATAACAAACAAAGATCTACAGTGCTGCTCACATGGAGAAGATAGTTACTATGGAGACATTAAGACTACTGTGGGATGGGGCTAAGTTTGTGATGTAGGTGTGTCTGCAAGCTCCCTCATTGGTAGCATATGGAAACTGATTGCTCTAGCCAGCTGTTCTCTCTCTCAAAAATGTAGTGATGATATCTCCATGTGTTGCATTTTATGGTTATTCCTAACTGGTTGGTTATGTGTATGTGAATATATATATATGTGTGTGTGTGTGTGTGTGTATGTGTTAATCCATCTTATTTCCCCACAGAAATCAGGGCTGTCCCTCTGGTCACCAGTGAACAAGGCAGATTTGAGGATTTGAATGTGCACTTTCTGACAGATGCAGAAGAGAGGATGAAAGAGCAGCTGCTAAAAGACTACTTGATGGTGATAGAAATTCCAGTGCAAGGCTGGGATCATGGTACAACTCATCTAATTAATGCTGCAAAGTGAGTGCCATTGCTGTTTCCTCAAAATTATCTCGGTTACAGAGCTGGGACAAGCTGGGCAGCCCAGTTTGTTCTTTTCTTCATTCCTTCCTTCCTAGGTGGCCCATGTGTTTACCACCTGAAATATGAAACATTGGCATTACTGTTGATATGTTTTGAAGTAGTATGAGCTGAGGCCAGTCCCAAATTTAAAGGCAAAAATGTGTTCAGACTTAACAAACTGAAACTAGGATTTTAGAAGAAAAAATCCGTTTGATAAGTTTCACTGAGTTTTGGATTACACAGAAGGGTGGCTGAAAAGTAGTTAAATGCAGGAACTAGTTAGCCCAAGCTCTTGTGCTTTGTGTGAGGGCACATTGTATGATGGGCAGTTGGTGTAATTTTGGCTGCCATGGGGAAAGTACTTGGTGGTAGGGTCTGAGCACAGATGCCTCAACACCCTGGTCTGTTCTGTGTGGCAGTAGGCAGGAAGCTGTGGAGGAACTGCATCTCAGCTCATCCCCCTGATGGTTGAACATCAGTACATGCAGGAAGCAGCTGGCAAGACCCATCAGCTTCTCTTCTTTCTTATTTAGTGGGCACTGGCAGCAGTGTCCAACCAGTCCCCTCACAACCAAGGGAGGGAAGTAACTGCCTGTATCCTCTCTCTTTGCTTCCACTATCACACGGAAAGGAATCCTTATGCTGTAGGCTGGTTCTGGTTTAGGGGCCATGAAAACTGAAGTCCTTCTACCCAAAGGATGTATGCACATGTAAAGGGTAGCACTTAAGCTTCCCTAGTCCCACTGCCTAGATGTGTTCTGGAGTATTACCAGAAATGTTAGCTCTTCATCCTACCAGCTGTGGCATGGTGTAGGGTTTTCCCTGCAGCTGGAGGCAGAGTAAGGATGGTGTGATGGGTGCTAGCATTGCACACACCACACTGAAGCCCCACAGTTTGTGTGAAGAATTCTGCTGGCGGATACAGACCCAACAGGGCAGAAGCAGGAGCAGATTTCATGATAAACTGTATCATGAAATGCTAAGCCCACTGTAGGAAGGTCTTGTTCTTAGTGTGGGCTAGTGAGTAAAGGGGTCTTCTACTCTAACCTCTGCTCAGTTGAGCGCTGATCCTCAGAGAAGTTCACCATTTGGAGGACTTTCTGCTTCTGAGAGTTACCCATATTCTTTGTGCAACCAACTCTTAGACAGAAAACCCGCACCTAGCAAAGCCTTTTAACAATACTTCTGTTTAGCATTGTGTCAGGACATTTATTTCAGATGTGAAAGTCTCCATTACTCCACACCTGCTTTTAAAATCATTTCCATTTACAGCAGCAGTGTAACAGTATCCCAGATCTTCTGTCTGAGTAATATGGATATGCATGAAATCTACATTTCCTTCCCACGTTGCTTGTATTTGCTTCCACCCCCACCATCTGCTCTTTTCAGCCACTGATGCAATCTTCCTTTTTTTGGCTGTCAGGTTAGATGAAGGCAATATACCCAAAGAAATAAACCTCGTGGAAGATTACTTTCAACTGGTCCAGCATGAGTACAAGAAGTGGCAGGAGAATGCTGAACCTGCTAGAAGAGAAACGTGTTCCAGGAACAGACAGGAACTGTCACTGTCCCAGCTCTCCCTCTTACAGATGAAATGTGAAACGCCAAATTGCCCTTTCTACATGTCTGTGAACACCCAGCCCTACTGCCACGAGTGCTTTGAGCAGAGGTCCCAAGGAAACAAAGGAAGAAAGCAGACCTCCAAAGCAGCACCTGAGAAACTGAAGGTAGCTGGGTCAGGCTCCTCCCGTTGTGAACCTGGGGCATGGACATCTGAAGGGCCTGTAACAGAGCCTCGCTCTGCACCTCCGACTGCTCCGAGCCTTTTCCTGTACAGTGAAACCACAGCCATGAAGTGCAGGACCCCAGACTGCCCCTTCACATTGAACGTGCAACACAATGGACTGTGTGAACGCTGCTACAACTCCAGACAGCTTGGTCCCTGCAACAACTTGGATGACCAGAGACACTTAGACTATGCCACTTGCAAAACATGCCGTCAGAAGGCCAAGAGGACCTTCAATGGTATATGCAGCACTTGCTTCAAAAGGTCTACAGAGCAGTCCCCAAATGGCAGCCCCTCTTTCCTGCCCACCGGCCACCAGAGATCAACATCTGACCCATCCCAAATCTCACAGATCCTCCACCAGCACTCCTGCCATCAGACTCCCAACAGCCATGGCAAGGAGCCCCCGCCAGCAGCACTGCCTCCTGAGGAGAACAGGGGAGGCAACCTCTGTAGGAAACCTGGTTGCAAGTTTTTTGGGACATCACAAAATGAGGGCTTTTGCACGCTGTGTTTCTTTGAGTACACAGAAAACCATGGTAAGTGGAGATGGAGTGAGCTTTGGCACGCTTTGGCTGCAGATCAGCCTCCTTGAACTGTGAAGTTCTGGGTGCACTGGGTGATAAAAGGGCAGGGGGTAATGAAAACAGTGTGAGGAGAAGGTGATTTTGTTATTATCCCATTGTCATGGTTTAAGTCCACCCAGTAACCCAGCCCCACACAACCACTCATCCACCAGCGGGCTCGGGTGGAAAATCAGAAAAGTAAAAGCTGGAGAACTCATGAGTTGAGATAAAGAGAGTTTAATAGGAAAAGCAAAAACTGCATATGCGAGCAAAGCAAAACAAAGAATTAATTTATTGCTTGCCATGGGCAGGCAGGTGTTCAGGCTGGGTCGTCTCCCAGCCTCCTGTGCACCCTTGCCAGCAGGGCGGTATGAAAAGCAGAAAAGGCCTTGGCTGTGTGTAAGCCCTGCTCAGCAATAACAAAAACGTTTCTGTATTATCAACCTTGTGCTCAGCACAAATCCCAAACACAGCCCCATACCAGCCACTGTGAAGAAAACTAACCTTACCTCAGCCAAAACCAGCATACCATAAAGGGGCATACCATAAATGGTAGCAGTGTGAGAAATCGGTGAAATCTCTCGTAAAACTTCCTTTCAGCTTTGATGGAAGCAAAACCAACTCAAGAAGGGGTGGCTTTTGGTACATCCCCATCATCCACTGCAGTCATGATTTGGTATGAATTTTCTTCACAGCTAGACAAGTTGTAGAGATCAGTGAGGGAAACAGTGTAAATGTATGGAAGGTACTGAAAATCAGTTGTGTTAGCAAGGTGTTTAAAAAGCTGTGAAGAATTTGTAGATCTCAGTCTGCTCTGGGTGTAACAGATATAATGCTCTGGAGTAATCGCTGTAGTTGCCTTGACAAGCAGAGCAAGTGGAAGTTGACTGTAGATAATTAGCTTGTATTTTGGAGTAACTTAGGAGCGTGCTGTTATACTCTACCTTGAAATCTTCCTTGATAATACCATGTGTGTGCATACAGGTGTGTTTAAAGACTGACCTTCCAAAAGGCAATAGTCTGTGAATAAATCACAGCACAAAATCTTTCATGCTACTGCCCAATTTCACAGGTAAAGAGTCCTTAGGTATAGAGCCTGAAAGGCACACGTAAGAGAGAATTATTACTTACCTCTTCAGACTATTTTATTCCTGATGAGTTTGCCAATACAAATAAAGAAATATGGAATAGGTTGGGTTGGAAGGGACCTTTAAAGATCATCTAATTCAACCCCACTGCCATTGGCAGGGACATCTTTCACAATGATGAGCTTTCCGCATGTGTTCAGATTAGGGAACTTCTATGCCAGCTTGCAATACCTTATTTTCCAGCATTGCTCACACTGAATTTTTTTTTCCTTCTGATTGTGGAATGTATAAGATTGCTTCATGAGACTAAAAGGTATAATGCACTTTTTCCTATTAAGCTGCGTACCACTGTACTTCAGTTATCTGATGTGACTGAAATGGGGGAGGCTCAAGTGGGTAGGTTACAGATGACGGACAAAGTGAAGTCAAAGGTGAAATTCTTCTCAACTTCAGTGGGATCTAGCTTTCCCACTTAGGGGCAGTTTTTCCCAAATCATCTGTTTCAACAACTTCTATGAAAATCAGGCTGCATTAGCACCCTTATTTATATTTAACATGAAGAAAGATGTACCAGTTTGGGGGTGGGGGTTGTCTCAGGATTGTCAAAACCCCATGTTCGAGCCTAGTTGATCCTTTTAATTTCCTTTAATTTTTAAGGTGGGGAGTTTTTTATAGCTGCTTTGGGTCATCAGATCTATTGGGCGCATTCAAACTGCTCCTGTTCATGCTTTGCATTACAGACAGTGTCTTGCTACGCCACCAGAGGAGATCCCAGAGGAAGTCTTCAGCAGCAAATCAGACGGGGAGCTCCGCTGCCGGCTTCCGTAACACTGTGTCCTGCCAGCGGCGCGACTGCGGCACCCTGGGCAGCACTATGCTCGAGGGCTACTGCCAGAACTGCTTCATTATAGCCCAGAACCAGCGATTCCAAGAAGCCAGAAGGACAGAAGAACAGCTGGTGAGGCAGCCAGAAGTAAGTGTGAACTTAACAAAATCTTCCTTTTGTTTAGCGCTGCATGTTTGTCTCTTGTGGGAACAGCTTGGGATGTATACTAGAAAATCTTGAAATGACTGCATCTTAACTATCATGGAGAGACAAGCATAGAGCATAGCATGATTTTTTTTCCTGCTAGAGTTGAGCAGTGCTCCTAAAAAGTCATTCTCTGTTTAGGGTTGTCATAGCCATACTCATTTTACCTCAGCTGGGATTTTGCCAGCAATTTCAGTGAAACCAATTGGACCAAGAGCTAGGTTGTTTTATTGATTGGGGAGGGATTTTCATTCTTAACCTTAGAGCTGTGCAACTGCATCAAGGGGTTCAAGTTGCATTTTTGATTGAGTCCATTACAGATTGCCTTTGTTCCAAACAGGGCTTTTTAAAGTTTGGTTTGTTTTGGTCCTCTTGAAATTGAGGGTTGCCAAAGATAAAAAAACCAATATTTCTTCTTAAGAAATGACATAATTAGTGATTTTCTTTGGTAAAACTCAACTTGGCTCTTGGTATTGCACTTTGTAGAAGTGCCTGCAAACAACTCCCAAGTGGTTACCTATACAAACCACGAGCAGAGTAAAAAGGAAATGAAAAGCCATTTGTGCTGCCAGCACAGCAACTGACAATGTGTTTTAATATTTTTTCAAGAGAACAGGGCAGCACAGAGATGTGCAGCGAGCAGCACTGAGTACCCAGAAGAGACAGTGTGCTGTGGCTTCATGTAGAAACAACCTGGCCTGCAGAAGCGATGACCTGTGCCCGGAGTGCCGGCGCCTTGGTCAGTTCCCAGCGTCGGGGAGTGCCAGAGAGCCGGTGGCACAGGAGCCTCCCAAGCAACGCTGCCGAGCCCCCGCCTGCGATCACTATGGCAATGCCAAGTGCCACGGCTACTGCAATGAGTGCTACCAGTTCAAACAGATCTATGGCTAGTGGGGAACAAGAAAGCAATGCCAGCTACTTCCTTCCCTGAAATGGTGCTATGTCCAAAACACTTAACGGTCCTGGGAGTGGGAGGGTGGGGGGAAACATAAGCTGTCTGCTCAGATCATGTTTATTCCCAAGAATGGGAATAAATTTCTACTTCCTCTAAACACTGCATACCAGGACTGCTGAGAAGGTCACATTGCCTTCTGCACAGAGCTCTCATTCATGACTAAGCTCCTACAATGCCATATTTAATTCTTGGACTTCCCAGGAGGAAGTGTGAAGCATTTGAATCCAAAGAACTTCCCAGTTCTGCCTCTTTCTCAATACCTCCCCTCTCCCATGTCTACTGTCGGAGGTGCAGGCCCTTGTTACGTTTGCGTATTTTTGCGTACATCAGTCAGGGCCAAGTCCTTCCTGGATCAGATTAGCCAGGACAGACTGATGCAGCTCCAGTTGACTCCTGAAGAAACTTGGTTTGGGTTGCCCGTGTCCTTGCTGTTCTTACAGAGCTCACCAGGGTGGGAGCTGCTGCAGCCATTTAGGGTGATAACAGCGAGCAGTTCTGTGTTTGCAGAGCCCTCAGCAAACCACAGCCAGAAACAAGACCAGCACTGGTCTGTTCCTTTTACATGCTTAACCTAACAAGCATTTAGATCCTTTTGCAAGTCCCAGGACAGCTGGAAAGAAGTTACAGAAGAAATGCATGTGATGGGGAAAAGGTATCCTGCCATTTCCCACTTGGGTGGAAGGAATTACCTCCTACAGACAAGAAAAAACCCAAAGCCCTTTGTCTTCACTTCTGAAACGAGATTGACTCTTCTCTCTCTTGCTCTGCAGCTGTCAGGAGTATGCGTGTGATGTTCATAACCTCCCTCCCCATTTCTGTCACATTTTCTGTCATCCTTAATGTGATTCTGTTATCACGTAAACAGCTTGGAGCTCAGTAACAAGAGTTCTTCAGGGTTGAGATTTTACTTCTGGAGTTTATGCATCCACTTCTCAATCTGCAGTACTTTCTTTAGCAACCTCAGCTTTACCACTGTGCCTGGTACCTGCTTCTCTCTTCTCCTTTCACACCTTTTAAATTTTCAGCATCCATTTTGCTGCTACGATTTTGGAGGTGATACCTCTTCTAACTTGCTTCTCAAGTTTAGAATCTTTTTCTAGTTACTAAGAAAAAAAAGTTTCTAAAAAGAAAAAAATTAAATAACTCATGACTTATTTCTGTTAAATTTTATATATTTTGTGAACCTTAATGTGAACGTATGTTTTATTAAAATATTTATATTATTTGAAACAATGCAATTTGAAATTTGCACAGCTAGGATTTTTTTACATATATTTACTGTAGTGTTGAAAGTTACAAACTTAAATGTATAACTGAAAAACTTTCTCTGGTATAAGGAAATAAATTATTGAAGGATTGAATTTGTTGTTTTTATATCTATGCGAGAGAGCACAGTTGAAGATGGGACACCCCCTGAAGGAAGCCTTCCTGTTGAGCACTGCCACTCAGCATGTTACTGACTGCTCCTTGATGCAGATCATGTAGCCAAGTGCTTCAAAGAGGTGGCAACTTGTTGTAAGTGGGTGTTCCCTCCAGAAGAGCTCTTGGTTCTGTTGAAAGACCTGGGCATGAGTTGGCTCCTGTTGGGTGCAGGGTATTTTCAGTCCCCAGAAGAATGAGTGTGGGAAAGTATGGATGGTGCAGGAGCAGGCTACAACAAAACCTAAGCTACACTGGCTTGACTTGGCTTTCTTTGTTCATCCATCCGTTGTTTCAGGAGTTCCCAACAAGTGGTGCTTGAGTGCCACCCTGGGAGGTGGTGGTGGCAGCACATGATCCCAGCCTCCGCACAGCTGTGTGTGCAGCCCCAAAGGCACAGACCAGGCCTACAGCCTTCCCTCTGCCAGGGGTAGCAGGGAAGCCTTGGCATCAGAGTTGCTCAGTAGCTCATGAAGAGCAAGTTGCCAGCTGTTGTTTGAAAAACTACATGAAATCAGTGTTTTCAAGCCTCCCTGCCAGGGGATTTCTGCACTGTAACTCTTGTACTGGCACTCAGGTGTTTCAGACCTCTGCCTAGACAGGCAATACTGTACACTATCATGGCTTTTAGGTGTTGCTCTTGACCTGAAAGAAAAATATGAGTCGAGACTGCAAACATCCCTGTGCAGTCGAGGACTCTTTCCTAAGAGGCTGACCTCTCAGCTCAGTTGCTGTCTGTCCTGGTTAAATCTTTAATCCATATCCCAGTGCACTCACAGAGCTTACCTCTGCTTTCAGAGCATACAGAAGTCAGCCTGCTCCCCTCAGAGCAGAGCAGAGCAGAGCCTACTGGACCTACCAACCCCATCTCTACAGCATAGTCCTCTTTTGCAAAATCTGGCTCTGTTGACCAGTACCCACCTTACCCCTTCTTTACAACTCGTGCAACTCATATGTCCCTGTGATTCACTGAACTTTGCACCAGGCAGACACCTCGCTGGTGAAAGACTGGCAGGGATGTCGACAGCCAGACAGCAGGAGATGGAGGCAGCTCTTGGCATCCGCTCTCAGCAGCCACCAGCCCCTGCTCACTGAAAAGACAGAACTTGCATCATGACACCCTGTGTCAGGAGGCTGATTTACTCCATTTACTGTTAATTGCAACTTCTGCAGAGAGGAGGGGGTTCAGATTGAATGCCACCGATCCCACTGAATTTTCTCTGCTGTTTTCTGGGCCCATTACTCATAACTCTTGTGTCACATGAGGCTGGTCTGATTCTGAAGATCCCATGTGATTTACTTGTGTGGGAACATTAAAGACAGTGGGGCCTTTCTTTTTTTCTAAATACTCTGGTATTTCCCTTATGTCCCTAGGGGATTTTGACCCTCTTGATGCTTTCTGCTCTTTGCCCAGACAACTCTTCAAGTTCATCTATTTTTTCTTCCTGTTCTGCAAGAGAGAACTTTTATTTGGAGTCTCCCTTTCTGTGACCACTTCACTTAGAAAAGAAGGCTCTTTTCTAAGACACATATCTTTGATAGCCAGAGATTTTTTTTTTCCTTAGCAGAAAGGCAAAACTAGTAGAGAATCATAGAATTGTTAAGATTGGAAAAAATCTCCAAGATCACTGAGTCCCATTGTTAACCTAACACCACTAAACCATGTCCCCAGCTGCCACATCCACACCTCTTTTGAACACTCCCAGCGTTGGGGACTGAAACATTTTTCTGGGCAGGCTGTTCCAATGCCTGATAATCATTTCAGTGAGGGAATTTTTCCTATTACCTAATCTAATGCTCCCCTGCTGCAATTTGAGGCCATTTCCTCTTGTCCTGTCACTTTTACCTGGGAGAAGAGACTGACTCTCACCTGGATACAATCTCCTTTCATGTGGTCAGAGAGCATGATAAGGTCTCTCCTGAACCTCCTTCTCTCCGGGCTAAACAATCCCAATATGAAACAAATGGCTTAATGACTACTTGTATTATACTGGAACTCCTTGTAAGACAATGCAGGAAGGGATTGCTGTGCAGGCTTACACATTCATTTTGTTTGGGATACTTGTAGCTGAATATGAGATGATCTGAATATTATCTATGTTTCTGGATTTCTCAGAGATATAACCACTCATTTCATAGGTAACATGATACAGAGAAGAAGAAAGCACTTAGTACATTTTCAGTGTAGAGAGTGCGTAGATTTATCTTTTGATATTTCAGTGCTCTGCCTGCTGAGTCTTTGGCATGATCTGAAGTACTAGGCCACTTAACAGGTTTGGGATCACAAAACAGCATGTACTGTGTTAGATCAAAACACCTAACACTGAGCTACTGACCTAACTGTGTATCCTAGGAGCCTTAGGCAGGACTCGGTGTGGTCAGCAGTTTGCTGGTAAAGCAACAATGGAGGGTCCCTGCTGTTACATTCTTCAGGTGCAGGCTGTGATTTTCTTTCTATGTGAACACAGAAGGGAAAGGCAGCATATTGATGGCCTGTGAGCAATCTGCCCAAACTCCTGCACTTGTTCAGCCCCATCCCAACCCCTCACAGTACTCCCCTTTGTTTAGCAGAGTGGAGGAAAAGAGTTACCTGGAGACAGAGGGAGCCTGCAGCCTGCAGTGATGCTTCTTCACTGCAGGAAAATCCACAGGAGAACCATCCTTCTCCAAGGTAGTTGTTGAGAAATGGTTATTGAAGTAAGCATGTCTGATTTGATGAGCCTTTTGCGAGTTGCTTGCCATGCAACATGGTGTACAGATTCCAGCTGACCCACTGATGGCCTGGAGCAAGTAGGAATGCAATAAATGGAAATGAAAAATGTTGGACTGAATTCTTGTAAATGTAGGAGTGGCTTCATACCTACTTTTTATGTGCTTGATTGAATCACAAGTGAGCCATTTTCCCAGCTGTCTTTCATCCTGATGTCCCTGCACTTCCTGCAGACTGTCCTAATCTATATCACACCATTCCTCAAAGGTGTCTAAAGTCAGTGAAACCACTCTTATCTGGCAGCTATGGCCTTTATAGTGATGGTGATAGGCATAGGAGAAAGGGCAGTTCAGTGATTAGGATAAACATAAAAACAGAGGCCCCCATCATGTGACCAAAGCTCTTGGGATATGCTAAGGTGTCTTTCCCACCTGGGACTGGGATATTGGATGCTCAGCTCCTCTTCTGAACAGGCATGGCAGGGACTTTTGAGCAGCTGTGTCAAGAGGGTAGTTAACCTACTGAACAAAAATTATAAACTTACCCTGCTTATCTCTAGCTGTGTTTAGGAAGCAACAGGTAAGCAGGGATATCTGGTAGAACCAAGACCTGGCAGATCATGTATCCAGGTTGATGTTTTGTTTGAGAGTCTTACTGAGACTTTGGCAGCAGGAAGGCTTCTGCAGTGTGGGAACAGGGACAGACTCACCACAGACATTCTCAGTACATGAAGATTTTACTGACAGAGGTGATGAAGGACTGTTGGGGCTTAAGGCAGTATTTGAGAGGATTCATGGAGACTTCCCTAGTCTTTAGATGTTGAATATGCATTTTGGGTATAAATCCCCCAAAAAATCATCCTGAGCATAATTTTGTGCATGTGAGTTCATGATGGTGATATAATGCATGATATGTTCAAGTGAGAGCCGCGGGGAAGCAGTGGCTGTATAATTTTATCCTGCATACTTGAGTAGGAGACTAAAGCATAATACATACATCACCAAAAGAGAAAACCACAACACAGAACAGTTATAATTTCACATTATATTGAATTGAAAAGGTGCCTTAAAATCTGGAGTTAAAAGTACATTGGAGTACAATGAGACCATTGCTCAGGTCTCACATCTGACAGGCAGAGCAGCAAACCTGTCGCTGATGGTAGGGGTTTCAATGGACAAAACTAAACTTGTTCAGTCAGTCCTGTGCTGATCCTTTCTCCCACATCAGTAATAAATACTCTTAGCACTGACCATTTCCTGGTTCAGAAGTGTTGTCCTAACTGCATAGTAAAAAAAAGACAAGGTGTTTTATTGAGCTGCTATTTCATTAACTCCCCTTTCCTTGACCATCCGTGGTTATTTTGGAGAAGACTGCCTCTGGCTCTCAAGTGGGTTATTCATCTAGCTGTTCAGTGCAGTGGGACACACTTACACATACCTCACAGCCCAGTCCTGTACCTACACAAAGGTTGTCACTTCTCAGGCTGTGGTCAAGCCAGCTCAACGAGTCTGCCCAGGCTCCAGCAGCTGCCTGCTGCTGCTATCTGGTCAGAGCCATGGCTGTCCACCCACTGCCTCCTAGGCAGGCCAGCACCCTTGCCAAGGGTTCTTGCAGCCCTTTTCCACCAAAGAGCTGCTGTAGAAAACCTGGCCGGCTCCATGTGATTATATCTCCATTTGCCAAGATTAATGTCAACTGGGAAAATGTCTCTATGTATATACACATATATCTATACCAAAAAAACCCCAATTGTACTGTCCATCAAAGAAAAATCTAAAATAAGAGCAGGTAATTTTGCTTGGGAGTTTTCGAATGATTGCTTTTTGTACTAATCTTAATTTTCAAAAATTTCCCTCTGTCTAATATTGAAAGACAGTCTACAGCATGCTATCCAGACTGCCCCATCTTCCAGCCTCACTAAAATGAATGTTATGAACACAAACTCTCCTCCCTCCCACAACCCCGGATCTTTGACAGCAATGGTTCTTTTTGTTATTGAGTTAGCTGGTTTTTTTTCCCCACAATTTTTTTTTTTTTTTTTTTTTTTGGCTCTAGTAGTAGACATACGTGCTGTTGGGTAGGAATTCAGACTTCCCCTGGTGAATTATCAGGGAAGGGGGATCTTAGGTTTTGCTCTCTTGTTTGTGACTCGATGTCAAGGGATTCATATGAGCTCATAGAAATGCACATCATGAGTTAGTCCAGTTCCCAGCCAGTACTGTTTTTTAGAAGACACTACTGGGTGTCATGTCACAAGAAGGAGTCAAAATCCCCTTCTCATTTACAATGTAAAGCAAAGCCAGTGAGCTGGGGATCTGCTAAAAGGAGCACAACTCTGTGTGGTACTTTGTGCTTTGAAAACAATGCTTTTCCTACTGACCTCTGTCAGATATGTTGCTGAGCACTGTGGGCAGAATTTGGTCATGGCATGAAGTATGGTGTAGAATGAGATTATCTGGTCAGAGATCCCACATGCTAACATTATTTTTTGTGGGACTCATTTAATTTCCTGTTGCCTGACACTGATCATAGAAAAGTGTAAACTGCAGTGACGCTGGATAAATGTCCTGCTGCCAACTCCAGTAACATTTGTATTCATGTAAAGCTATAATAATTCAATTTGCTTCTGAAAGTTTACTCCAGGTATTCTGCTGGGGATTTGGCCAGCTATCCAATAAAAATAGTCTGTTACTTCTTTTATATGTTCTGGAGTGAAAATATGCACTCCCACTTACTCACACATTCACAATGGGGAGGAGAATCAGAAAAAAAATTAAAACTCACAGGTTGAGATAAGAACAGTTTAATAACTGAAACTAAGTAAAATATACCACTACTACTACTACTAACAAGGACAAAAAATAATAGTAATTAAAAGGAGAAAGAGAGGAATAAAACTTAAGAAAAATAAGTGATACACAATAAACTGCTCACCACTGACCAATGTTCAGCCAGTCCCTGAGCAATGAGATATTCTATAGAATAAATAGGGTGGAAATTTGGTTAGATAACATTTAAAAAATAGTCTCTTACTTCCTTTTATACATTCTGGAGTGAAAAGATGCATCTTAAATTTCTGCTGTTGGTACCCTCATGCCACAAAGGCATGCCTATCTGATCAGACCTCGTTGTTAAAGTCATTGCATTTAAATAGATGCATGTTTTGGTGGATTGCTACTGTTCAATGGGAACTGGGTGTTTTAGCTTTTGCTGTGGTCCTGAACGCACAGCTACTTAAAAGGCAACAAAAGTGGCCAAACTGATATTTCAGCATGGTAGATTATTGCTTATTTATCCTGTAACTTATTACCTGCAATTAGGACTAATCTCACTTTTACTGGTGGGAAGAGATCCCATTATTTTTCATTTATGTATTACTAAGGTGCAGCCTTAATGAATAGGATGATATTGCATGGCTTTTTCACAATCATGGGTATGTCTAGACCAGCCTACATTTGCCTTAAAGAAAAGTTATCATTTCCAGAGACTTTTTTTAAAAAAGGGAAGTTTGGGCAGTTGTGATAGAACAATAAATGATAACCCCTGGCAGAGCCCTTCTCTCTGAAGGCTGGTGCCAGGTCAGGTGCTTGGAGCAGGAAAGCCTGCAGTGTTTGCTGGCACTCCTGTGCATTTGAGTCATATCAGAAACGTGCACCATTAAAGTTCAAAATGCATTACTCACACTAAATAGGTAGCTGAGCCCCATCAGGTCTGGCCAAACCTAAGCCTATATGAATGTCAAATTTAACATATTCAGCACCAGAATTTCTTCCCCTCACTTTTTCTTTTGTGCACTCAGCAGAAGGACCCATCAAGGCAGAATTTCTTGCCACCAGGCTTTCATGATTTAATTAACCAGCTTTCAGTTCAGACAGTTTGGTGTTGCATCAGACCTTTATCTTTGCTCATCTCCTCTGCACAGGGGCTGCACCAGCTTTCCACTCTGAGCACTATGATACTCTGAGTCCTCCTCAGAGTGGTAAGATTTTTTCTGAGGATTTGGTTTGTTCATGTGCCTGCACACTGTAAGTTGACTTTTACCCACGAAGTTGAGTTATCTCACTGCCACAGGTCTGTCCCTTCATACAAGCTCACTCTCCCCTCCCAGAAGAGAAACTTGCCATCCACTGGGATCAGGAGCAATATGACCTCTAGCATGCAGAGCTTTGTTGTATTTTCCACATCTGCATGTGCTAAATAGATGACACAGCACTTCCAGCTTTAGCCAACTTCCCAAGATACCTGTGACTGCATTTCACAGTGCAATGCGGTTTCTGCTTCACTGTATCCCACCATCATGCTGGTCTAGGTGGATCTTTGTTTGCTCCCAATGTCGAGCCAGCTCCCAGGGCATCACATTCTTCTACTCCTTGAGGCTTTGGAGAAGGTGAGGGTAACAAATGCAGCTTCCTGAAAATTTCTAGCCCCTAAGGCTCCTTATTCATGCTTCCCTTCTTTGTCTTGCAGACAGATTATTCTGTACAAATGCAGAAGTCCAGCCATGCTCTGCAAAGGGCTGACCTTCCCAATTTTACAGTATTTATTCTTTTGAGTTAACAGCACTCCCTATTAATTAAGCTCTCAGCAAAGTCCAGCAGCAAACACAGCAGTTATAGGTATGTTGTATCTCTTTTCTTCTTGTCGACAATGAACTCTCAGTATCTAATAATAACATCTGTATTATAGCTGCCACAGGTGTGTTTCTGCTTAATCTTTTATCAATATGCTTTTTCTGTTATAATTCAGGGTGTAACTAAATATTTTCAGTTCCAGAGAAAGTCTAGCTAGATCACATTGTGATTTATTTTTACCCAGCCAAAAAGCCATAAACTATTTAAAAATACTTGCTAATGCATAAAAGATGGACTACATCTCTATTTTAATACTGCAAGGATGAAAATATCATCAGCAGATACAGTTAATACAGAAAAGCCTATAATAAATGGAAAATAATCACAGGACATCAGAGACATCATAAAAATGAGAAAATGATAAGTTTATAGGCATGTGGAGCCAGCAAATGTTTAAAACCTCTTTGTTTTGAGCTGGTAGAAGCAGAGGCAAGTAGACACAAGAAAAAGTACAAATGAGTACTCTATTCTGAAACTGAATTAGAACACTAGAGATAACATCAAGGACTGTGTGGAAATCCCCTGGATATGTTTTGTAATTTTTTCCAGTGAATCTCTGTGTATCAAGGGCAAGTGGATGACCACAGCTGGGGTAGGTTGTGTTTTGGTATTCCGCTTTTGTGGTGCAGACACACAGGGTGGAATTCATCTCTGTTTTCTTACCCTTTCTTGACCACAATCAGTGTCCAGATGATTAGTCCAGATGCAGATGTTTACACTGTAAAGGTGACACGTCTATGAGCTGAATCTCACAAGCCATTTCTAAGGAGATGTTTCTTCTTGGAGAAAGTTAGAAAATCAGGGCAATACACAGGTTGCCTGTTTCTGCATAGCTTCCCAACTTATCAGTTTGATGCTGGGCACATGACAGTCACTCAAAACTTATGGCAACAAGTGCTTCCTGAATTCAATGGGTGTTAGGCATTTAAATGCCTAGCATTTCTGGGTAATGAACCTCTCACTTTTTCCATTTATATATTTGTTCTGAATAAAACTGGAGAAATAGCACTCAATCAGCTCTCCTCAGTAGTTATGAAATTAAATTAATTGATGATTACAACATGCATTGACATTCTGAGGTGAAATGTCTGATATGTAAATAACAATAATTATTTCTATCTGCACTGAGAATGTACTCACTGCACACTAACAATCCCATAACTTTGGGATCAACTGACTCTCACATTTTTGAGACACTTCCATTTTTCTGAAGTCTATTTGTCTTGTTTTCTTTCAGGTATTCCATGGGATACAGAGGAACCAAAATTAAATTTGCCCAAAGGGAGCATGTGAAACCACATGCATCTCTCTGCACTGAAAAACATCTAAATATTAATGAATTACCATTCATTACCATTGCTTCATTACCCTTTCCTTGGTTATTTTAATGATGTTCTAGAAATGTATTTGAACTCTCAAAAATTCCTAGTTCAGGGCCAACATGTTCTTAGTGTAAAAAATTAGACCAAATGGAGATGTATCAGGATAGGGCTCTTTGGAAGAAGTGTTAATGGCAAGGTAGTTGCCAAAACCAATATATCCTCCCCGTGCACTAATAATGCAGTCAAGAAAATAGAGTTTTCCTCTGTAGTCAATGGAATTGCATCAAAGATCTACCTGGCTCCATTACCCATTTCTCTTCTGACAAAACAAAAATCTGAAATTTTTTCAAGCAACAATAAAAAGTACTGAGTCACAATTTTCTGTACAGCTCTGCAGATGGCTGCAGATCAGTGTTTAGCTTCTTTGAATTGTAATACAGTTGAGATGTACCAGGGAGTTTGTATCTAGCTTACAGGGTGATTAATGTTATAAACTGGGGCAAAGAGATGACCCACTTGTTTACTCTGCGGTTTTCAAGGTTATCAAGGGAGATGAGAATAAACCACTGTGGCATGAACAAGGAAGTGAAGTGAGAAGTTCATCTAGTTGGCTTTTATCTATTTCTGTATTGACTTAGTGACATAATCAAGGGATAAACGCCCTCTTTGTAGTGGAAAAATATTAATAATAAAGATAAAATTGTGATTTTAGTGAGACCTGAGAAGAACAAGTAAAAAATTTTAGATTTACTAAACTCTGAGCATGGAAAAAAAATCTAATTGATGAGAAATATGGAGTCAAGAAAAACCTTTTCTCTTAGCTTACCAGGACATCCCTAAACAGTTTTAGCCCTGTAAAACTGTGAGCTCATTGTGCTATTTGCTCACTGTGCCCCCTATTCTCTTTGTTGCTCTCAGCATGGAATACTCCACCTTGCATTTTCCTATATTAAAGTGCATTTGTTTCAGCGGGTCTAGTTTGGTGATCCACGTATTTTATTTACATTCTCTGACTCCTCTTCCTCCTCCATATTTAGTTTTTCCAGTTTCTTGGGATCTTTGGTTTGCACCAAAAAATATTAACTAATTACTTAATATTTTCTTTCTGGACAGAGATGAAAATATAGAATGAGATCAAATCTGGCACTGATCTCTGCAGAAAATAACTAGAGAAGTCATGTGATAAAGATTTCTTATGGCTTACATTTTAGTAATTATGCCAGGGCATCAGTTCTCAGTTTAATGGGCATAGGGTTTTTTGCCAGCAAGAGTTGCTACATTTTTCTGTTCAAACATTCTATAATACCAAAACAAATACTCACAAAAGTCTATGTATTTGCTTTTATCAACCAGGCTAGAAATTGACATCAGCAAAGCATTGAATCAGGCTTATTTAAAAAAAAATGTTTTCTAATAATTAACAGAAAATTACACTGGCTGTTTTCCTTCTTCTTCAAGCAACTCTTGTAGGACTTGTGTCTGTAAGTTGCATTCAAGAAGCAGTGACATTATTTATTTGTACCACATATGAACAATAATTTCCATTACATTGTTATCTAAGGGAAATTTTAGATACAGAACCAAGATATTTGCTGAGCATTTTCTCCCTCTATGCTTAGAATTTTATTATCGCCAAATGATAATGACTGAGATTAATTGGACTATAAAAATCCTTTATTGCCTTTAGATTTCCCTCAGTGTGGGCGCAATTCAGATTTGGGAAGATATACAAAATGTTCCTGAAGTCATCCTTGTACTAATGTTCATTTTCTGATAAAGCAGAGTTCTTTTGAAAAGGTCTAATCATTTTATGCAGTCCATCAGCATTCAGTTCTGACATGCAAGAAATTTTCACTTCAGACAAAAACTGACCTAGGGAGATAACCTACGGTATAAAGGCTCTCCAGTGCCATTAACCCTTAGTAGCCCCAGTGTGCCTATCTAATTCACAAGAAAAATAAGAAAAGTCAAACCCTTGAAAAAGTTTCATACTAGGTAAAATTTTTTACCTACCTCTGTGGAAAAGGTGTAAAGATAGGGTATCTCCTGGCATCTGAAATTAGACTTCAGGGACTTTCAATCCGCATATGTGGGAGAGACGTGTTCATGCTGTAAACAAGTCAGATGTCAAAAGAACAAATGGATGACACACAGGGTGCTGGGTTAGGGTTCAGTTTTGGCATTATGTGGCAATGCAGAAAAGTTCCCTACTCCTACGTGTCTGCACCGTCCACGCAACTCAGCTGCTGTGCTCTGGCTACTGAGCTGCTCCAGCACAGCTGAGGGAAGGACCATTTGGCCCCCCAGTCTGGAAAATGTGATGCTCTTTATTTTTAATTCTACACAATTGCGGTGTTAAACAAGGGCTAAATGAACTGCAAACACAATAAATATGAGAAAATGGTGTGATGTTGGCTTCCTTGATAAGGTCACTGAAAATTTTAAAGAAGACAGCATTAATTAAAAAAAAAAAGTAGCTCATATCTTTGTATTAAGATTCAATAGGAACACAAGTAAAAGAACTTCAAGTATATTTGCTATCAGAAGAAAAAGTGCCAGGTAAATGAGAATTAAATAGCTCTTGGACTAGCTTATATGGAGGAGGGGAAAAAGCTTATGAAGAAATGGGATATTTTTATTTTTCTAACTAAAAAATGAAAAATGACAGATTTACAGTAGACCAACTAGCTTAAGCCTTCATGCTATGGGGTGCTCCATGGTGACATGACCCCACCTACTCTTTGTCTACTCTTGCTGAATCATGAGGCAGGTTGCTAGGTTCCCCTTGTCCAGCACCAAGTCTCTTTGCAAGCTCAGGCTAGATTTGGGCTGTGTTCAAATGTCATGAGTCCCATCAGCAGTCCTTCCTGGCAGTCTTTCTGTTCCCAAGAACTGGTGAGATTTGTGGCAGTTCACCTGGACAGAGCACAGGATAGCCTGTCTCCAGAGGACAAATGAAAAACCCTTCTTCTACAGGTGGTATTTCTTTCTCTGGGAAAGGCACACACCCTGGCCCCACTCAGTGGTGGGTGGGTGTTGGAGCTGGCTTTGGACATAATCCAAGGAAAGTCTGTTAAGAGTTTAACTCAAGAGAAACATCCTATTTTCCTGTCAGTCTCAGCCCCGAGGACTTTGGGTTGCAGCTTGAAGGACTAAGGACACCCCAGGAGCATTTTTCTTCAACAGATTCATGCCTGAGAGGTCTGAAGAGGAATTTTTCCCTTTGGAGGCTCTGTCTGCGGAGAGTCTGAGAGGTGCTTTTACAAGGTGGTGTGCAAAGAGGGGGTTTCCCACTTGTGACCACAGGAGATTACCATACTGCCTGCATAAAAAGAGTTAGTTACAAGAGGAACAACACCTGCTGACTCTCAGGGCAGACTGCTGGGCAGAATCTGGGTGAACCAGCCAGGGCTTCACACCTGTGTCCAGGTGCTTGGGCAGTGTGGTGGTGCTGGGAGAGCACAGCACACCTCTGTGCAGCTGGCACCTGGCCACCTCACCTTTGGCAGGGCTTGCATTTTTTTTCCTTGTGTCCATGCATTTTGTATGCCAGCAAACACCGGCACTGCCACTTTACTCTAAAGTCCTCATGTTTGTAAGCTGAGGCATTTCCTGGCAGGATAATCAGGCAGGTCAGGGCATCCATACCTGTCCAGCAATACCCTGAGTGATCCCTGAGTGCAAGGGCCAGAGCACTCCTCTTGGGATCAAAGCAGTATGGGAAACTGGGAAAGTCAGCTCATTGAATCCTATTTTCACCCCAAGCTCAATGCAGCCTCCATCCACACAAACCACACAAATACAGCCCAGGGTCTTTAGGGTATATGGCAAAACCTCTTGAAATCTCTTTGTCTGCTGCTTCCATACAGTCTTGGCTGAACCTGCTGGGGGACTTTTTCAGGTTTTGTCACATTTTCCGTGAATTTTGAAAGCATATGTCTCAGAAAGTCCCCAAACAAGTGTGTTTCCAGCATGGGAGGAAGGAACACCTCAGCGATGTTTCTCCTGCCCAACCCAGCCATTCAACCCAATCCAAAATGTGCAGTGTAGCGTGAGCCAGATCTGAGTTTCTAACCACTGACATCACCCCAGTCACCCATAAGGATACAGCCTTCTGTGCCATTAAATTCTGGCTCATCCTTGTGTCTCTTTCAGAAAGATTCTCTAGAGAGCTGGAGGCATGAGTGAGGATGGACACATTTACATTGCACCAGTCACTTGGGGTAGACCAATGTTCAGAGCTGTTCACAGTGAATGAACCAGGGTTCCTGTGCCCTAAATAATTCCAGGCTTTGAAATTTCAAGGGCACTGTAATTACAAATTTAAGAGGCAACATTTTGCAGAAGTAATTTTTCCTGAAAAATTCTGTTCAGAGTGAATAAAGAGAAAGCAGACAGTTTTGTTCCTTTGTTGTTTTTTGGAGTTTTTTTAACACTGCAGCTTATCATTGTAAAGTTATCTCTGCCAAAGCAACATAAGCTTTTTGCAATATCACTGTACATCATGTCAAAACCTTAATACTAAGTCCTTACCTGGCACAATACAATATTACTGAAAGGCTGGATAAGAGGACAAGGGATATTTGCATTGTGCCTTGCTTTCCTTCATAACTAACATAAGATACTTAATCAAAGAAACTGGTAACAGGAAAATGAGATCTTGCTTACAACATTATATATCTTGTCACCAGAACCAAGTTTATCACATAAAGATAATAACTTCAATTACAAAGCCATCTTCTCACTGAATAACAGTGAGAAACAGGAAAAGATAAGTCACACCACACCCAGAAGCTTCTCTTGCAGATGGTTTTTTTCCAGCCTTCAAACATTCACTTTAGTCCTCCTACTTCTAGCCTTATCAAAGACCATGTGAAAGACTTAATTAAAAAATTCACCCTTAAATACTCACCCAGAGTGTATGAGTCTGCCTCCATGCCCATCAGCATTATGGTGCATGGGGTCCTCTCAACAGATCTCCCCCTGTCCCACCTCCTCTGCCCCTCCAGGCAGGAAGAGGTGGGTGGGATGTTGTCCCACCAGGCCACATCGCAGCTCCCCTGCTACGTCTGTCTGGACCCTCTCCAAAGGAATTTTGCTACAAAAGCACATTTTATTTCATTTGATCAATAACCACTTGAGTGTTTAATAATGGGGGATTACTTCACCAGATGTTCCCTACTTTTCCCCTGGGTATTAATTATGCATATTCTTCCCCACCTCTTCTCAGTAAGACACAGGGGAAACTAGTCACTGGTGATGGCTTGTCTGCACAGATTTCATGTGGTTTGCAGGGTTTAGTAGAGATCGTGCAGCTGTTTTGCTAGACTGAGTGGTTTATTCTGATTTCTGTCACTTTGCTTTGTTTTTTTTTTTGTTTTTTTTGTTTGTTTGTTTGGTTGGTTTTTTTTGTTTTTTTTGTTTTTTTGTTTGTTTGTTTGTTTTTTTGGGGTTTTTTTTTGCAAAGTCTAGGATTTCCACAGATGGATGTTTTAAAAACATCTTCTGAAAAATTTAGATGGCATCTCTCCTCCTTAAAACCTCTCTACTGAAAATCTAAGTTGGAAGTATATAATGGTTCTTGCAACCTCTTCCTTTCCCATGTGAAAGTAGTTCTAGTTCCTCAGATAATTTATCTAGGTACTTTTCACACTTCTATGTACCTTAGGTGGAAACACTCATACATAAGTCTCAGTTATTCTTTATTTCTCTTCATGATGAGTTGTTTTAGACACACTCTTATCTCCAGCCACATCTCTCCAAGCAACATGAAAAGATTGTCATATATTTTTAAAATGTCACAGGTACTTTCATACATTTCAAAAGTGATTGTGGCCAGAAGATGTCAGACGGGAAGCAGGCCCTTGACTGGAGCAGCACATCCTGAATATTCATCTGATGTCCTCAAATGATGTCTTCAGTTCTCACTGCTCCACTGTCTTCCAGGGACTGGTGGACCTCCAGAGCTTTGCTGTGTGCATGGTCAACCATCTGCTGTGGCATCTCCATGTCTCTGTGTCGGTGCTTTCCAGTGGCAGAGGCTGGGTGTGCTCAGAATGCTGAGCCGGCCCAGGCATCAGGGCAGTGCCTGTGGTCGGCACAGCTGCTGTCGTGCAGTGAGAGTTGTCACACTGGCAGCTAAAATAAGTTTCCTGGTGGGCAGATTCTCCTTCCCAGTTCCTCTTTTAACTCTTTTTTTTTTTTTTTTGGTGCCTCCCCCTAGCTTGTCACAGCCTCCTCCCGCCTGCTTCGCCAGCAGCTGGCCTGCCTGCCTGCTGCATTTCATCTTCCCTTCTGCAAACGAGCAGAACTTTGGTCTGTGACCAGCCACCAGCCAGCTCTGTCCCAAACACCCGGCTGTCCAGCACCAATCCTTGCTGGCTCACTCCGCTCTCCACAGCCGCTCTGGGAAGCCTACAGCACTTCACAGTGGCTGCCTGTCTCTGCTGCGTCTCAGTGCTTCTCTCCCTCTTTAAGAAGGTGTGGCACCAATAGGGAAGAAGCGTTTGTCTGTGTTCTAGGAGGTTATTTAAGGCTGCCTGTTGCATAATGAAGAAATGCTTCCACCAACTGATTAGCAGCCTACCCAGCTGTGAGTATTTTTTTCACCAGGCACTTGGGAGCACACCCAATCTTCTGCTTTGTGCCGAGCCATTTGCACTTCTCCCCTGCAGTTCTTTCCAGTGGAAAGGGCCGAAGGCATGCTCATCCTCTGGGAAGAGCCATGTGAAGGCCCCAGGAACAGCTGGCCCCAGAGGAGCCATCCATTCCCTCGCCCCACATGGCACAGACAGAAGGGGCTCCATCTCAGCTGGGTAAGGCAGGGCTGGCTCAGGCACTGTCCCACTCTGCACCGTCTGTGTTGCAGAGAACGTGATGTGAGTGTACAACTTCACCTTGCTCCTTGATAGCCAGAACAACCACCACTGCAGCCGCTCTGGCACAAGATGAGGTTTTGTTAATAATCATAACAAAACCAGGGAACTTTGCTACATAACGGGCAATGAAAGAAGTAATTCTCTAGGCTTCCAAGGGAAACAATGTAGTTGCCTGTAATCCTCTACAGACATACTCTATCCCTACCTTTTCTGAGGCATCCCCTCCCCAGAGGCATGCAGGCGCCCTCTCTCCCTCTTCATTTAGACTGTGCAGCGTGCTTGCACATCTCCCATGGAGCCAGCAGCCCCATGTGTCCTTGAGAGCTGCTGTGCTCTGCTTACATGGTCAAGGCTAAAAATGGCACAAGACCTTGCGAGAATTATTCCCTTAAGGACCACTTCCTGACATTTAACCATGCCTTTTCCTTTCTTTTTTTTTTTTTTTTTTTTTTTTTTTTTTTTTTGTGTGTGTTTTTTTTTTGTTTGTTTGTTTGTGTTTTGTTTTGTTTTGTTTTGTTAGGTTTGGTTTGGTTCGGTTTGGTTTGGGGTTTTTTGGGTTTTTTTGTTTGTTTGTTTGTTTTTTGGGGGGGGGTGGCTTAAGAAGTAAGCAGCTACTATTTGTAAATGTTTCCTCCCTCTTAAATAATTTTCTCCATATATTTCCAGTGTCTGTTGAAAGCAGAGGAAAATACCACAGGCTTCAGTAGCCATCACGCATTGCAGAGTTCAATAAAATATTCACACACCACAGCAACGAGCAAGATACAGCAGTGCGGGCTACAGCTTGATCTTCAGAGGTTCTTGAGAAATCTTACCCATGTTTCTTTCTAAAAGCAAAAAACCGAGGGATTACACATTTTATATGAATCAGGTAGACAATGCATTCTTCCCTGAGCACTTGATTTATGGACGGCACTGTGGTCTGCTGGAAGGAGGCAGGCAGCCAGTGACAGCTTTCCCAGTGAGCAGAGTCACTCAGAGCCCCTCAGGTTCAAACCCATCACTCTGAAGGCTGCACTACCAGCACAGCAGAGGAAGGCACATTTACCTAAGCATCCTTATTCATTGATTAAAACAGCAAAAGGAGAAGACCTGAGAGGTATCTCTTCTTAAATTTCATGCAAATTTCAGTGTTGAGACTGGAAGTGACACAAAGAGCCGCTAATACTGTTACTGTCCCAAGGGGCATCACGAGCCAGGCAAGATGTTTCTTGTCAACACACTTCAGTTCTTCCATAAAGAAGGCCCTAGAAAACCCCACAGGTACGATGTGCCTCTCTACCTGCAGTTTTACAACTTGACATCCTTTTCCTTAGGAAGGTGTCACCTTCACCCACTTACAGAAAACCATACAGAACTGACCTGGCTTTACCTGCAGCTTGAAGTCTTCCAAGTGCCATCCTTTAGTTGCAGGAAGAAAGCCAGTGCCTGGGTTAAGACCACAAGCTTTCCAAAAGAGCTTCCTCTTCACTTCAAACCTTGATTGTTGGTGGAACAATCCGATACCAAAGATAGCAAATGCTTAAAACTACAAATACAGAGGAGCCAGGGGTATTGTGTGTGGTTGAATAAGGGGAAGTACTTGACCTCATGGCACCCTTAGCTCCAGATGAGCAGTCCTGAGCCTTTTGAATCAGTATCTGGCAGCTCGCTTTTTCGTCAGTGTTCATCCTTGAGGTTACGTGTCATATTTTTAACAAAATAATAATAACTTCATATAAACATTTGCTGATGAGTATTGATGACAGCTGCCAAAGGAATGCAGAACAAGCAGTATGTACCCACAAGAAGCATGGTACAGCTGCTGCAGTACATTTAACTTTAAGCCAAAGAGAGAAAGAAGGAAAAGATGAACAAAGTATTCATTTTACAGACAGAGGAAATAAGCACTGGAGTTCAGTTTGCAAGGAACATAGCATTTAGATTAATTCTTTCTGGAGGCCTGTCTGTGAATAAGATGATTTTGTGAGTTTGGGAGAGCACGTGACATTTTTTAAGTCTCCCATAATATTCCTATATAACCTTGACAAATCATTTAACCTGCCAATGCTTCAGTTGTTGGTGTTTTTTAAATAGCATTCCTAGTAACACTGCTCTACATAACATTTTCATACACTAGTTTGAGATATTCTATATAAATATGTATTATATATGCACACTCCATCTTATTTCCTAGTGCTGGTGCAGCAAACAAAAATCACCCTCATCTCTTGAAGGTACAATGTTTCTATAACAGAAGGAGATGGCCAGAAGCAGGCTCATAGCTGACAAAGCTGTAAAGGGAAGCTCATAATCACAACTCGCTTTCTGTTTGGCATCACAATGGGCAGTTTCATCCAGGACTGACTAAACAGAGATGCAAGATTAGCTTGACAGCCTGTTAAGAAATCCATAATTTCCCCATTTTAGAACACTGCAACTATGTATTTTCTCCAAATTTGCATGAGTCTTGCTCCTGTTATTAGAAACAGACAGAACTTGGGACACTTACTGGCAATTGACAAGAAATGGACAAAAAGTTAATAAATAAATCACCACCCAGCAAAAGAAAAGTCTCTAGAGTATGCTCGAGTAACATTTCATTTGCATACTTTGAAATTTATGCTAATTTATATTGGCATGACATTTTAAAAAATGCTTGAAAGGGTTTTGCATAATTTTAATTAAGTTTTGTAAATAAATTTGTAGTTGCCAGTTTACATTATATACCCTGGAGAAAGAGCCTTCTTTTTCCCAAAAGACTAAGATGAAGGTAAAACTTTGATTAAACTGCTTCAACCTCAGATAAATCCCATTGTCGACACTTTCAGCTGACCTCAAAAGTTTTATTTTGATTATTCTAGCTAGTAATGTAAATTCAAATCTCGTTTCTGGGGCAGGGGAAAGGTGTGGAAAAAACACTATTGTCTTTATCAGGGAATTTGGGACAAGATTTTGAAGACAACTGTCACAGTCAACAAGATACACCAATCCCTCTCTGTGGGTCAGTTATTTTGATAGCTGTTGCCTGGCCTGCCTGCCATTCTCCATCACTGTTTCTTCTTAACCCTGGCAGTGAACATCAGAGCTCCCAGCCAGGAACTCAGCCTTGCTGGGCTGAGAAGGTTTGTGGTGCCACCAATTTCTTCCAGAAAACCCTGGTGATTAACCCAGTGCTGTACTGACTGCTTACATTGCACTGTTTTATGTCAAGAAATAGTAACCTATTTAAAAGATTTTATCAGACACAGACACAGAAGCAAAATATTCCTATCACTGGGCACTCATCATAAGGCTTGGCAACTGGGATGCAGCATTGCTTCAGCTCAGACAGAACTGGCTTGAACTTTGGCTCCTTTCTTAAGATTAATCCACAATTTTCACATTTTAAATGTACAAGAAACTGTTAAAGACTTTCTATTAAAAAATTACTTTTCTTTTTCTAATCTATGTAGAAATAAAACAGTTGTTTTACAAGGGGAAAAAAATCCTTAAAACAAGTAATTTAGTTGTCTGACCAAGAATGAGATAGGTCAAGGAATCATAGATGGAAAAATCTTGCTATAGTGGAGTCAGTGATGGATTTTCCTCTTGTCTGTCTGTGAGGCCAGGTTTCCACACTTTGCTTGTGAAATCAGCCTGGGTATCATAACAGTTCTAAAAAGCAAGTAGTCAGGAAGAAAATGCATTAGAAAAGTTAACCACATCCAAAGTGGTTGAAAAAAACCTGAAACAACACTTCAGAATTAAAAAGAAGCAAAGCTGTCAAAGCAATATTCACAATATCTTGTCAGTTCTGCAAAAATACTATTTCACAGGAAATGAGAAATTCATTACATAATCAGATGATCTGCTTAAAATTCTCATTTAAGACAACTAACACTGAAACTACAGATTTCTGTTAAAGTGAAATTTCTATGTGAATCCAAGCTAGAGTAACTATAGGCTTAGATTTCTTCTGTTGAATTTTTATCACTTATCTAGAGTTTTTGGTGACAAGTTCAATATTCAGGTTTCAAAAATTTCAAAATCTTTTGTGAAAGAAATTATTCAGCTCCTCTCAGTGATTTTTAATTTGCTTTCTCTAAGATTTTTAATATAGTAATTTGATTTCTAAATTGTAATAGAAACAAGCCAATGTTTAATATGCAATGTGTTATATTTCCCTTATGGAATGGATCAACATTTTCAAATAGGAAAGAGTACCACTTCTGCACACCCTCTCAGAGGCACTGAAGAAAGTCCAGACGTGCCCAGGCAGCAGAAATGCTGCGAGCCCTTTCCAGTGCACCCAGGGGCAGGTCCTTCACAGCTGATCATTGGCGGAAGGTTCAAGACCAAGTAGACACACTAGGTATTTCTTTTCTGTGATTTCTAGAGGAAGAAGAGACTAAGGAGGAGACAAAAATGAGGGAGAAGCAGCAGAGGGAACATGAGGGTCAGAGAAAGGGGGAAGAGGTGCTCCATATGGGAGCCCATGCAGCTGGCCAGCAGCCCGTGGAGGATGCACACTACAGCACATGAATATTCCTGATGGACTGCAGCTTGTAGAGAGCCCACATCAGAGCAGATTTTTCCTGACAACAACTGCTGTTCATGGGCAAATCAGTGGAGCAGAGGAAGTGTGACGAGGAAGGATTAGCAGAGCAAAACCACTCTGTACTGATCATATCCACTCCTGCCACTCTGCACCATTTGGAGTGGGTAGAGGAGTAGGGATTGAGGGATTTAAGTTGAGCCTGGAGAAGGGGAGAGGAAGGGTCTTGTTTTAATGTTCTTCTTTTTGTTTTCACTACTTTAGTTGGCAATAAATTACATTGAGTTTCCCTCAAGTAGTCTGTTCTGCCCATAACAGCAACTGGCAAGCACTGTCTCTGTCTTTACCCTGGCCCATGATCTTTCTCATCCTATTTTTCCCTATGTCCTACAGGAGAAGGAGGGGAGGGAGGAGGGAGTGAGCAGCTGGCTGTTAGCCAAGATTGACACACCACGGCCTTCTTCAGGCATCCTAGGACTTCTCCTTTGTGGGAAGAGGACTTTTTCCTTACCCTTCCTCTGCCACCCAGAAGTATGGCTGGCACAGCCACCGACAGACCACTGCACCATATCTGAGATTTCTAGCAGCATCTTAAACTGACTGAGGGGTGTCTCCCCATAGTTCTGGCAGGAAATGTCATCCTTGGCCTCTGTCAGAATTAGGCTGGGTCTAGCACTAAGGGACAGCTCAGGACCCAAATGCTCAAGCTGTCCAAGCTGTCCTGCTCAAGCTGGTTTTGTGAAGAACTTTGTCGGGTGGCTTGTCCTGCCTCTTTGGCCTGTCCACATCAATTTTACGATAAAAAGGCGAATTGATTTTATGAAAATGATGCTGCACCTTTAATGCGGGTTGCGGCAGCATGGGGAGGCACGCGGGGCCTTTTGTTGCTGAATACCGCCATCTAGTGGCCACTGCTGGTTTCGCTTTCAGAAGGGAACGGTGCTAACGGGAGGCACAAGAGAATGGCGGGGCAAAAGCCACAAAATTTCCTTCCTCCTACCTCACACAGAGCTGCCCTGGAACTCTTGGGCCTCTTGGCCACTTGGCCATCTCAACTTGTGGCTGTTGGCAGACTTTCTGAAAAAAAAAAAAAAAAGCCATATTAAAGTTGTGACACTGGATGCCCACCAATAGCAAATGGGTAATGCCTGACAGAAATGGCAATAGTTCTATTGCTCCTTGTATTAATTCAGTATTTATGTGAATAAATACCTATAAAAACCCCATAAACAAATATTTAACATCCCGGTGTACTTTCGATCCTTTTCTCTTACACATAACAGGTTCATTTCCTAGATAAGATACTTTGTTACTAATTCTCTTAAAAATTCCTAGGCTATTTTAGCATTTCCACCTTGGTTCAGAGAAATGTTGACTCAAGAATCTTAAAGAAATGCATGAAAACTGAAATTAAAAAGAACACAAGTATTTAACAGCTTTATTTCATATAAATTGCTTCACATATCCCAACCAGGCCCTGTGGGAACACTTACTATTTAGCTAATAGTCAAATCACGAAATAATAAAAAGGAGCTGCAGAAGAAACTGCAGAAATGTCTGACAATAATCCAATCATGCCCACGCACCATGCAGAGGGTGGCAGCATTAGGAATGGGTGTATTTTAGCCAGAAAAAAGAAAAAGCAGTTGTGGTCACTCATACCCAGCCATAGGTCCCCCAGTGCTCCACTGCATATGGGCTGGATGAGCTATTTAGGGGCCCCACAAAGCTGTAGCACCCCAGAGCAATGCATGCAAGGAGGCAGGAATCCCCACCCCACCTCTTAATGCTGTTTGCTTTTTAACCAGGGACACACACTGCATTCTAGATCTTAAAGTGTCAAAAATAAAATTAAACAGAACAACCTTTAGCAGCTATGTGCATATGCTCATGCCAGTACAGTTTGCACTACCTTGCGTGGCAATTTGTCTAGAGAAACAAATCATCATTTTAATATGAAGTGCATACTAATGAGCCAAGTCCTTTTTTGGCAAATTATAGACACACTATGAAGACAAGCCCTTTCAGGCACATGTTATTAACACTGGAGAACATATGGATTTATACATAAGGATTTATACATATGGATTTATATACAGGCTCTATGGTTTGTGAGAAGAATGCAGAAATCTAGGCTCAGAGGAAGCATTCCAGTTCCTTGGATTAACCTCCTGTATTGCATCAGCATTTGTTTCACTGTTAACCTTTTCTTTGATTGCAAGTGACTGTGAATATTATTCCTGCAATGGGAAATAAACAGCTACAAATTGTACTGAGCTGAGAACATCCTACAATCCTAAGAACATAGTAATATAGTGTGATCTTCACATCAAGATTTCCAGTGAGAAAGAAGGGTTTGGGGCCTTCCAGTTGAAAGTTCTTTTATTTTTGTGCTATTTAATGTCTGGGCACTGACCCCACGGGTCTGTGTGTGTGCTCAGCTCCCGAAAAGCGCTACAGCCCAAAGCAGCGGGAGGGGTCACAGCCCCACGGCTCCTCTGAAGGACAAGGTTCAGCTGCAGTGGGCTCGCACACGCAGCCGGACTACGGCATCCTGCTCATCTCGGAGAGAGGTCACCAATCCACGTGTGGATTCCCCATCTGGGGAAGGCCTTGCTTTAAGTCCAAGGTACTTCTGGGAGCCCCCGTCTCGGGTTTCGTATGAGTAGTACGCGGCAATCAAGCGGACAGGGCAGTTTCCCGGCTGCTGCCTGGCTGCTGCTAATCCCTCCTTTTAGGCAGATGAGGGCGGTGAAGCCGGGATCCCCGTCAGCCGCTCGGGAAACCGGTGCCCGCCACGAAGGAGCGCGGCTCCACCCACACGCACCGTCCCGCGGCCGTGGGAGCTGCTCCTGCCCCGGGAGCCACGGGAGCCTCCCGGCCCGGCCCCTCGTGCCGCTTCACGCTGCACAGGGAAGCGAAGAGCTCTGCCCGCCCCGCTACGGCTGTGGGAAGGGCCCTGCCTCGGACCAGTTCTTCAACGGCCGATTGCCCAGAGCGGAAAGGCGGCTGCCAGCCTTTGTTCCGCCTTTGCCTTGGTGCGGAGACCGGCCGGGCCCTGCCGCGCCCTGCCCCTCCCTGCCGGTGCCGGTGCCGGTGCCGGTTCCTCCCCCGCGCCCCCGCGGCTGCTGCGCCGCCGCACACCGGCAGGGGGCGGG
>VZTR01030522.1:160942-243739 GCA_013400775.1 Chaetops frenatus
AACATTACCATGTCACCTAAAAAGAAGCAGGTATGAAACAACAGTAATTCCAGAGGGACCTCACAGGCTTGGCATGTGAACCTCGTGACATTCAGCAAAACCAAGTGCAAGGTCCTGCATGTGGCTCTGGGCAATCCTAAGCACAAGTACAGGATGGGTGAAAACTGGATTGAGGGCAACTCCAAAAAGGACTTGGGGCTGTTGGTGGACTCTGCTCCTTCCCCTGGGCCACTGGAGCATTTTCTCACAGGCGCTTCCCAGCCCAGCCCTCCTTTCTGTAATGGCAGCTTTCTTGTGTCCCTCAGTAAAGCTTTGCCGACTCTCGTAGCACTGCCGAATGAAACATTACCATGTCACCTAAAAAGAAGCAGGTATGAAACAACAGTAATTCCAGAGGGACCTCACAGGCTTGGCATGTGAACCTCGTGACATTCAGCAAAACCAAGTGCAAGGTCCTGCATGTGGCTCTGGGCAATCCTAAGCACAAGTACAGGATGGGTGAAAACTGGATTGAGGGCAACTCCAAAAAGGACTTGGGGCTGTTGGTGGATGAAAAGCTTTATATGACCTGGCAATGTGCACTTGCAGCCCAGAAACCCAAACATGTCCTGCTGTGAAAAGCAGCATGGGCAGCAGGGCGAGGGAGGGGATTCTGCACCTTACTCCACTCTCTACCTGGAGCACTGCATCCAGCTCTGGAGCTCCCCACATAAGAAGGCCATGGACCTGTTGGAGTGAGCTCAGAGAAGGGCCACAAAGAAGACCAGAGGGATGGAGCCTCTCTTTTGTGAAGACAGGGCAAGAGAGTTGGGGATGTTCAGCCAAGAGAAGAAAGAGAAGGCTCTGGGGGGGACCTTACAACCGCCTTCCAGTACCTAAAGGGGACCTACAAAAGAGCTGGAGAGGTAGTTTTTACAAGGGCATGTAGTGACAGGACAAAGGAGGATGGCTTCAAACTGAAAGTATGTTTAGGTTAGATATAAGGAATAAGTTCTTTACTTTGAGGGTGGTGAGGCACTAGCACAGTTTGCCCAGAGAAGTTGTGAGAACTTCTCTGTTTGCCCAGAGAAGTTCCCATCCCTGGAAGCGTTCAGGGCCAGGTGGGATGGGGCTTTGGGCAATCTTGTCTAGTGGAAAGTCTCCCTGCCCATGGTAGGGTGGTTGAAACTGGATGATCCTTAAGGTCCCTTCCAACCCAAACCATTCTATGATCTTACATGAAAAAAAGCATGGCATTTTGCATGGCACATCTCCCCATAGTATCACTCAGAATTGAATAACTATTTGCACAGAATCTGATAGTGGCACTTGCTGCAGTCTGTGACACCTTCAAAGAGCAGCTCACCGTTTAAGTGCCTCACTGTGATGTCTTGGAGTCGCTGTGGGCTTGACACTATCACATAAATTCCCAACCCTTCAGTATGTTTATGCCTGCAATTTGCTCATAACTATTCTCAGCAATTTTATATGAGAACTAACGTCAAGGACTCTGAGCTGGGAGCCTGAAGTAATTATTTCTCTAACAAAAATAATAATCAGAATTAAGTCTGTCAAGGACACTGTCCTAAAGCAGACAAGGCCTTGCATGGGGAAAGTGATTCAAATTAATTTGGTGAATGACTGTTTTAACCATATTAGGAAGATCATAGCTATTCATGCAGTGTAAACCCTTAGGGTCACCATCATGTATTTCTTCAGGCAAAGGAAATAATCTGGGTTTTTGTCAGATTCCAATCTGGGTTACTTCATCCAGTGCACTGAAGTTCCCCTGCAGGTTCAACCACCCTTGTTGCTTCTAATGCAACATATAGGTACTTTCCCACTTCTCCCACTGCTATGGGATGCTGTAAATCAGCTCCTTTATTATAACCTGGGCAGTGTGGAGGTGAGAAATAAATTCCTGCACAAATTGGTGATATTGGATTCTCTTTGAAAGAGAGGTGCTGCAGTGGAAACACTTCTGCAAATCTTTTCCAAGGAGATATGCAGGTGCAAAATTAATCCCCAGTGCCAAATCCAGGCCACCTTGTTCCTTTCCTGAGTCTGGCCTAACTCCAGAGTTAGGGTAGTGGAGTGTGGCTGGCAGAAAAGTGAGATGAAGAAACAGTATTTCAGTGTGGAGTTGCAACTCTTTGTATGAATCCCTTTGATCTTGTTCTCCCTCCTGCACAGGGGCGAGGCAGCATGCTGTCAATATTGCTCCAACAAAGGGAGGCAGAAACTAATCTCAAATCACTGAGCCACTTTATCTTTTCTTCAGCCCGTGAATATGCCTAACCAATTTGAGGAGACATCAGCTTCCACCAAGGATATAATCATGGGTAATTGCCTCAGTGCAGAGTAGCTTAGGAGTTGGAGAGCTGTACATGATTTCTGCTTTCTGTGCGTGCAGCAACGCAGGATGGGCAGATTGACAGGTGCTTTCTGTCTGAAACCACCCCAGTTTGGGTGGAGCAGGCTTCACACGGCTTCAGTTGGCGGATGCACTCTGTCACAAAGCCAGTGGAATCAAATTAAACTACCTGGAGTTGCTACAATTAGATATTAATCTCTGCATCGATTATGATTAACTCCTTAATGCCGTGCTGCCTTTCCAAACAATTTGTTAATCAGTCATAAACATGGGTCTCTAACAGCTCACTGCCCCTCCTGCAAGCACACAAGCAGTGACTCCTCTTCCCAAGCCAGTGGCTTTTGTTGCAGACTTGACAGAAATGGTACCATCTCCTTGCCCCAGGACTAGCACAGAGCTCTGGGGCAGAGGCAGTGGCTGAAGAAGACCACCTGCTCCAGGAGAAAGGATGTATCCAATAGAGATGGAGATCTTCATCACTGTTCTTAAAGTGCTTTTAGAATAAAGGCAGTGCCTGACAGTGTTTGCTCATGCTTCTTTTTTGCCTTTGGGAGGCCTGAAGCTGATTCCCCAAGCAACAGATAATCAAAATGGGGTTATGACATGGTTAAGATTTTCAGTAACTGGACAGGAGCCAGAATGTGTCTATACAAGCTGAAAGTGTATAGTTAGGCGTGATTAATGCTGTTCTTGCATTGGTTGGAAAGGAATCAGTTAGGTAACTAGTTTATCCCTAGCTCAGGAGCGCAACACATTAAGTGATTTTATTCTGATGTCTGTAATTTTGCAACCTTTCAGTATGCTTATGCCTGCAGTTTACTCATAAATATTCTCCACTCTTCAATATTGGGCAGAAAGATGGAGATATTGAGAATACGTAGGCAATAAATGGTGCATTTTCAGAATGAAGCGAACATGTTCAGATCAGCAAACTCCTGTTCAGCTGCTCTCTGTTCGTGAAGGTTTCTAAATACCATAAGTGCCTTGCTTTTTGACAGGCTCCAGCAGGTAGAGTTGTCACAATGCCCAGGGAGCTCAAGGTTCAGCTGTGTCCCACAAAATATGTGGCCATAGCACTTTCTCTCACACTGGCTTTCATGACTTCACATCCCCACTGGTCTACAGAGGTAGCACAACTCTGCAGCACAGAGATGAAGATGCTCATGTGGCAGAGAAAGGAGAGAACCAGGAAACTGGGTTATTGCCACCCCTGTCCATGAACACAAACACGTGCGTATAATCTTGTCTATGTGCCAGTTCTTAAATGTATAACCAGTACTTAGAGAAAAGACAGAATCTTAGGTCTTTCCTAAGACATGCAAGGCATGCTAATCTCTGAGACCACGGCACATCCCTTCCATCTTGCTTTGCTGTTTTACTTACCTTTATTCTTCCTCAGTGTCCCCACCTCAGGAGGAAGCATATGTGCCACCTGGTAGAGAGATACAGTGTTTAAAACCACCCTGCACCTTGTCCTAGCACTGCATGCCCACATAAAAAGTTGTTCTCCCTCTTATCTACAAGCTTTCTTTAACTACTGGAAAGCCCCAGTGAGTTGTCCCCAGAGCCTTCTCCAGGCTGAGCAACCCCAGCTCTCTCAGCCTTTCCTCCAAGGAGAGATGCTCCAGCCTTCTTATCACGTTCATGGCCCTCCTCTGGACCTGCTTCAACAGATCTATGTCAAAACACTCTATGATTCTATGATTTTTACTTCTGTTATTTCACCTCAGTGACACTGAACTGCGTAAACCACATTTCTTCCTCTGATAAATAGTGCAGACAGGACTCCTGTTGAGCATGGCTCTCTTGCAGCACCTAATGCACCCTGCCCATTTGCAGCACCAGTCTGACCACATCACTCTTTGTGTCTTTGTACCCTTACAGGTACACAAACATGCAGCATATTCTGCATCAGCAAGTTTGGAAAATTGAATCTTCCCTTCTCTAATCTGCTGAATAAAAGTGGATCGTAGAATGGCTCTGTAATTTCCCTTACCTGCAAGAGTTTAATTGCTCTAGCTGTGCAAACAGTGTCATTTTAATGTGACACGGAGGGAAACAATGCTCTCACCTGTTGTAAATGTGTGAATCTTGTAAACAATGTGGACACGTGCCCACCAAGTGGCACATGATGACAGGACTTGGTCAGTCCCTTAAATGATTCACTGTCAACCACTTGAAACCAGAATTGAGAAACTGAGCCTTGGTTTCAGCCCGAGGGTCTAGCACTTTTGAGCAGGATCCTACATGGGAAAATGTGTCAGAGAATATAAGGTTAAGGAGACTTCTGTACATTTGTTCATCTAAACAGTTGATTGACACACAGCTCTGTGTGTCTGGTCTGCTTTTGTCTCAAATCAGCTGAGGTTTTGCTGTGTGCTTGAGTGTGGACAATGAGACCAAATTTAGACATATTACTCACACCAGTTCTGTTTGCAGGTTTTAGGTCTCTGGGAAAATTCAACCCTTCATGATCACCATGTTCATGTTCAAAACGCCCTCAGGTCATAGAACCTGCAGCCTGGGCACAGAACAAAAATCATCTGCTACCACAGGAGGCAGAGAAGCCAGTGCTGCCATGACATTTTCTTCATCCCTTCCTATATGGGGGAAGAAGTGCTTTTGTTTGCATACAAGGAATTAATTCCATGTTATAGAACAATGAAATCTGAGGTGTTTATCAAATTTACTCCTAAACTTTAAACTCATGATACCATTGAATCTTCTACACTTCTTATTAAAAGCCCAGTGTAAGCTGTTTCAGGCATATGTCCACTGAAAAAGATTAAAACTTTCTATTAGAGCAGGTGAATGGAATATTTAGAGTTTACGAGACAGTTAAAATGCAGATGGCCCAAATTTTATATAGGAATGGTGTAAAATTGTAGCAATGGAGGCAGGTTTCTTAAAGGGTCTGAAGGCCCAATTTTCTTTAATAAGAATGGGAAACATTTGCAAATCTCTGTTTAAAAATCCACCTTTTCTCTCTTATTTTCAAAGAAATGTTTTTTTCTGTCATGTCAACTCATAAATTATGATCAGCTCCAAAATAAACAAATGAACAAGAGACATACAAATGTCTGTGAGACTGATTTTCAGTCTTCTCCATGTGAAAGTCTGTGCCCTTATTTCAAATTCTTGATCCAACATTGCTTCATTTTAATGCCAGAAGGGACATAAGACACTTCAATAATGACGGGCTACTGGAAACTTCTAGGAATTTTTCAGGATTTTCAACTAAAATTTTAAATGCTTTTAAATGCCTTAAAAGACTCCCTAAGACCATCAGACCATCTGCACTAATGTTTACAGCCCTTCTTTCCAAAAATCAGTACACTTGTGGTTTTTAGCCACAAGGTTTAACTGGCCCTGTCCACTGAGGATACTAGCTGAGAGCAAATGCTTATAGTTTGCCAGATAATCCCTGGCAGGGATTACAGCCCCCTTACTACAGAAACTAAGTCTCTAGAAATGAAATAAAAACAGGTCACCGTAGCCACTAATAATAGAGAAAGCTAAAGTTGCTTTCCAAGTCAAAAAACTGAGAAAAATATAAATTCAGAAATCAACCAGCCACCTCATCAAAACCTGAGTTGTGATCCTTGAATTTTACATGAGATGGCTTACCAATCAATTTTAGATTTATTATAGTTTTACATTACAAATTCTTATTTTTCCTACACAATAACTAACTTCTTACTTGCAAAATGCTGTTACAAGGGCAAAGTCCTCCCTCCTTGCCACAGATATGGAAAAGCTCAAGCTGCTCTCATGGTTTGAACAAGCAAATCAAGATGTAAAAAAACCAAACCAAAACGAGCAAAATTCCCAAAGCAGATCATTGATACCTCAAAGTTAACTTTAGAAGCTACTATTCTGGCTGTTGTACTCAATCTAGAAAGCATACTGCCTCTTCCACAGCAGTTTCAAAAGGGTAAGATCCTTGAGGTTCTTGTGAGTTATTTTTAGGAGAGCCATTGAAAGTCCTAAAATTTTTTTACCAGGAACATAAACTTACCTGCTACAAGGGGATTAATAAATATGAATCCTTTGTGCCTTCTGATTAAGACCCATACCCATGGACAGCTAGTTATTGTTTACTTGGATTTGTTTAGGATAAATTTCAAAGAACTGCAGAGCACGGTAAGCTGGAGCTGAACTTGTGATGGCCTCCCTAAGGAAAAGTGCTTCTAAACCCTGTCTTTTGACTATTTTGTGCCACAAAAGAAAAATCAGCACAAAGTGGGATAGGTCTGTTGGTAGTCTGTTGTAGCTACAGAAGGTTGGCTTGTAGGCCTTCTAAATAACGAGTTTGCACCTGAGCATTGCTCATACCACTGTCAGGTGGTAGCAGTGCCAGTAAGGATTGGTGGTCTTGCTGAATGCTGTGGTTAATTCCTTCTCTTGTGTGCACTGTCAGCTGTGTCAACTGTAATGTCTGTGGCAGGGGGGACTGAGTGGGTTTTGGGGGATTTTTTTTTTTTTCTGGAATGAATGGAAAATTCTGTCTGTAAGACTGGGTAAGCTCAATGGGGTGTAAAGCAAAAAATGGAAGTAAAGAGCTCCTGTGCTGTGACTGTGGCTGCAGGATTAATTTCCGTTACATTATGGAGCTCTGGCTGCAGAAGGCAGGATCACATCATCTCTGGAGAAGGAGGTTTTAATGAACCATTGAGCTGCCATCCATAAAATGTAGTCAGAGGGGATTTTGCAATTCGCTTTCACTGGGAAGAGGCCTGCAAGGAGCTGCAGGGGCCACAAATGCAGAACCATTTGTATGCTAACCCACAGGAGTTAGCACTGCTGTGTTTTCTGGCAGCCTGGTTGAAGCAGGATTCCTCAGCTGTTGGGGAGCACTGCAGAGATGGAATCCAGCAATGTCACTAGCTCTCAGGAATACAGGCCTAGAAATTCACACAAGAAGGCTTCAGTTCTTTGCTTTAAACCCCACTGAGCTCAGCCTTTATATCTCTTAGAGGAAAAAAATATCCCAATCTTACACCTTATGACTTTAGATAACAGAGGACAAGTCTGTGACTTGATAAAATTTTCCCAGTGAAGGGAATGAAACAAAATCTTTTCAGTTCTTGCTTTGTTTTACAGGACTTCTGTGCCCTTGGTCTGCTGGAGGGTAACAACTGAGCCCCTTCCCAACAGAATAAATGGAGACTCATCCCTCCTGTCCAGCAATTCCTGATCCTCAGAGTGTCACCCCCAGCTTGTTCCAGGAGAGGAAATCCCAGGCCTGTGTGGGCTTCTCTAGGTCAAGAGGTCTCAGCAAAGCATTGGATTGTAAGGCCCAGATCTCTATGAGAACTCAGTATCAGGCTGATCCCAACTCAGCAGTGTGGAAAAACAACTGTGAAGTCTGAGCAGCATTTTCTTCCCAACTTAGGATGATTCAAGAATTAGAGCAAGCAAAGAGGGTTTGCTTGGTTTTGTTTTATTTTGTCCTATTAATTCTTCAAAAGAGTGTGCATTTAAAAAGTTGAAAAAGTGATCTCACTATAAAGGCTGAGTTTGGCAGTATTGACATTTTACTCATTAAAAAATAATGTTATTTGTTGTGTCATGCAAAAGGCAAGACTGTAGTAGTGAGTCCCTTACAGCCTTGAAATCTGAGATCACTAACATTGATACATGAATTAAGAGAAAATGAGACAGACATATAGATTGGTTAACCTTTCTCAGATATCTATGCCAAAGTTGCTCAAGATGGGCTCACCCCTTCAGGGGAGATGATTTTCCTCAGGCTCTGATGACTAGAAAATTATTGACTGTCATAGGAGGCTGCACTGCACCTGTGTAAATTTTTATCTCAGATCCATGACAAAGGTCTCTTCTTAACTTCCTTTATTGTCATGTTTCCTCACACTTATTTCACATGAAATGCACCCAACTGAAAGTGGTGGTGGAAGACACAATCCTGCCTTTGTTTACCAGCAGGTACAGCATAAGGAGCAATGATGCAACCTTCCCCAACACTCCTTTTAGTAGTGTGTTCCAACTGATTTAAGAAAGGAGAAAGGTAGAAAGGTTGCTTCAGCTCAGTCAAGTCTTTCCTCCTGATAGTGCTGATCAATTAACTGCATTTGTGTTTTTGGGACTCACAGAAAACAATTTTGGCTCTCTGCATCAAAGGAGAATTTTTCTTAGAATGATAGAGATCAAACCAAGTACAGATCTGTTGTATTCAACATATGACTTAGAATATTAATATAGACAGAAGGTCTTGGTTTTGCTTACTTAGTTTGGGTTATCTGTTATGAATACCTATAAAGCCAGAAGACCTTGACCTCCTGTAGATATGCTCTTGTATCTTTATCCTTCCTCAAGGTGCAATGGATTTTTTCTTTGAAACTAGAGAAAGCATTAATGGAGGATGAGCTGCATGTGTGGGCTACAGAGAATTTCTTTATATTGTCACTTTACGAAAGTGTTTCTAAGGGAGGTCTGTGGGATTTTGAAGGAATCAGATAAAGAATTAAGTGTAATTTGAAAAATATAATTGTATTCACATGCTCCTAAAGAGGGGCTTGCCAAAGACTTTGATGAAAACATAGTTCTAGCTGGTAGGGCCCAGCTAGAGGAGCTTTCAGTGATGCACTTCATAATGCAACAACAGGGGTTTTCTTCTGGGTCCAGTGACAGCAGAAAAAGTGATTCTCAGCTACTTTTTCCTTTCACAGCTCTTCTGTTAACATCACAATTTCAAAAGCATTTTCTAATTCATGTCACTGTTAATCAACAAATCTAGATCATGTAAATCACAGGAAATTAAAGACTTGGTGGAAAAAAGTTTAAAATATTTCACCTGACTGTGTTTGAAACAAGGCAGGGAGCACTAAGACAAGTCACTATGCAGGCAGATCAGTGAGGTATAACCTATGGCAGGAGGCAATGAAAACAAGAGAAAGGAGTAAGAAGAAATTTAACTGGAAGGAGGTCCATCTCTGCAGGTTTGAAAGACTGTCACAGCCACCACCTGGTTCTGGGAAAGCAAGAGGTGTAGTCTCATATCATTTTCATGATGAAAAGTGTTTTTCTAATATTGACAAATGAGAACACTTGCAAATCAAAGAGCTTCTGATATGAAAACAAATCCTTATGGTTCAAGCAAGCTCAATTTAGAACAGGGATTGCTAAATATCTGGGCTGAAAGTCAGTCAAGGTTGATTGATGTTTAAAAAGGAACAATAAAATTATTGGTTTGAGATACAGGCCCATGATACATGGTATAAAGGACAAGTTTTCAGTCAGCTACTTTTATGTTCTCACCTGGAGGCTCCATAGTGAAGAGGTTTACCACAGCTCACATACAACCCAAACTAAATCTGTTGCTATTTGCACAGTTTCCCATCAGTGATATTATAGATTTACACATATAATCACTCAAAAATTGCATTTCATGGGTTGGTTTGCTTGTTTATCTACCAGACTTGCCAAGCTGTGTAACTGAGACAGCCCCACCATTCATTATTTCCTGTTTTATTAGCAGGGAATAGGAATATTTGCATAATGCTTACCATGGAATATTAAACTCTCATAAATCTGTTTAAAGTTAAAATAAAAAATGATTAAAAGAATCCATTCTTTAAATCCGCATATGTTTCTCAAATAGGTACTAAATTTCAAAGCTTCTAATTCTTGCAGAAGCCCTAAAATCCCTTAAAGACACTGTTCTGCTGAAAGCTTTTGGCGGGATCTTGTTAGTATCTCTATGTTCATCTCCACACACACACAAAATATAATTTGTTTTCTGGTCACTACCTGGCTACCTGGCACCTCTGGCGGTGAAGCCAGGGGATTTTTCCTGTGAATAGACTGCAATTTATTGCACAGGTTGGTCCCTGACCCAGACAATGACAACACTAGTGATTTCTTGGATTTGTACAAGATTTGTTAGGCTTCCTTGTTTAGTGCTTTCCCCAAGCCAAACCCTGCTAAGCCTGAACAACACCCTCATGATTCATCACCCCCCCATGCAGCAGCAATGTGTTGCTCAGTTACCAGAACAAACCAACATCTGCCACGCCACAGCTTCCAAGAGAGCCGGGTAATCACTGCTGTGCCATAAACTGGGAGGGGAATGACAACATTGTGGCACTGCTAATGCCACAAGGATTGTTATCCTGGCGTCCTTGGGGCACTGCACCACTGCTGCTGATCACAGAGGGGTAGGCTTCGGCCTCTCTACCATAAAGAGCTTGAACTTTTTAACCAGGTCTGCAAAAAAAAAGTGATGCTGGTTTCTGCTAGAACATATACAATTCCCAAACAGTTCGCGGGGTGATCAGAATCATCCAGAAAAGTTGAAATATTGAAAATATTCTGTATATTTTGCATTTGTTTCTAATGAAGTTATTTTGAGCTGTCACAATTGCTCTCTCTAAAGCATGGGAAAGGACATAAGAAGTAGTATTGCTTCACCTAGTTGGTGTCTCACGTAAGCAAATTGGGATGCAAGAACGGAGAGGACCAAGAGGAAGGAAGGCAGCTTCTTCCTTTCTTTTCAGATCAGGGTGTTGGTTTTGTTGCCTTGGGTGTTGCATTTGAGGAGTGGCTGTGTTGGCATCCTGAGGAATGACAGGCTCAGATTGTTTGCCAGCTTTAGAAATCAGTTAAATTCAAAAACATCCACAGTTTCAGTGTACCTTTCAAATATGCATCCTTTTAACAACTCTGCAAAAGTGGTTATCCCTATTTTACATAGAAACACAAGTTTGGAGGAGTTAAGTGGCAGTGGAGGATTCCAGCACTGTTCCTGCACTCATTGGATTATTGGACATGCTCTTCTGTTCATCCTTCATATCCCTGTGTAGGCAAGATGGAGGTTTCCATTCAATAAAATGACAGCTAAGGTCAAGCCCCTGTAGGTTCCCTTTCCTCCTAAACCCTCACCACAGCAAACAGCTGAAAGAAGATGACTTTCCTGAAGCAAAATTTAACACTGAAAACCCAGTTTGCACATGCAGCTCACTAAAATCTTTCCCCACGGTACACCCACATGAATCACAAGCTGCAGCAGTAACAAGATGCAACTGAAAAAAACCATTAAGAACAAGCCCTTCTGGTCCTCAGAATTTTGGCATTTCACATCAGGATTAGCTGCCATTTCAAACTCTTCTTGAGCTGCTCCATCACTGTCACATTTTTCTTACAAAAGACTCTCAGTATGACCTCCTCATCAGCATCACTTGTTTCTTCTGTATTTCGCTTACTGGCCTGACCTGTCACAGTTGCTCTGCATTTTCTGGGGGGAAACAAGTTTTAAAAAAAAAAAGTAACTCTTGATCCTCTTTATCATTTCTGAGTGGTTTCAGGGTTTTCTTCCCTAGGATACCTAGGAAAAGTCATTTTTTGGAAGGACAAGTTGTCCTGAGTTTCTGCTCTCAGAGGACTTCCAGTGCAATCAGACAAGAGCAGAAAAAAATGTGCGTTAATATTAACTCATTGAACTGGAATGACTTTTGTCTTGAGCATGTTTTTACTCCCACATCTTTCTTGACTGATGACTGAAAGGTTTCCAATTAGAGCAGCTGATAATTACTCAGTCCACTTTTTAGTCCAGGGTGGCTTGAAAAATCTTTAATAACTCCTGAAGAGCTATGAGCAAAAGCTTTGTCTTTTATGTGAGAAATGGCTCCTTGTTTGTGCTGCTATAAAAGCTGTTACTAAATTAGTAACATTTCAACATATATAATTCTCTAGTTGTACAATGAATGGTCTTCCCTTTGCTTGTAATCCATCTTGTACTACACAGGGAGCAAAGGAAGCATCATGGATGCCACCCTGGACTGAAGAAGCCAGTACTTCACAACATATTATCGTCAGCAGTAGCAGCCATGTCAGTCATAAACTGCTCGTGTTGCAACACCTCCCACTCTGAAGAAAGAGGCAGATTTTTGTCCCTGGATCCAGCTGTGTGTCCCCCACAGCCTTGTCCCAAGACTTTTCCTCACATAGACCTAAGGAGCCTGATGTGCAAGGTGCAAGCAGTGCAGATGGTGCTGAGCACGGCTTCGCTTTCAGGCAGCATCTGACCTACACAAAGAGCCTGCAGCCCCAATGACAGAGCTCAAGGTGTGGTACTCACTCTTCAAAGGGGCAGGACATTCACTGCCCCTCCAGGATGGACATCTCTTCCACCTTGTCATTTCATTACATCTAACTGCAAGAACATTTATCTCTTCCACATTTACTAACTTTTCTTTTTCACTGTACAGAAGTTCCTTAGTGAAAACCAAGTCATGGTTATTTACCAGAATCAAAACTTCCATAAAACTGATCCCTAAAAATTCCATTTATTGACAGTGGTCAATGAAGAAATTTCTTTTCTACTATTTATGTTTTAATGTTTCTATATTTCCATCTGTTGTGAGATAAATCTAAAAAACCTATAGAAGAAGTTATTTAGGAACATAAACTAAGGATTCACTAAAGTGATTTTCATAAATCCTTTTGTTTTGATAAGATTAAAAATTTCATCTCATTAAGCATTGCTTTTGTTGTTCTACAAGAATAAAAGAAATACTATAATTAAGTGCCTAAGCCTGCAAATGAAATGTTACAGTCTTATTTTGTCCAGTCTGCTTTTTCCAGTGGGAAAGGTTTCTATATGATTTTTTTTTTTTCATTTTCAGTTTTAGTGCCCATGTAGGCTCTTATCAGCTGCAAAAACAAACAAGAAAACTGCAACATCTAGAAACGGAAGCAGGCTGGTAAAGGGTTCAATATAAGCCCATAAATCTCTAATTATATAAATTATATTTGTTGATAATAACACATTCTGCTAGTCACAGATGATGGAACAAGGACTATTAAAGTTAAAAGGAAACTCTTTATTACACAGAGAAAGAAACATTCTTTTAACATCCTGTAGGAGATTATTATTACATTATTACAATGGGCAAAGTTGTTGCTTTAAATGGTGCCCATGAGATTATGGTCTTTCCTTAATTTAAACCCACATGAAAAGAATGGATGCTGCAGAGTTGTGAGCAAATGAGGAGGCAATTGAGGAGGAGGAGGAGGGAATGTCAGAGGAAGATCTGTGTGTTGGGTAAGAGATGTTTCCTTCACGGCTGTAACCTACTGACCAAGTAACATAACCCATGAGGGGAGGAAGACCTATTCAGATGAGGTTAAAAAGGTTCTCAGCAGCTACATACACCTTTCTGTCTCATTAAAGAAGGTGCTGCCAGCCTCCACCAAAAGTCTAACCACAGGTTTCCTCTGTTCCTTTTGGCATTCAGAGCAATTTACTGGTCATTTAAAGCCACCAGGAAATTTCCGTTGACAAACCTTTGGAGACAAAAGTGTAGGTCTTACACATTCTGAATCTCAATCAGAAGTTGCCAACCCTTGAAAATTATATACATAAACCTGCAGTGGTTTGTAAAACTAGGAAACTGTTCACAAAACTTAAGTGAAAAAAATTTTTTAGGTACTGCTAGTCATAGTTTTGACAGTCTATGTTTCAAAAGATAGAGATTACTGAAAAGCACTGGTTTCTAGATGCAATATCTGGGTCATCCAGGATGAGGTAGGGGTAAAGAGAGGAGTCCTACAGAGAAGACATCTCTAACATCTAGATATGGTTAGGAAAACAAACTAGGGAGAGAGTATCTTCTGCTGATACATCCAGCCTAGCACTTCACTCTAGATAGTCACAGTTGGCTGGCAATAGGAATAGCATCCAGACTGAAGCACTGCAGTTTTTCCACTGTATTGCTGCCTTGTCTGTTTCCCCTCTCCTTTAGTTCCCACCACATTTCCATTCCACTCGTTCTCCATTTGTCCTTTTGGCTTTAAATACACCATCAGTAAGTCTAGAAGAGAAAATTAATTAGGTGATGAGGCTGAGTAGCTGCTGGTTGTGGCATAAAGTAATTTCTCCAAGTGCCTGTCTACTACTGATCTACACAGAATGGTCCTCCCTGGCCTCCTCCCCCTGTTTGTAGGATGTTTGCAATCTGTCCTGGGAAGGGTACAACTTTAATTGGAAATTAGGGCAAGAGGGCGGAGGCTCCTAAAACATAATTATAAAGCACCCTGCTATGTCCCAGCAGAGCCATGGGAAAGCAGCCTGTAAGTTTAATTTCGGTGCCGTGCTGGCTTCTCTGCCAACTGTCTCACTGCCCTCAAGCGATTGCAGAGGAGCTGCTCCCCAGCGCCAAGTGCTGGATGACTGTGCCTCCTGTCTCCTTGCCAAAGAGGTTTGGAGCAGCCCAGCCCTAGCCCGAGGGGCATTTTCTACCCAAGAACTGATACTGAATGTCTCATCAGCAGCGTCTCAGCCCAGGGTTTTCTGCCGATTCAGCTCCTTAGGACAGCACAGTGTATTTCTTAATCTCGTGTGACAGTAGAAATACACTGGCTGCCCTAAAGCTGGAAGACAGGCTTTCTGTTGCCCAGACCAACTGCTTCATGCTGAGCTTAATTTCATGTGAGTAGATGTTCTAGATGCCTACTATTTGCATCTATATAGCATTTCATCAGTCTCAAGGCCTGATGGGGATTGCCCTTTGAGGGATATTAATTCATATATTTTTTGCTTGCAAGAGGTGGATAATAGTACTACTTACCATAGCCACGGGGGAAGAAGGGAGCATGAGGATAAAGGTCTATGAGACTGACAACACAAGCACTCCCTTTTTGATCATCCCCTGCATATTAGTTCATCCTTTTTTTTTTATTTCTAGGCCAGCCTACATTTTCATTATATTAATACAGAAAAAAGGAAGCATTAGAAAATTAAAACACCTGTAGAGTTTTAGGCATAGGTCACATTTTTAGTGGCTGCAGCATAAGGCATAGGCACTGTGTTGTTTGGCATTTCTCTGCCTTCAAAACGTTTTTCACAGGCTGTCAGAAAGTCTTTATGTTTGTGTTTGACTTGGCAGGGACTCAAAACCAGGAGAGTAAGTGCGGAGGAGCCCTCGTACAAGCCCAGTCATCTGTAACTTGGCTTAGTCCTCTGTGATCTCTCATCTGATAACCTTCAAAGCCGACCTTTCTGTTTGGATGGTGACTTGAAAGAAAAAATCTCTTTGGATTATATTAGCTTTGCTTTAGCTGTACTACTGTTTTTAATAGCAAAGCAGCTACTGTACTTACAATAGAACCAGGCCGGTTCTGGGGCAAATAGATTAGTCACTACAAAGCAAATCAGATCTCAGCTTCTCAGATCTCTTTAAACTCTCATATTTGTCATTTATGAATATTTTCATGCACTACAAAATAAAAATTAAATACTTAAAATGTCATGCCTACATGCTTTGGAAGAAAGTTCAAATTTTTCATTTCAAAATTTTATTATTCTAAAATCTGGAAAGAAATACATCAGGAAAAGGAACTGAAAGAGATTTGGTTTGGGATGATGTTCATGACAGTAAACCTAATAAAGAGAAAAACCAAAAGTTCCCTAAAGAATCAATCATTTAGGGAAAATTAGTATCAGACTTCTGAAAGTTTTTATGCAGTAAGCTACAAACAAACACAGCTCAGACTGAAACTGTTTTGATGATACTAGGTTGATGAATATCAGGCCAAATTTCCAATATTAATCCAAGCTGACACACCACCTGTGGAAATGTTTACTACAATAGAGCAAACCATCCTACAAACATGCTACAAACATAGACTGTATATGATCTGTGTAATATTCTGTGTAAACTAATGTTTTATTTAGTAGTTGATAGTCCACTCCGATGCCTGAAGCCACCTTTCCTCCTCAGAACTATTCTGGTTTGATTCTCTGTGTTACTTACACTCCTGTTGCTGATTCCAGAGCAAGCTTTGAGTTGCTTCACCAGGAGGAGGTGCCCGCAGGAGCTTGGGAGGTGAAGGCAGAACATGTCATTTCAAGTCTACCACTGCAAAAAGAGCTTTAGCAAACAGTTCTTGTGTCCTTACTTGTCTTTACTGTGCAGATGGAGAGCCAAAGAAGTTTGGTTTAACCTTCTTCTTNTTTTGCAATGCTCCCCAATGCTGGCCTTGATGTTCTTTAAGCATGCACTGCCACAGACAGAGATGAGCAAGGCTCCCCTCCAGCTGGTCACACCCTGGCCAGGGTGAAGAGTGCTCCCCATCCGGCTGCTGCATGGTCCACTCAGAATAATTGTGCTCTAGGCTGGACAAGAGAAAGGAGGGACTTAAATGATCTGCAAGACACCACTGGGGATGACAGTAATTACCCCCTGTGGCAGTCATGGGAAATTAGGCAGCAGCTGAGACAGGAGCACAGATTTGGCAGGCAGCGTGCTGCTTGGGGAATGATGGTTTGAAAGGTATGGAGCAGACAAAATGCAAGTTTTTGCAGTTGAAACAAGAAGTTCACAGAAGGAAAGCTCAGAGGTGACAATGCTGCCCCTGGGTATTGCCATAGGCAGTGCCAGAAGTTCAGGTGCTCTTGTCTGGCTAGTGATACACTTTGGATGGAAATCAGAGGCTGACCCTCAGACTGTGTTTCAAATCAGCCTCCTGTGATAGATGGATGGCAAAGCAGAGCTGGGATAAGATAATGAACAAGATGCTAAACAATTTTCTCTGATAGTCAGAGACAGCACTTGGTGACTCAGGAGATCCTCACCTGTGCTGTGACTCGGCAGAGCGTAAAGTTTCAGCTCTTTGTACTCATCCTCCTGTTACTAACCCAAAGAGTATTTCTTGGTGTCAAAGCATCAGGCCTAACAATTATGAACATAAATAGGTGTGTCTGTTCCCTCCCTTTTTCTGTGTATTATACAGGGGACTATTTTAAGGAAGGTTGTAAATCTTGGCACGGTGAATCCTTGATTTACAAAATTCTTGGGCTAACCACTGTGAGTCTACAAATCTCTAACGTTTCGCTACCCCCACACAAAAATCTCTCAGATTAATAAAATGGCAGTTTCAAATTGCTAGGAACTCGTTTGGGACTGTAGGCTAAATCAGATGGGCAACCATCCCATCCTGCCATGAAGACACCAGCCATGTCATGCAAGAGCCAAATTAGTCCTTTGGGCTTCTGCCTTAAAACTGCCTTCTCTGGGCACTGTAGGAAGCAGAGATGGTGGGCAGCTCCTCCTTCTGCATATTGGTGGATTCAGAAACCAGTGCCCAGAAGATTTGTTGATGCTACTGAAAAACTGCAAGGCAACACAGAGTATACACTCACATGAAGGAGGGGGCTGCAAAGGTAATTTGGCTGCTAATCACCCCAAGCCATTTTACTGTCAGGACTGAAAGTAGATTTTGGGATACTGTTTTCATACTAGATTGGGTTTTTCTCTTAGACCTCAGTTCTTGCTTCTTTCTTCTTTTGAGGGTTAATTATAAAACAGCTTGAGAAAGTCTCCATTCTTTTAATTTTCCTAATGTCAGTAGGATTTTATTACTTCAAGCCTTTTTATTTAGGAAGAAGAGAAGAAGGTTAAGGAATAAAAGCCTAGTTGCATTAATATTTTGTATAAGCTTCAGATATGAGCCTGGCAAGCACATTTGTGGTTGCCAAAACAGGGTGTGGTAAAATCAGGACAGCTGACAAAAAAAGCAGTAAGGCTTTACAGAAGTGAGGTGAGAAGAATTCCATATGAGAAAATAAAAGAATGGAAAACGAAATAACAGCGCAGCCCCAACTGTGATTTACATAACTTTGGTCCATCCTCATTCTCATGGAGGTCAACTATGGTCTACGGATGTGTACATGTAAATACTCTATGTAATACTTTTCCTTCATTTTCTTGTTTGCATTTGACTTGTTTGATGTTTTTCTGAGGGCAAAGTTCTAGGGCACCTGTTAGTTTATAAGAAATGGGGAGCTGGGAATGTAAGCCATGTCTACAGTCAATAGTTAATTGAATCTTCTTCTGGGTTTACACTGTATGTGGAAAAACCCCACAGACAACATCTGCCTCTCTGTTTGATCTGCATTTGAACAATCAAGGGCTATTTAAAGTGCTTTGTGATGGATTCTCCATGGATACCTAATACAATTTCTTTTCATTATGACACTAGAGTATGTTTTCACAAAACTGTTTTTGCAAAACAGATGGCTTGGGCAAACTAGGGCACAAGTAAAAGGATGTATCATAAAAGCTACCCAAGAGAGGATAGTTTGATCTAATCTCACCACATTTATCTTAACCAGGAAAACTGTTTTGAAAGTTGTTCTTGTAAATTTTCCTCACTCCCAGCAGCCACATGCAAAATCCTATGATACATCCACATTTTCACTTTGACCATGAAAAATAAAAAACAAAATTGAAAAAAAAAATTACTGCATCACTTCACACACAGGAAATCTGTGGAACTAACCACTGTGTGCAGATGGGCATATGAGCCCTAATATACCAAGTCATTTAAGGAACCATCTATGAAAACAGATCTGATGGCCCCATTGGAATCACCTGCAGCCTTCAGGTTATTCACATGCTTGTTTGGATTTTGGCACTTAGCACTGAATAATTTTGCAGAGAAAATTGAGGCCCAGACATTCCTACGCAGCTGCACCAAAGTAACAGGTTTTTTTTATTGAAAACAAAATTTCTGGCAAAAGAAGTATTTTGACAGTGTAGAAAAAGATAAAGGAAGACCCAACCAATTTCATCTCTCTTCCCCCATTATTATCAGTCCTTTAAATCTCAGGTTGGAATTTCCATTATGATTCAGAAGGAATGGTTCGTTCAGATCATTGTCCTCCTACCAAGATGGTTTGATTCCCACTTTCTGACAGAGTGTGCAAATGGCCCAATCCCTTTCTCCCTCATCATGAGCTTGATTGTTTCATTCTTTTCTTAAATCTACTTAATCTTCAGGACACAGAGAAATCCACTGGATATAGAAATGTGCAAGGAAGTGTTCCAAGAGATTGAATTATAAGAAGTAATAACTGTCACACAAATGAGATGTGTCGAAAGGAAAGATAAATCTTTTTCATGTGACCATGTTGTGCATCTAACAAAATGTGATTTAATTATGACCCAAATTCTGCTAATATTGCACACACTGAATTGTCCTTTATTTTGGAAATGATATGTCAGCTGTATCTCTTGTTTCTTACCTTATACATTCCAGTGTCCTATTCCAGAAGTTAACAGAGCTGCTGAAAGGAAAATGCTTTTGAGATATTATGGATTCTGAGCACATACAAAATAAAGGGTTCGCACTTCAAGAATGAAATGACGCACTCAAGAAAACAAATAAATGTTTTGCAAGTGATGGCAATGGGGTCAGAACTTCAGTCTTGTCATTAGTTCATACAACAAAATATGCACAACAAATACAATGGCAAACTAGATTGCATTTGAGTTATTGATTAAGCAGGATGTATTTTAAGACCAAGTAGCAGGTGCCATGTAAAGTGAAATATGGATGTATTTGCAGAGAAAATTGAAAAGACCAAGATGTTCAAGCTCTGACAGAAACATCAGAAATTAAATTAAACAAATTAACTTACAAGGAGGAAGTTTTCATTATTTCTTTTGTTTCAGTTTGTACCTGTAGGGCTGCTTGACATTCTACTTGTTTTCAGCACAATTTCTTCATTGCTTTTCAGTAGTAAAGTTGAGTTAGATAAAACATGTTTGTTGGAGGATGTTTCCTCAATTCTTAATTTGACAGGAATAGTAACAATGCCTTTGGCAGTCATCTTTATTTCTGTTGTTGTAGCAGACCTAATGTTCCCAAAAGCTTCAGACATCTGTCCTTCCCTGCTCTTTCTTTAGCACTGCCATTGGGCCAAAGGAAACTTTAAGTTTTTATTGTGCTGCTCTTAGTGTTTCAGTGTGCTTTCCACTTACAGACAAGACTTGGATCAAGAACCCCAGCTAACAGAAATGAAGAACTGTCTTCTCCTTCTCTAACTTCTCCTTTCCTTGAAAATCCAAGCTTTCTGATTGTGACTTAGCTCTAAATTAATCTAACAATTTGCTTAGTTAAACTGCCCTTGACCTTAAATTGTAGACTAATTTAACAATTCAGTTCAAAACCTCGAGTTGATAGTTAGTTAATAATCTAGTAAATTGAAGCACATCCTTGGCTCCTGGATTCGGCTTCCTTATCTGTCAGAACTGTTTATACTTTGTATGCTGTTTTTGCCATGCACTCCTGTTGCAGAAGTCACGGGAAACAACACTGTCATCTGTAAAACTACATTATCCTTCTTGTCATTGTTTTTCTGCTGCAGGGTTTAGGATGTGTCTTTCTAGGAATCTGGGTTGACCTGGCCTGGCATGACTGGAAGCAAACTGCCCTAAAGGCAGGATTTCTCTTGGGCACTAATACCTGTGATACTTCTGTTTGTTAGATACCCATCCACCCATCTTGTGCTTTATGGGAAAGCCTTTTTCCAGTGAGGGCCTGGGGCAGGGGGCCAGACTACAGTCCCTGATGCTGCGCTGGGGTCAGCAAGTTGCTTCATCCCTCCTCTCTCCCAGGAAGGGAAAAGTGGCAATGGGGAATTGGGACTGGGGCTGTGTCCTGCAGAGTCCCCAGCCCTGTCACTGCTCAGGCACCTTTAGGGAGGAGGAGGAGGAAAAGAAGGGAAGAGAGGAGGTGTTGAAGCTGCTGAGATCAACAAGGGAGAGGAGAGGAAGGGGGATGATCACTAGAGATTTTCTTTGCTTTTTAATTATGCTCTGCTGTCTCATCAAGGTTGGAGTCACACTCCCAAACCTTGTTTTGTGCACCTTTCCCCACCTCCGGGTGTTTTGTCATTGTCCAGCTAATGCAAAAGAAACTGTAAATACAAACAGTGGTTGCTTAAGTTCCCTTTAGCTTCCTCAGGGGATTGCCACATCTGTTGGAGCAAAAGCACTGAGCAGGACCCATCTGGTTCCCTGTTCAGTGAACACGAGTGCCTCACTGTCCATGCCAAAAGGAGCTGTGGCACAGAACCTTGTGTGCAGGCACTCAACACCAGCAGCCCATAAGCAAACAGGGGTCCCTAAGTGCCCACTACTCTCATGTGCTTGTGGACAAGGCCTCAGGAGACAGCCAGCATAGGACTGAAAAATAACACAAGCTGGAGGTGTGATGCTGGATGCCAAACCCCAGCCAGCATACTCAGATACTTCAAGGTGATGCCTGAAAAGAGGAGGCTTTGGGGGCTTCCGTAATTCCCCACTCTCAGTAGAGAACAAAAGTTAAGACTCATTTTTGAAACAAAACATGGATACCATCTTTTATTAGGTGTAATAAGCATAATGAAAATATTTATGGTAAGTTTTTTTTCCTGGATAATATTACACAAAGAATTGCAAGTCATTTTATACAAACTGTGTTCTCAATTGTATTTCACTTTCATTTTCTTCCAGCTAGGAAATTTTTTTTTTTTAAGTATTTACATGTTCTTGTCTAACTATTCCTTGTTGCATATACTCTCCCCATTGTTTCCCCATCTCTCACACTTATTGATCAAAGTTAGGAGACACTCCATAAAAGTTAATGGAGTTAACTGCTTAAAAAAACCCAACCAACCAACCAACCAACCAACCAAAAAACTCCAAACCCAGGTGAAGCCCTGAGCCTTTATTAGTTTTATCTACCAAGAGATTTTAACTAAAAGATTTTCCACCTCTTGTTTGTGGAAACAAAGAACACTTGGCAGGGCTTTTCGTAGTACACATAGTTACAAAATTGCAGAGGTGTTGCAAGCTAATAAACCTCAGTTCTTAGGGATTTAGATGCAACTCCTTTTCCACATCTCATATTATCCATTTTTTTCACTTAAGGGAATAAATGGAATGTTATAAAGTTAGGTTTAACATGGCAGAAACCAGCAGAGTCTTGAGTATACTTCATTGCTTGCAGTACATTGAGGCTTGAGGCTCTGTGAAGTATAAGATGCTGGAAGGTGTTTTATGATGTGGTTTTCTCTATGAGAGCTTTAGTATGAGATGGTAAGGGGTATTTATGCATTTTACAGTTACATGTGACAGTATACACTTTCCACTTTTCAAATGCTTAAGAACAACAAATGAACAAAAAGGGCCTTTTAGCAACTGTTTAATACTTACACTGCTCCAGCTCAACTCCTGAGGTGTAAGAAGATCATACCTGACCTTTCTACACTGGATAAAAAAGCTGGACCAGTATAACAGAGCATTTAAAAGTCATAAATTTTGATCCAGCAGAAAAATAGTGTCAAGACACCCAAGAAGAAAGCCACGCCAGGAGTTTTATCAAACCAGGTCTGCAGGTTGCAGGGGTGGCTTGAAATCCCTGCTGCCTCTGCCCACTCTGTACTGGCACCAACAATGGCCCACCAGGATTCTTAAGGGTTCACTGGTGTTCCTTGCCCACTCTTGCAAATATTTAGAAACAAATACATCCCACATGGATGAGGAAAAGTCAAGGTGCTGGCTCTGGTAGGGAGCTTTAATCCCTTCTTTACCCTGTCCTTATGGCATGAATGAATCAGTCAATCAATGAATCAATCAATCAATCAATCAATGAAAAATAGAAGCAAAGCTATGAAGTGCTGGCTGACTAATAAAGGTGGTAAAGGTATTTGACTTCTTGGAAAATGTGCAAAATCTTCAGGTTAAAGACGATACATACAAAATGGGATTTTTGTGAGTTTCTTTCCTTCAGGAAGATGATACGCATTGTTTTGTTTATTGGCAGTTTAATAAGTTTTTTCTGGATTTAATTACAGTTATGAATGTGTTTAAAATGTGATAGAATCCACATAAACCCCACTCATGGGAATGAATGAGGAAAACCAAGGGGTTTTAGCATTTTTGCTTTATCTAACCAACCCACATCAGATATGAAGGTCCAAAATAGAGTAGATAATTTTATTGCAGATGCCAGTGCCATATTTCTACACACATTAGAAAAGTTTCCAGCCTTTTCTACTAACATCTGATGACAGTATTCTGAAAAACGTAGCTAGTCTGTCAGGTATCTCTGGAATATGAACACATTTTTCCTCGTGCTTATGGGGAAGAGTAAAAATATGTGGGCTTGACATTACCCAAGATCTGATCTTCATAGTTAGGAAGGCAGCAGAAGAAGAATCCCAAGCATATTTCCATAATGGCCGTGGTCCAGCCAAAGCCGTAGGCCCAGCTGAACATATTGATTCCTGTCATTTCAATTTCAGATGAGAACTTTACTGGATAAATGACCAGGCCCATGATGGAGAACACAGCTGAAGAAACAAGAGAAAACAAAAGAAATGTTTAACACCCAGCACCACCACCTTCCTCCATAATCCCTGTAGTTAAACCCATCTATGTTCTGGAGGATCTGAAAATTGATCCAGTGCCGTGACAGACTTTGATTTTTCATAGAGGGTTCAAGTGCACACAGGCAGAGACTTGGGTATAAGATCAGCTGAGTGAAATATCAGTTATAGTATGGATATATCTGCACAAGGTAAAGTTGGCTCCACATGCTGCCTTACCAGCCACGAAAAGCAAGCCTCCGATCCCGCGAATGAAGTTGAACCGCAGCGTGTCAATGGCAAATGCTATGATGGCCAGTGCAAAACAGATGACTAGAAGTAGAAAGCCAACCAGGTACGTGGCAGCAGCAGCTCTTCCCCAAGCTGAAATCAGAAGGAAGATACATTAGCAGGGAACAAAACCAAAAAGCAAACAAACAAACACTATTTTCTCTGTTTAGCAATTAAAGGTTAATTTTAAAACCTGTGAAAAGAGGACCATCTCCCAAGAAAGAAAGCATGGGAGCTTTCTCTCCTCTTATAGGTGAACATTTCAGTTCCACGAGAAATCATGCACTAAGTGCAGAATGCATAAAAATTCCAGCTTTGTCTTCTCATGCAGAATGAAATGGAGGCTTGGGTGCAAGCTTACTGTTTAGTTTTAACAACTAAGAATTAAGATAGAAATGGCTTTAAAGAGGTAAGAATGTACACTGTCCTTCAATAGCAAATATTACCTGAGCAGATGCCATAAAGCCAGCTTCATTTTGCACAGACAAGGAGAATTAAACTGTTCCTAGGACTAATAAAAATCTTCCTTTGAAACAAAGTGTTGATAAAAGCACTCCTGATCTGGCATACCTAAAGGTATGGAAATAGCCCATAAATGCCAAAATTCAATGATTTCTGTCTTTCAGAAGTTAGTTCAGCCCTGTGTCCTATATGGACTTAATGACTTGGAATCTGTTTTTTAGGGAAATTGGATCTCTGATTTTAATCCAAATTTAGAACCGCTCCAATACAAAAAGCTTGTTCAGGATATTAATTCTTTCATTGTCAAATTAAAAATTTTATGTTATAACAAGGTAAAGCAAAGCATACTTTATTGGCATAACAACTGGAAAAATAATATTTATTTAATATTTCAAGACTTGAGGAGCAACTACTGCTCAAAGATATCAAAGTGTTTCTTCTCCTGGATGTAAAAAGCCACTTTGACACATTTTAAACTGTGTAGTAAATTGAGTAAGCAGTTAAAATCTGCTAGGCATCTACAGACCTCATCCCCTCATCTAGCCACTATGCCTTTGTCAAGTGTTGGTTCCTAACCAAATATATGCAACAGCAGTGCCAAAAAAGTATCACAGCCCAAACAACCCTGACAATAATTACAATTCAACTTAAATGCAATGCATGCTGTTCAGTAAAAGTTCCCTCTGAAACTGAGTAAGTAACCTATCAATTTGTTTGCTTTAGGCATGGAAGTAATAAAATGCAAAGTGTCCTGCCTTTCCCTTGACCAGAGTCAGGTAAGATGAAAGCAGCCGTCCTGTCCCCAGTGAGTGACAGCTTGGTGTTCAATCTGTCTTTCCCCAGGGCCCACACCACCACTACACTTAAGCCAGAAAAATGGACCAGGATTTTCCAACTATTCTAATCTACCCCTCAGTGCATCAAAACCAATTTCCCTCTTGTTTGGTTTTCAACATTCTCCCTGCTTTATGATCCCCACTCCATTCTATCTATTGCACTATATCTTCAGTTTTATGCTATGTCCATTGTCTTTCTTATGTTTCTGTCTTTCTTATGTTTCTGCCAGCTTATAGGGCTTCTGAACTGGATTGTTTTCCTAGTAAACAGGCAGCAAAGGTGTTCTTACAGCTCATTTTCTAGCCCAGTGTTTTAGCTCAAACTCTTCTGTCTTGGAGTTTACAGGCAGCTCAGAAGTAGAGTGTGCAGTGTGGAGGCAGAGGTGGGACGACAGCACCTCAGGCAGAGTATCAGAAGAAACAGTCAAGAAGAGGAATTTCTTATACAGCTCAATATATTCCATTGAAGAGGTCCCTGTTCCCCTCACTGCTGTTGGATACAAGAGTTCTGGCTACTTCTGACAAAAGGGTGAAATGACAAGAACATCTAGAGGTGATGTTTTTTCTTAGGTGTGGTTAGGTACAAAACTCCAAGGCAAAGGGGTGTCCTTTCCCAGAGCACAGCTGCCTGCCCAGCAAGTTCTGAGACACCAGGAGTCCTGGGGGTTCCACCTCCCCAGCTGCCAGACTGTCTGCCAAAGCTCAGCCTTGCTCCCCAAGAGCAGCAACCCCTGGGGCTGGGGGCTCAGGGAGCTGTGCCTGGTGGCTGCAGCCCTGAGCAGTGGCACCTTGGCCATGCCAGCACCTCTCCCCTCTGCCAGGCTCACCCAGGTGTTTTTCCTGAAATAATGTTCCAAGTGCTGCGACTGTGTGGAAGCAGACTGGGAGCACACCCAGCCCGCTGGGCACTGGCCGTGTGGCAAGAAGAGACATGCTGGTTGCAGGATGCTTACACCATTTGGAGGCATTGCTCAATCACCTAACAGCCAGTTTTGTGGCTCTCAGTTCTACAAAAGAGGGGGAAAAAACCCCTCAGCTTTGGAAGAAAAACAATGCACATGTCCAAGGCAGTAGAGCCATATGGAAGAGTGAGTCTCTACAGGGTTTTTTGAGGAACAGTATTCTGAGTTCATCTGTCCTTTATGAAGGCAGCAGCTATAAGACCACAGTGTGTAAATACCTTACCTTTCTACAGTAAAAGGTAATAAAGTATTTATACTTTAATAAAATATAAATATTGTGCAGCAATAATTGCAACTGATTCTATATTCAAGATGCTTACTTTACCATGTGCCAGCCAGGAGTACTAGAATAGCTTAGTTCTTTACAAACAGAACTAAGACTTAAAATTCCTTAAAAATGTCAGAATTAGAAGAATTAAACCGGACAAAAAACACTGACAAGCAAGTGGCTCATTTGGTCCCAAATATTTTCTTATCTTCTAATGTTGTGGGGTATTTTGCTTTAACATTGAGTAAAAATGTAAATAAATTGTTCTATCTGCAAAGTTTTTCTTAAAAATGTGAACTCCAGGCCAAAGAATCCTCACAGCTGCAAAACCAACTCAAAGTGCTCTTGGCTGTAAAGAGAGGGCAGGTGAAAGCTGAAAGGGCCCAGTCCACCTGTCACCAAGTCAAAAATTGAAACAGAGGGAACAGCAGGTTACAGGATATCAAACTGAGCCTGTAAAAATAATCAGCTTTTTTTAAGATCTGTTTTCTCAGCCCCAAAAAATGGCGGTGATTTTTTGGCTGTTTAAGAGCTAAAATGAGCTTTTGAAATAAGAAATGTGTGTTTATACCAAAGTGCCCTTGAATACCAGCAGGATCCTGTAATGCTTTGGTGCCAGTCCCATTTCTCCCCTTTTCAGTTCCTCCATCAGCTGAAAGAACACCAGTGAACACTATGAAAGGGCTTGTGGGCAGCTACACACCACCCGCCCTTCAAAACTCCTTCTAACTGGCAATTTTCTGAGCAATTTTGTCTTAAACAAGGCCTTGCTCTCCCAGACAGGCAAGGGGAGCCCATGTTTTCACACCTGTCTCAAGCAGAGCAAGGACAGTGCTTCTGATCACAGTGTTTTGTATGTCAATCAGCAATGACTTGTGAGGGTTTGGGCCATCCAAAATGAATACAGTAACATGTGACCACTGGAAAATGAAAATAAGTGCCTGACTTCTGTAACTCCCTGGTGTGTGAGAAGACCCCTAATTTAGAGACCAGAAAGAGCCCATTCATGCTAGGACAGAGCTCGTGATATCTTATGAGCTACATAATTAGTTGAGACAGAATTCAATAATAACAGATTTATTACTCTGCTATTAATGCTAACTCAGTTTGGAGGTAGCATGACTACCTCTTGTATTGCACCATATAAACACATTCTGATTATCCTATATCTGGCTGCAGCCATAGGGAAGCTGATGAACTTAATTAGACCTCCACGACTAAGAATATCTCCAGGTTCCTGCCTTCCTGATTTTACTCCTTCACACATTTTACAGTTTACAATCTGTGCTTCACATAAAAAGAAACAAAATTTCTTGTTCAGCAGTAAGTTGAGCCGAAAAGCCAAAACTTTGAACCACCAAACCTGGTATTTCCTTGGCCTGCCATCTTTTGTGCTCCAAATGGTGCCTTCCAAAAAAGAGCTGTTGTGCCTTGAAAACAGCATATGACCTCTGCTTCCTCCATGACAAATAAAAATTCCTGTGTTCCTGGTGTATGGGTTTCAAAACATGGGAAAACATTCATTAAAATATTCTCATGTTTTTCTTGGTCTGGTCACACCACGTGAACTGCTGAGTCCCACCTTGGGTGACATTTTCTGAAAGAAACCCCAGAGAGTTCAGAAGTACTGTTCCTTGTATAATCAGTAAGAATGTACTTCTCCAAATTTTCCTCTTGGCTCGAAGCTAAATACACAAACTAGCATTGGAAAGAAAAACAAATATTTATTGCCAGCTCAAAGACACCAAAAATTGTCTAGAGGTTCTTGCTGACTGATCATTTTCACACTGCTGTGAATTGTGCAGTGATTTGAGGAAGGGTAGCTCTTATTGACAAGAACCAGGGAGGGGTGAAAGAAAACATAACAGACTAATATTTTGCTCTGTTATACTTCATACCACCGAGGGAAAGAAACACAAACCCTGCAGTTCTGGCTGCAGTCTTGCAAAGTGATTCTGAGGAGAACCAAAATCTGCAGTGGTAGCGATTCATCTCCGTGTTGTACGTAATGAGAATGTTTCTAGGCTGAGTTTGCAGAGCTCAACCTGTTTAACATCTCTCTGATTAAAGGGAAAGAGTCTTACTTCGGAAACAAAGCTGAGCTCACTTGAGTTTCTCGACCTGACATTCTTTGTCAGGGTGTGGCTAACACTGCACAGCACAATGCCTCACTTTGAAAAGGAACTGCTTTGGCCAGGTTTTACCCATTTCCCTTTGGTTTGCTCTTCTCAAGAAAATTTACGTGTGAAAGTGCACATGCTTGCAGCAGAGGTTGTGCTCCCTTATCATTCTTAAGGTGGCCCATCAAACCCATTCACCCACGCATCTACCAGCTGAAGGGTTACAAGGTGATGTACATGCACACCACTCTCATCAGGGCTCTGGATTTCCTGTGCAACACCACACAGGGCAAAATCCTGTCTTCTGGAAATACTGACTCTGTCACATGCCAACAACGGGGAATTTCTGTGCTCCTTCTGAAAACAAATGCACACTATTGTCTCTGCAATTGTTTGCTGATCACGTGAGCTGGCGTTGAAATATCAGAGTGCGTGTGTTTGTATACAGCCAAGATAAATCAAAAACTATCAAAAGCGCCTTCTCATGAATAAATTTCATGTGCAGACTCAAAGCCATTGACTGAAAATTATTTCAAAGGAAGATTGTGCAAACGAGAGAAAATCACATATTGGTCATGGATAATTTATGAAGAGAATAAAACGAGGAAAATAATATCAAAGGTATGACTGGATGTGTACTGAGTTTCTGTCTTCATTGCATCTGGATCATTCTTAAAACAACTTCATTCTCTGTGTATGTTTCCCATAGGCAGTCAGTACTGGAGGTTTTTCTTTGGGTTATTTTTTTGTGTGAATTTATACCTTTTGAAGTGGAATACACAATTTTAGTCTTTCTATATGGCATCCTTTTTCACAACTCTGGTTTTTTTCCCCCTAGCATTATTTTTTTAGAATTCATTGGCTGCTGATATGGATTTTTCATTTAATAACAGAGTATTATCTCATAACATAGAAGTCATTTTTATGTGAGCCAGAGTCAACTTTTAACTTGCCACTATTTAAAAGACAACCATGGAAACAGAAAATGACCTATTTAGGTTCACACCAAGATAATGTCATTGCCAAAGTTTCTCAATGGTTAATAGCAGGTCCCATAAAAATGAGAAAGGATTAGGACTTTAGGACAATTACGCCATAATAATGATTTTAAATGACAACATTAAAAAAAATAACCTTTATGAGTAGTTCTTCTATCAATAAAACACAGTGCATATTAGCAGAAGGCAGTGATTTGTCCATAGCTGCATGCTAAAGTGATAACTCAGGGTGGCTTGGTGGGCTTTAACTCCTTTAAAGGAAAAACCTATTAATTCCTCACCACTGACTTCACCCGCAGACAAACACAGGCAAAGCCTTTATGTAATCTGCAACCCTCCTTTCTTACCGAGGCAAGCAATTAAACTTAGAAGCTATTCCGACTTGAATTTGAGGGGAGGAGCAGTTACATCTTGAGGGAGTGGTTCAAATTCATCTCATCATAAGCTCAGGCATGTACAAGCTTGACTTAGAAGCTGGCTTCTGCAAATCTTGTATTAATGAGGGCTGCTCCCTGATGCTTACTTAGTGCTGGGAAGGCAGAAGGGGCAGAGGGTGTAGAGCCATCATCAAAGGGAGCACCAAGGGAGTAAGTTAGCTATTAAAAATAATGCACACACAGTGCCTCAAAATTAAAGGTTTGCTCATGAGAGAGTCAGGGAGTACCTGTATCTCACATGATCTTCAGGAGCAGTTGCACACACTGAGAAAATCTCAGGATTAAAGCTCAGCCTCATACACTTTAATGCTATAACATTTTTTCCTCCTATTTTTTTTCCTATTTATTTTAAATTAGAGCAGCATTGCTTATACTTGAATGTGTACATGGGATTTGGGAGGGTCAGGTAAATAAAACAGGTAAGGTATTGATTAATCGGTTCATTTACATAAGCTCAGTTAATGAGAGTAGCAAGATGTTCCTGATCCCTAATTACCCCTGAGTGGGTTGAAATATTTAATAGGAATTAAACAGAATCAATTTCCATGATAACACAGGCTATGAACTAGGACTTTTAGAAGAGTAGAGTGGAACCTTTCCAAATAAAACTCTTTTTAAGTTTTCTATTCCCTGAGTCATTTGGGACTAATGAACACTGAATTTACATCTTATTTCCATGTGCACCAAGAATTGTTATCAGTCTTGAGCTACAGTTTTCATGCTGTGAGCAAACTTTGTTCTGAAACCTTGCTGAAAATCACCTTTTGCACTAGGGAATTTCCCACTAACATACAGCAGCTGTGAACCTGGATCTGGTTTTCTGGTTTAAGCAGAATTTTACCACTTGCAAAATAAAAATCCCAACATATAAGTAGAAGTCATGCTTTGTGCTCAGAAAAATATATTTAATTTATTTACTCTTCTTGTTAATGAAACAGCTTTTACAATGTGCCCTGAAAATCTTTGTCCCTTGCTGCTTACAGCTGATGAGGTTGTTAACTGAACTGCACAGACTTCCTATTTTTTTGGTGCCTGATTTGGGCACAGTGTGCATATGTCAGCACAGTAGGTGACAGCTATATTCAGTTCCAGATTAGTAATTCAGCAGGACTGACGTGATGTGAAGTGTTATTTAGCACTAATAGAAGGAAGCCAGGTACCTCTGGAATACAGGCTAGCATCAGCACTCCACAAGCTACTTTGAGTTCCTGGGAATTTTTGAGCAATGAGTTATTTTGTAATGGTATTTGACAAAGAAGAAACATGGCATTACAAGGCTCATTGTGTCAGTGTGTTTGAGATTTCTCAGAACAACACAAGCTGCCAGTGAGAAGTGATACAGAAACATGAAAAAATGTTCTGAGAGTTTTGTTTCTTTCGCTGTGTAACACCTTCCCACTTAAGTAATCTGTTTAAACCTACAGTGGAATTTGAAATGCATCTTGCCCTTATCACTGTTCAGGCTATGAAGATGTTGTTATAGCCCTGCTGTATCAGATTACTTCAATAAACTAGAGGAAGAGATGAGGAGAATAGGATTGAGAGTTTGGCCACAAGATTCCACATGCTCTCATGCCTCCTGTGCAAGTCAATGGAAGCCTCTCTCCAGGACTTCAGGTCCTAACAGTGCAAACTGTTGAGGATCTTCTCAAGACCCTCAGCACCAGCAGTTCATATCTCCTGATGGGCAGGTGAGAATGTTCCACATGATTGCTATTTTTCCACATAATCTAGCTGTAATTATTAAGGGAAGGCTGGCTAATAAACAGTGGGATTACCTGTGCAATTGCTCTCTGGAGAGTTAGTTGCTCAAGAGCATTACTATTATTTAGAAAAGAATCTGATTAAATGAATCTGTCACTGAAATTATAAAAGTACAAATGCTAAAACTACAAGGGAAAGCACACTAGCAATTGCAGATAAGGAATAAAAATTGCCATGATAATTAACTTCTCTGGCCTTGATTGCCTTCTCTTATACCTATTTAGAAACAATGGAGTATCTCCTACAAGCTGGGGAAAAACCAAATTTTTTCTTTCCTTCTTGCATCATTCCTTACATACACTGTTGTGATTTCTTCATTAGCTATATGTTTGAGACTTTATTTTTTCTCATTTTAAGCTTTGAATAATTACTGAGTATTCTACATTATTCAGTAATTAATCTTGTAATCTCATTTCTCACTGGCTAGTCCCAGGCAACATTACACTTTAAGGAGAATGATGTCTTAGGAAATTATATGCTTCTCTACACACAGTCATTAAAACTACAGACAACCATTTAATATAAATATAACCATTTTATTCTACAACACAGCAGGACCAACAGCAGGCTTTCATTTTCAGTTCACCCTGTGTCAAAGGAATCAATTGCCCTTTAATCCAGGCCATGCACAGGACAGAGCTGGGCTCCATCCTGGTCTCTCCCACAGGCTTCCTTGAACTGGTCAGAAACCTCCCCAGCCTCTTTCCCAGCTGCAAAGACACTTTGGCAAATCTACTTGGATTTTACTAAATTCTGAAAGCTTTTGAGCTCAGAACCTTGACTTTAAGAAAAATCTGCAATATAAAGGCCCTGTGACTTGAGCTGGTCCCTAGTTCAAAAGCACAGTTACTTGTTTACTTCAAGACACCTTCCGATTCCAGAGAGCCACTGGGACATCTTGTTTCTCCTCCATCTGCTGTATCCCATCCCGCCCCTCTGGAAATATCCCCAAGTCACTCTGCTCAGGGCGCTTGCTTTACCTTGGGGCCAGTAAGGATTTCCCTATGCTGGGATTAGCTGCTGGCTGTCAGATGTGGCAGAAATGTGGGGGAAGGAAAAACAGTTTTATGCAGGTAGGTCTGTCCTGTGCCTCTTGGTTGTGGTGTGTCACTGCTGTGATGGAGAAGGGAATTTTCCAGAGGGAGAGCTGTGTGGTCAGCACTGGTAGGTGTAGTACCAAGAGAGGGACTTTGGAAGCTGATCCCAACCACACCACATAACCTTGCTGTTGTTGTATCATTACTTGGGAATTTTTAGTGAGTGGTTTCCATTATGTTCTTCCTCCAGGATAATAAATGGTGCTTCATTGTAGCAAAAGATTCCCCGGAAACAAAAGCCTGATACAGCCAAAATGGGGAAAAAGAAGCTACTCCTCAATGGGGATTCAGAATATTTCTTTTCTCAAAATGATATTACTTTTGCAACTTTTCCTTCTTTCACGTATCCTGTAGTCATACTTGTCTGCTGTCATATTTGAAGTAGTTTTTGTTCATTATAATCGTACTATACTAGCCCTCTTATCTTGTAGTATTGCATTCATATTCATAGACCAAAATAAAACTGGATACCTAGAACATTATTTGCCTGGAAGACGAGCTGCAAGAAGGTGTCCTTTCCAGATGGCAAAATCATTCATCCCTCCACTGATCTCCACAGCCACAAAAGCCTCCACACATCCCAAGAAAAGCTATAATAGAGTATTACAATGTGAAAATAACTGAAGATGTGGATTCCACTTGCCATGTGGAAATGCCTTTTCCTGATTTTTTTCCCCCAAGATCCCTCTTTACATTATGCAAGTAAGATGATCTGTTCAACATACACTTAGAGCTTTAAAATTTCAGTTGTTTTGATGGCAGCATCTGCAAATGGAAGAACTGCAAGGCTGGGTGGAAGATAAGATGGGACAAGTGTAGTCACAAGTTTTTCACCCTTGTGCATCACTTTCAGACTAATAAAATCAGTTATTCCCCCCACATTATTTATGTTTAATATGTATTTACCTACACATATTTAAACATCTTCAAAGCCTGCAGTGGAATAAATTGCATACTTAAGAAATATCTCAGGTCTTCAAGACACACCTTGTTCAAGACAAGTAATATAGCCAAAGAACAGGAAAAACAAAGGAGTGCTGTGCCAGCGTCATGATGGGGTTTAACCTGTGCGTTTTCTTTGTAAGCTCAGCCATGTCCCACAGAGATACATTCCATATTGCTCATTGTCCATCCAAGACAACTTAATCTCTCTTTGTAAATGTTCAAGCATGTCAGAAGATTGAGGCCTTTGTTTTTTCAAGTGCCAGAACAATGAAGAGCAAGAGCACTGAATCTCTCAGTCCCTCATCCTAAATTCCATGCATTTTGAGTAAGTGTCCTGATGCACTGGATATTTTTTCCTAGAAAGTTCTATTTATTTGAACTAAATATACTTCAAAAGGAAATGTCTTTGATGAAGTCTACATGAGTGTCATGTGGTTAAAGCAGATGATCTGAAGTCTTGGAGAAGATAACAGATATATTATTATAATATATTATAATATCTTCATATTCTCACTTTCCACAGAGCTCATAAACTTTGCAAAAGACCACGGGTGAGTAGATACTTTCACAGAAGACAGCGCACAGTGGAGTTACTCTACTGTCTTTCCAACAAACTAAAAAAGTCAAAACCTCCAAGCTCCACTGGCGCAGCCAATGAAATATTCAACCTTCTTCCCTTCCAATATAATCAACATCAATGACGCTGGTTTTTGTCTTCTGACTGTATAAACATATCTTAAGCCAAACAGCTGAGATTCAAGGGGAATTATAAACATTGCACGTGCAGAATTTGATTTGAATTTGCACATTATAATTAACAACTTGCAAGGATGTTGCAATTATATCTAATTATGATAGGATGAAGATGACTGTAGTGGATTAAGATAACTACACTGTCCAAGTCATGTTGACAATATTTGCTGGCAGCTGCTGGGGTACACATACATATCATGTTTATCAGTGAAACCACCCCTGCAGGAGGAACAAATTACAGAACCTACCCAGCCAGTGGCAGATTAGGCAGAGAAGCTGAGAGTAAAGGTCAGAAGAAACAAGATGGAAACTGTGGAACAGAGGGGAGAAGAGATCTCATCTCAGGAAGGATGTAAAACATTTCTGTCCTTTATGTTTACATCACATCTTTGTCTCTGCACTCAGGAAGGCGTGTAATTACACTTTGTTTAACAAGCACTGTGTTTAGCTTGGCACAAAGTTAAACATCCCACAGAACATGATGCTGAGTGCTTGTTTTCCATGATCTTTCTGGAGCACAGTAGATAAATGTAATCCCAGAATTACTAAAACCCTATATTTCATCACTAAGGCAGGTACAATCAGGCTCAACACAAGACCTGGATGCTCACAAGTGAGATGCTCTCATGGCCTGGTCTTTTGGGTGAAATCCAAGACAGCCACATCTGCCCTGTGTGAGAAAAGGAGGGAGTCACAAAAGAAAAATCCCAACCCCACACTACTGAGCAAGGAAAAACAGAGAAGAGGATTGGATCTGAGCACATCCCACCTCTGGAGAGAAAGTATCTGAGGGAAAGGTCTGGAAAGGATCAGGACAGTCACATCAGTTTGGAGCCTTAACAGTCAGGTCTACAGTCCTCTCTCAGGTCGAGGAGAACTCACCCCCATGAAGGGCAAGATCTGCATTTTAATGGCATCATCTGGCAAAGGCAGAAGCCTAGCAATGTAACCCATTGTTACCTGGCCTTTGCACACCTTGTTTACATACAGCCTTCACATATTCTCCCACTGGCTAAGTGACTCCATTGTGCCAGACATATCCTGGAAATTTTGTCCAAGAGGACTTTGAGGATTTGCTTAGGCTCCCTGGATATTCAATCACCTTGAAGAGTTCAAGTGATAGATGCATGCCCATTGAGGGGATAATGCAGCCATGCAGCTCATGGAACAGTATTTCTAATGCTTTCAGAAGCATCAGTGGACTCTCCAGTGTTCCTGCTGGATGATGTTCTGCGTGTGTGTACCGAGTCCAACATGTTTGTGCTCAAAGTGCTGGACTTAGTGTGGATGTGATTCACAGTAACCCCAGACACTGCAGGACAGTCCACACAGAGGACGGCCTCCCTGGTTTGTCTGTAGATGCTGTCCAGTTTCCAGGGAAACTGTGCATACAGCTGCAGGATTTAAAGCTATCAGAGTGAGGCAGGATAAGGAAGGAAGTGAAATGCCAAACACCTATATAGGTCCTGCAAGTAAGGAGGAATTTCTCTTGTACTACCAAGAGAAGCAAGGTGAAACATCTCAGTGTTTTCTGTCCGGTTAAAGCTGGCATTCATGGCATTCTCCAGGGCCTAACCTGGAGATCAAGAGAAGGGCTCGCTTTTCAGGAAACCTAGGAGGAAACTCAGGACTGAGAAGCCCTCTACTAAGCATCATGTTCTTTCTCCTGCTCTCTAGTGCCATGTAGCAGAGGACAATTTGCTGGCTTGACTTACGCCCAGCCACAGAGCTGATGCTGCAGCCCTGAGAGCAGGACTGGGAGGTGATGCTCAGTGGAGCTGGTAATGCCTGGAGCCCTATGCTCACAGAGGCCTGCTACAATTAACTCATTACAGCTGAATTTTGTGCATAGAAGGTAGAGTTTCATGACATACAATAAACCTCCAGGAACAATTTTGAAATGCTGTAATAAATGATCCCTGAGATTGCTTCAGCAAATGCTTTCACACTTATTTTTAACAAGAACAGCTGAGATTCTGAGCCCTAGAGAAAAGATTCTTCCTTGTAATTTGAATGAGCATAAATTGTAAGAATTCTTGAACTTCCTTTGCAGCCCAAGCTAACAGCCCTTCATTCACAATTACTTGTTTCAGACCATGGCAAATATACAAAAAAAGACAAAAAACAGGGGGGGCGGGGGAGGTGGAAAAGGAAACAGTACATCTAGAGTGACACTTCTCATGGCCCATTCTCCCACACTTGTGGTTTACATCTTTTCAAGCTGAAGATTGCGCCTGGGTCAACATGTTTAATAGCATACTTCACCAAAACTTAGTATGAACAAGAAATCCTTTCATCTTTTCAAGCTTTCTTGCATAATCACAAAGAGACTCTTTCACACGACCCACCTACCAGAGCAGTTTCAGAGCAGCATTCTGTAGCCTGACACTCCCTGGGAATATCTTGCTACCATCTTACATTTTTACCTCCCTTTTTCTGGCACTCAGACCTTGTCAGGCTAATGCCAGGCTTACCCAGACAACTTGCTGTTTGGATGTTTGATCACTGGTAGCCGTTAAGTTTTGAAAAGTAGTGACTAGTGAGAAAAGGTTGCCAGAGAGGAAGAAAATCCTGCACTATTTTCTGCACCAGTGCAATACCACGTGTGGGGTTTTATGCATTATGTAATCCTCTGGGTTTTTTTCCAGCACAGGGGCGTGAGGGCATTTTATTTCTTTGCCCAGTTAGTCAAAAGCCTTGGTGTATTTAGCAACAGTCCCTATTGCCCATGGATTCATATATAAATGGCAGGGTGGTGCAGTTGGGAGACCTGCGGGAAGGTGACCTGGGGGACGTGACCCTCTGCTTCAGAGCCTGCTCCCTGCCACCCCTGTAGGCGCTTACCGTAGCCCATGAGGGACTCGCAGCTCCATTCCCCGCCCTGGTCAGGCCTCCTGCAGTTCTGCCACAGCGACGCTCGCTGCACATAGGGCAAGGTCTGCGACTCCAGCCAGCCCCTGCCCGCCAGCGCGATGATACCGAAGATGACTCCTATGCCCAGGAGCAGGGGCAGGATCCACCTGCAGCGCGTGTAGTCGAGGCCGTACTTCACCATGGCTCAGGGCAGGTGGCAGGTGGGACGAGGACGGGCCCGTGTGCCACGGGCTCGGCGACACACAGCAGTGGGTGCCTCCGCAGAGCTCCTGGAAAGGCGGTGCCCGTACCCGCGAGCCCGTCTGCAGATGCTGGAGAAAAGCTTTTCAGCCAGGACAGACAGACACAGCAGAGAGGGAGGGAGGGAGGGAAGGAGAGAGCTCCACCTAGATTCAGATGAGTAAGAGCCGCCGCTCAGCAATAACCAGTTGAGCTGGGGAGAAGCTTCGAGGCTGGGTTTATCTGTGGGATCTTCTCTGCCCTGCTGACTAGGTAACAAATCAGGAGATGTTTACCCTCGGCATTTAACACTTTCCTTCCTGACATCCCCACCAGCAGCTGTGCTTGCACCTTTCTAAGGGATTTTGCATTATGGCAGGTGAAAGCGGAGATGAGAGGGAACTCTTTGCATGGCATGGTGGATGCTTCTGAAACTCGCCACTCGGAGGCTGTAAGCTGCCCTTCTAGGACTCCATATAAAAATAAAATCATACCTTATTTTTTACAATTAAAGAAATTCCCATAGCTGCTATAAAGTTAAGGCAATAAAGAATGGAACTGTCCTCTCTTCCCCTTCTGGAGCATAGGTACAGAGGAAAACAGAACCAAGGATTATTGTTAAAAATGTAGTATGGTCCGGATATATCCTTAAAGGGAGGACAAAACCTGGGTTTTGATTTGACTGAGCCTCACAAACACTCCCTGAGTGTGGATGTGGCTGTACTTGCAGTGCCTGGAGCCTGTCAGAGCCTGTCTGTGGCTGCTGAGAGAGCAATGCAGAGATGAGCCATCACCTCTCCATGCCCTGGGAGGACGCCCAGCCCAGTGCAGGGCAGAGTTTTCTGTCTGCCGGCTCAGAAATGATATTGCTGTGTTGCCTGCACTCTCCCGTTGAACTAACATGTGCTACAACCTAGTATTTTGGTAGGGCCCAATTGCACTTACATCTGGAAGCAGCTGCAGCCCCTGATCAAAGCTGGCTTGTGTGAAATACAGTAAAGCCCAGAGGATGCAAAGTATCTTTTGCTCCCATGGTGGATTTTGTCAGTTGGGGCTGTACCCAAGTACTGTCCTCATTTACTCAAAGAATTTTGCCATTGTATTGCAGCTCTCAGGGTGCAATGTGACCACCATGAACTGTTTGTGAACTGCAAACTCCACAGCATTTTTCTGAATTAATATTCATAAATCAATAATGGCCTAAATAAAAGGAATTAATCATTTACATTGCACTGATACACTGTGCCTGAAGAGGCATTGAGCTTGCAGAGAACCAAACCACAATATCCACAGCAATGAGCTGCAGAATAGTGAGGAAGCAGTAACTCCACAAAAAAAAGTGATTTGAAGAAGTTAATTTGACACCATGCCTTATCTCTCATCAGATACTTTATTTGCCTGGTGGTAGATTAGAAGTGGTGTGGCTGTGTTATCTCTCATTCTGGCCAGCTGAAACATCCTGCCAGCAGCTGCCCTGTGTCACAGACAGTCCAATATCCGTGTGGCTATGAGAGGTGCATCAGGGCTATCCAACAGGCCTCTGTGAGGAGACATTTTTACTGTTTTGGCCACTGAATTTGAATGTTGCTGAAAGCTACAGCCAGCTATGAAGACACCTCAGCTGCTGTTTTGAGTTGGAAATAAGGGACTATCTCTTTTTTTTTTTTTTTTTTTTTTTTTTTTTTAAAGTAAACTTTTCATAACAACTATTTCCTTAGAATAGAGTGTATCTTCCATTGTAGTCCACATTTGTGCTATCCACAAATTCAGTTATCATTAATCTAATGTTTAAAATATCATTTGCCTATTCTGTAACACTGCAATATATAATTTTTATGCACGATTGAAAAAATATTTACATTAAAGCCAATACAATCTAAAGCTCAACCTTAATACACTATGCTGTTACATGCAAGTTGTCCCAGTCTCTATATGCATGTTCTTTCTGTGGACACAATAGAATCCAAAAGTTTGAGAGAATGCAGGTTGGGTATTAAATTGTTTTAAAAGATGGCTTCAGAAATACTCGTGAACTCAGCTGTCTATATACAGTCTCTTGCCAAGTTTCAACCTTTCACAAAATTACAGCTTTATAGGGAAATAGGCAAATCAAACTAAAGCAACTTTGTATCTGAAATCTAGTATGAAGACAGGTACTGTAGTGCATTTGAGAGCCAATGTCTGTTGAGGACTAAAATGGTCCTCCCTGAATTTAGAAAGCTCAGTCATGTTTCATGAAGGATTTGTCATCAGTTTCTGTTACAGCTCACCTGTGGATGAATGCATACTGTCACAAATGTTAGCATTTGCATGGTGATAGCATAAAGAACATTACCACCTTGTGAAAGAAAGGTGAGTAGTATTCAGTCACCACTAATGTTTCTGTGTCTTGCCCACCTTTGTCATCCTTAGGTAAGTTAGAATTACAAGCAATCTTCACATTCGGTAAAAGGGTAATTTGAGATATCTTGAACAGCAGGGAGGGAGATACATCCAAAGGTAACAAAATGATGTATCTATCTCATGTAATTCTGATACTCCTATGACAAACCGGAAAACAAGATTGGAAACTTTAAGTGAAATGGTGACTTTCCTTCACCATGCTTCATCTTTTACAATGTAAAAGCTGGGTGTTCACATGAAAGCAAATTCCTTTTCCAGTATCTGTGGGTAGACCCTCCTGGCTAACACCAGCAACATCTCTATGAATATATATTATCAATATTAAAACTGCCAGATTGTAGTGCACTTTCTGCACCTAAAAAAATTGCTAATGAATCTTCATTATTACTTGGGGTAACCAAGTAAACAGGAGGATATTGATAAAACAAACAACTCTACAGCATTAGGGTTAGAAATAAAAATATGCCTTTTTCAGCCAAGACACAAATTATTTTCTTAGTGGAAGAAGAAGCTAACAAATCACTGGCAGTGTATTTTTATTCACCTTTAGTCTCTGGTCAGCTAAGCTATATAAATGACAGGATTGGCATAAGCTGACCCACTGTGGTGCATGTTCATGGCTTTTGCAACAAGCATATTTTCATTCTCTGGTGTTCACACTGCTTTTAAATAAGCAGTCCCCAGAGTCTGGATTTTAAAAGCTTTGCTAATATTATTTTATAATCTGGTTTTCTGTGTGTTACCTTGCATCTAACAAGTCACTCTGAGCATAAATCTCGTAACTATTAGTACTATCTTTATTATCTATTTACAACCATAGGTCCTTCTCTTTTTCTGGAAATGCCAATCTACTGTTTCCCTTTGGAAAGGGCTGCACTGCAGTTATTTTTACAGACACAGCCCAAACAGTCATGCAACTCAATCAGCCAAATTGTACCTTGTGGTCATTCCCTGTACCCTGCATGCCCTGGGCAGACAGGCAGTAGTGTTCTCCATGTGACTAATATTTCATCCATAGCAAGCACATGTAGAAAAAGACCTTTAAACATCAGGAGTATTCACTGGATAATCCAAGCTGCAATTCCTTTACGTTAATTAGGATATTTGAAATACATTCTGAACAGGACCTGACTTTAGGTTTTTTTGCAAAATAAAAACACCCTCCTACAAAAATGCTCACAGTTGAGATCCTGTAGTTTTGCCCTCACCAACCCTTTCTGAGGAACTCTGTTGTGGTGGCCAGGCACTGTGACTTCTCCATGACACTTATGATGGCCTGGGGAATGGTGGGTGCTCAGTCCTGCCACTCTGCATTTGAGAAAGCTTTCCTCTATCTGCCCCACACAGCACAGGAAAGCTCTGCAGATGTTGGATACTTCCTCTGTTCACTGACTTTTGAGCTCAGAGGAAAATTCCCACAGGGTTTTGTTAAGATTTTTAGCAAGAGTCATCCAGGACCAGCTTGCTGTGGGACCCCCGAAGCCTGCCCCACATGCAGCACTGGCTGGCTCTTGTCTGTAAAGCAGGCTTGCCTGGGCAGGACAAAGGTGTAAAAACTTACTGATTTACAATTTAGCCTTGCTAAGGAGGTGAAGAAAGCCCTTTTAAGCCTAAGCCTGAGACACAAACATGGGGTAGTATCCAGGATTGTCATTTATGTGAGCAGTTCTAGACTACTAGGAAAACACAAATAAGGAAAACACAAGATTGGGAAAGTACAAAGACTCTGTGTGCCTTTATGGCTTTAATTGTCAGCTTGTTTTTGCTAAAGGACATCATAAACTCTATATTGGAACAAGGTTTAATCCCCATGTATTTCCTATGGATGTTCTGTAGAAGTTTAATCAGTTCAGCCAACTCCTCCTTCTCCAGGCAAAAGGCTGAAATCAAGGGATTCCTGTAAATCAGCTACTCAGGAGCTGAGATGGCCTCTGGACACTTGTAACCATTGTGAGTATCTGTATCTTCTCCAAGTGGCTGTCAGGGGCACAGACTCTCCAGTGAGCACACAGAATCATGGAATAAAAGAACCATAGCATGTTGCATACAGGGATTTCATGAAGCCATGGATAAGCAGTTAGAGTGGCACAGCACAGTCCTGTTCTACATACGGGATATTTTACTCCGAGCTACTCACTTTGGGCTCCAGAACTTCTCTGTGGCAGAGTAAAATAACTAAATACTTGTCCTGTTGTAGTGGATCATAACAGTATTTCTTTACAAAGCATGAAGCTCTGTTGCCTTAGGAGAGGAATAAAAGCAGTTCACTTAGGTAATTCCCAGGTGCCACAGCCTTGCTACTTACAGTTCTCTGTCACAGAAGTGGCTTTTATCAGCTCTGCCTTATGGGTCAGTTGGGAATAGCTACTTGTTTAAACACTCTGAGATTTACAGATATGACATGCACACAAAGTGTATCTTAAAGGGTTTCAGCCAGGAATTTTCACTTACAGATTCTCCAGCCAATAGAAGGATTTTGCTGAAACTAACATGTTACATTCAAATGATGTCTTCAGTTTTAAATGTTTGATATGAAATTGATTTGACAAGAGGGCTAAAATTAAAACAGAAGTCTCCTAGCAACATTTTCAACTTATTGTCTTGATACCAAATGCCAATTATGATTTTCCCAAGTTTTGTTTTGCAAATTCTTTTGTCAGGCCAAGTCAGAAGTTAATTTTCATGTATAACAATTCACCTAAATTATTATTTTTCTTTTAAGTTCTGCTTATTTCCTGTTGTAAGGGATTGCTAACACAAAGAGACCTTAAAAACAGGCTGTTTTCTGGAAAGGGGCTGTAATGGCCACGGGTCAGCTCCTGCCCTAGTCATACACCTCCACGTGCATTCAGGACTGTGACCATCAAACCAGCCTGCTTCAATCTGTGAACATTTCCCAGGCCAACACACTGTAGGACAGGACTTGCCTGGCTTTTGTGTTCAGTTTCATCTGACTGCTCACTCCAAACGTTTCTGGCCTTCCCAAACTCAGTGAACACTGATTTCCAACATATCACCTTGAGTCTTAGCAAGCTTTGATGCATATAAAATATTCTGTATTCACTAGGATCTCTGTGAAAAATGTGTGTGTTGTCCTCATTCCCGTAGATAAATAAAAAGCAGCAGCCATACCAACTCTTCTAGTGTTAATCCAGTTCTGCAAAGATGAACCCATGAGGAATATAATTCATTTCTATTTATTAATTATATTATATAACGCATAGTTCTTATCAAAAATTATTACTTATATTGTTTATAGCTGTAATGGTTATATTATAAAGCTCCTGGCACATCTGTATGTTATCTTCTACAGTCTTTATTATAAATGCAGCCTTATTCAATTTATGCATCCAAAAATCCTAATGAAAAAATATTTTGGATTATTCTAACAATTCTTTAGTAAATTAAATATAATTTTATATAGGCAAAATTTGAGGGCATTGGATTTTTGCCTGGAATTTCTAGATGTCAAACTTCATAGGTGGTGGAGCTTTGCCCACACCTTAGGACACCAGGAAATCCCAGAACAAAGGCTGCCTACTGTACCAGTGCAGACCTGCACCATGGAGTCATTGGAATGATCTCAAAAATACACAGCACACGTGCAGGAAATGGGATCTGCACTTATAAACTGCCGCACCTGTGCAGTAACTCTGGCATTTACCAGGTTCAGTGAACGCACTGCACGTGGATTTCACTACTCCTATACTGACACCCGTTACAGGAATCAAATTCAGAAACTCAGCATCCCTATTTTTGACAAATGCATCCTCCAGATTTGATTAAATTTTACTCTGGCTGTGAGTATAATTGCCCAAGTCCATTGCAAAACCTGTGCAGCTTCACCTACTGGCACAGATTAACCTGTTTTGTCAGGGTACTGTTCCATATTGCCAGTAACCACCACTGCTCCGAGTTGTGGGACCAGTACCTCAGCTCTGTCAAATGTTGTGCATATCCCAAAGGATTTTAGTTTCCTTAAATATATGTGCTTGTTTCATCATTAGTTTTGTAAGTGCTCAATGATCTCAGCAACCCTCTTTGTGTGTGTGTGTGCAACGTTTTCTTTTAGCGAGCTGTTGTTTTTGTTTCTGGAGTGCTTATCACCATAACAACCCTTCCCCCTCCCGAATGGTTTGTTACTATGCTCTCTTGGTTTGTGTGTGTATTCCACGTCAAAGAGCCCTTGTATGCAGGTTGCAAAGGTCAGGTGAACGATCTTGTAGAATTCTATCTTGTCAATGAATTGTCTAAAAAATTAGTCACTTGTTACGTCAAGTAAAAATCCAAAATCCCAGTGGGGTGTGGCAGCTCTTTCCCATGTCCATGAGATTTAAGCATTAATCATCCCCTTCAGGTCAGCTAGCCTTCCCTAGCACTCAGTCATGCACATATTTGATTGCTTGTAACTCCCCCCGAGACAAGGGCCAAGTGTGCTCAGATTCCCCTGAACTGCTCTCTCTTCCCCCGAGCTGGATTAGAAGGAGCAACCCTGCAGCCTGAAGCTCACTGGAGATGTACAGGCCATTTTAGTGAGCATAGATTCAGGTTGCAACTTCATACAGGCTGGTAGGTAAACAGGAGTACAAATTTTCTTTCTGTCAAAATAAGGGCATTAACAAACCCTGCAATTATCTTGAGAGCATTTAGGAAAATCTAAAAGGAACCAAAATATTTTTCCTAGTTTTTAAATTTAAAATTAGAAATATTTAAAAAGGGGGAGACATGGAACCAAAACCCAAAAAGAAACACATGCAAGGCACCATGAATCCAGCGTAGCAAATGAATTTTAAAATTAAGACATTTAGGGAAGAGGACAGATAAAAAAAACAAATAGGAGAATGGTGAACCTGTCTTTCCAGAAATCATAAGCCACAGGCTGGTGTAAGACAGCATTGACTGACTGATTTGCTCTCTTTAATAATGCCACTAGGACAGGGCTATAATATGAGCCATGCATAGCCTGAGGTCAGAAGTGGGACGGTTTCTAATCATGAGATGACCGCAGTCTTCCACTGAAAATAACAGGTGAGTGCACCATCTTTTCTTCACTATTTAAATTTCTTGATCAGGCAGGAAGGGCACTTGGAATAGTTTTGATAAAGAACAGACCTCCCACATGTGAGACCTTCTGTAGACTGTTGTGTATTTAAAATGTTTAGAGTTCCCCCTTCAGCTGTGATGCACTTCAGAGGTTTTGGCTTAGGAAAGAACATTCTATGCCTGGCACTTCAATGAAAGTGCACAGACATGTTTTGCAGTGTATATGGAAGCTAATTTGACTGGAAAATTAAGTTTCTACTTCCTGGACATGAGGTCTTTAACTTTATTTTATTGACCTGACACTTTATGGGCACTGATCTTCACATTAAGAGAAGAAAATAATGGCTTGTTTGTTTGATTTCAGGAAATTAATCCATGAACCACAAACACCACCAAGTTTCTACAACTATCAGTTAAAACATTTTTAATTAAGCCACCACATTTGAAACAAGTGTCACATACATTAATATCACTTGAAAGTAATTAACTATTTGCAATAGCTTTCTCTGGAACGTCTTAGTTGTGTAATATGCTGGTTGTGCTTCTACCCCTCCCAGTACATTCAGAGCCAAGTTTATTTTACATTAGTGCTCTTTTGACAAGTTATGCCAATGCTTATAAAAAAGCATACAAAACACTTAAATTATGCTAAACCCGATTACCATATTACCTTACCATCCTCCCTGACATTAGGAAAGGTGTCCATTTGCTTACATTTTTTTTCCTTTTCAGCTTTAGTTGTACCAGGATTTTCCTGACTTGAGATTCTCTGCTGTGTTTTGAATTCACTAGAAGTGAATACTATCATTACTTATGATAAAGTAATTCTACACATAGTATTCCCCACCAGCCAGTACTGTACAGAAAAGGGAAAAAAATTTCAAAAGGACATGTTTGTCACAGAACTCCCTTACTCAGCAAGAATCATAAATACAATTGATTGTATATGCCACAATAGAGCTTGTAACACAATTCTGAAGTCTGCAGACATTTATGCTCTGTGAAGTTATAAAATACAGGCCTAGAAGGGACCTTCAGGAATCACCTGGCCTCTCTAAAACAGGATCACATGCAATATATAGCATTATCAAATTGAAGAAGGTGTTACAAAATGGAAAGCTATACAATGTATAATACAAGAAATACAGGGCATTGCAAAAGATTAGTTGTAAATTACTTTAGCTTTACAGTCTGTTGGTTAATGCTTTCTAAGTTCTATTTTGTACATGTGCATGAATACACATACCCACACACTTACCCTCTCCTAAGTACCAGGTTCATGAGAGTAAGAAATAACACAGAGTAACACGCAGCATTTGCTTTCCACCCCACCTGAATCCTCCTCAGTCTGTCTTTGCTAAAGCTACTTCTCCCATAGTTGGAAAAGGAATTCAAAAAATGAACTTCTTCCTTCTTCCCCAGCTGAACAAAGCCCTGAAAAAGATTATAAACCATAATTAAATCTGCTGTAAGATGCTGCAGGTCCATGACCAACACAGACATGGCTATGCCTTGCTGGAATACTTGTTTGGAATTGCTAGCTGCAGAAACACAAGTGAGGAACCAGCCAGATTACTCCAACATGGTTGTCTGTATGAAGTTTGCATGTGTAAATTGCTCACAGAAGTGCATTTCTATTTCTACCTGTTATGCCTACTAACTCACAAAGCAGCCCCAAGTTTACTAAACTCTGAGGTACCTGCTGTGTTAGAAAACTTTGGAGTTTTTAAAACACCTTATGCTAAGATTTCCCTCCAAAGCACACTGATAATTAAAACACTGCAGCTTTACAAAGGTAGACAAATCGAATAGTTTATGTTTCTGCTCAAGGATACTTCCTGAATCAGCATCCCTCATATACTGTGTAAAAATATCTGTAGTTTAACATCTGAATCCATGACAACATATATATGTGATTCCATCACAAGTCTTGCTGAGGCCACAAACCCACCAAAGTTACATTAGCCACTGTTAACATTATACACACCAGCTCCATGCTTTGGAAGAGACCTTGTCCAACAGCACCAATTGGCGGAAAATAAATGTTAATTTTATTTTCCCTTTAATTCAAATAGCTAAGAGTCAACAACAGTCCAGTAACAGGAATGAGAAAATATTTTTAGGCAGCAGGTGACTGTGACAGTATCACAGAAGTTTCTTTCTTGGGACTGACTTTGACAGAAGAAAAAGGATTCTTTGGAAGGCTGTGTTTTTTCCTAGCTCCACTTAAAGAAATTTATTCAGAGGTGAATAAAAACAACCTATCTCACAGGACCCACTAATGGCTTGTTATCTCACAGGACCCACTAATGGGTTGTTTATAATCTATCCTTTTCCTTTCTACACCTGAAACACTATAATCTTTATTAATAAGAAAATGTTCGAATAAAATAAGGATGACTCAATTAATTAGGAGGGGAAAGAGCAAGTAAACCACCCAAACTGAATTGACATGAGACTATGTAAATAATACTTTGAGTAAAAGCTATTTGGTTTAAGATGCCAATGTCTTTACTAATTTATAGCCAGGCACAGTAAGAAATACACTGGCAAAATAAGGTGAGTTTTTTCAGTCTCCTACAATCACACCAAATGTACATCAGAGGTGTTTCTCTGTTTTGATAGTTGACTGTACTTGGACTTAAGCTTTCAATTTAAGTATGGTGCTCTCTCTGGGGAGGAGTAGTAATAGGTAGGCTTGATGTTTCCCAGGACTTCATCTTCCCAGTTGGGGAGGCAGCAGAAGAAGAAAGCACATCCTATTACAACAACAGTGCTGGCCCAGCCAAAGCCATAGGCCCAGCTGAACATGTTATCTCCCGTCAGTGGAATATCTTCTGTGAATTTCACTGGGTAAATGACCAAACCAATGATCTGGAATGCAGCTAGAGAGAGAAAAGAAAGAAAACCAGGAATAAGTAACAGTGAACATATTATGGTTCCCACTAAAAAAAAAAGGTACCTGGAGATAACAGCATACTTAAGATGTGTAAGGATTATCTTCAGTCCTGCAATCAAATCTGCATTGTTATAGAGGTGTGTGACTTCTGTCCCAGGCAGATGCCCACGCCTGTGTGGCTGTGGCATTGCCAGGTTGCTAAGGCACATACCTGCATGCCATGACCAGCCCTGTCCCACAGCCAGCACTGGGAACCCTGCCCAGCCAGCTACCGCCCGGAGCCCTGCTCCTCCTCCTCCCATCGGAAAGGTGGGAAGCACCTGGGGCTCTCAGCTCTGAAGTCTTAGCATGTGACATGCAGGGTCAAAGGTGTTTGAGGTCTCCATAAAGTGCTTTTGGGAAAGTGAGAGCTGACAAAGGCCACTGGAGCTTCCCTACCCATTATGCTCTCAGAGCGCAACTCAACCTTCCCTTCCTCCCCATGAAAATGAGTCATAAACCAGACAAAGACAGCTAATTTCGTAAGGGAGGCTCCATCTAGCATGTGTTTCTGCTGATGCCTATTTCACATCTAAAATAACATTGTCCTTGTGCCCAGCCTTACCAACAACAAAGAGCAGGCCTCCAATTCCCCGCACAAAGTTGAAGCGGAGGATCTCGATCGAGAACGCAATGACTGCAAGGGCGAAACAGATGACCAGGATCACAAAGCCAACAAGGTACGTAGCAGCTGCTGCTCTCCCCCATCCTTGAAGAGAAAACAAGAAAGGTATTACACACAGCAGTACTCTCCTGTAGGTCATTGGTTCTCTGGTTTTCTTTAATAATTTCTTTTATTGAAATCCTTTACTGTAAGGAGCATGTCCTAATGTCAAAGGAACACTGAATGCCTGCAAAGCTCAGAGCAGGGGAGCAAAATAAGCATGACCAAGAAGAAGAAACTTGAAATAGTTGAGAAGATGACAAAAAGAAAGTTCTTGAAAATAAGTATCTATTCACAGCTAAAATTTAGCAGGTGGAAGAGAAACAACAAAATCTGATTTAAAAGTTGATGAGTCCTCTTTGAATCATTACTTTGACGTTGCTGGAACAGGGTGTATCAGGCTTCTTAGTATCAAGCCACTGCATGCTGGAGAGGCTCGGGCGTGAAGCAAGCAACTGTGTTCTGACAGAGCAGCACCAGCATCCAGAACTCCCCCACCACAGGCCAGGGCCAAGGCAACAATGGTAGGAAAACCTCCTAGAAAAAAAGCCAGCAATTCTGTTTCAGCAGTAACACTGCCTTGTGAAAAGGCCCTCACACACCTTGTCCTCTTCAGAAATCAAGCAATTTAGGTGAGCCCAGTGCAGACAACTACAAGCAAAGGTGTTCCTGCCCTGGAGGCAGGATACCTGCCCACATGGGCTAAACCATACTGGCTAGTGCTTTGTCTTCCAGTCAGCTGCCATCACAGTTCATTTCCCATATCTACATATTGTGGGTTTCTACTTTCACACACTCAGGCAGAGGTAGGGCTGGATCCTGAGCTCCCTCTAATATAGGAATAAAGAGGCCAGTGAGATCTAGGTCAGGACATTAAAAATAAAAAAATATCTTTCATCCCAGCTGTCCATTCCAACACAGCTGAGGTGACTTTGGAGATATCCCGCTTTCAAGGTAGTCTCCATTCTTTCTCTGCAATTTGCTATCTGAAAGCCAAGCATTGTTTTATGGCTATTTTAATTAGATCTGTTTGAAGTCATTTCTTTCTCCTCTAATCCAACAGCAAAAGTAAAAGACAGCAGGTATCCATCAACCAAATCTCTGCCAAAACTCCCAACCATCACCACTGCCACTTGAAGACAGTAAAACTGACACAGAAAAGATAAGGAAAGGATTTTTCTTTCCCCTCTCCCTCCCTGGAACTACTCAAGACAGTAAAAACTTCTCAAATTTCTTCTCCTTCAGCAAGTTGTACATGTTTCATGCTCCTTCCCTGAGGGAATGCTGAGGGAAAGAAGCGAGGAGGAGATTGATGAGTGTCTGGAGATTAGAGCTACATCAGTGGTTCGATAAAATCTTCTCATACAAACTATTCTCTGTCATACCTAATGCAGATATTGGCTATAGTCTCCACAATAGGATTTCTTTGGCTAATAACTAATATAAAGGGATATGTAACCATTACACACAGCCAGCCCAGGAAAACCTATTCAGACTAGATGATCTAGGCAAGCTTATTATCAATATTTGCCCTATTAAGAAAAAAAAAGGCACAAGAAGGAACACTTAGCTTATCATAGCATATTTTCTTTCAGATGCATTATTTATGCTGACAAGGTGTCGGAAGACAAATCTGTCATCTGTTTGAGAAAATTTAGGTTGTAAACTCAAATATACCTGCACATTAGACATCTAGAGGTTTTGTGCAACACAAACACAACCGGAGGAGTACAAGGCAAAATGCCCACAGTGCTCTCTCTGCCATTTTCATATCATCTGTACTGTCTTTACAAGTATAATAAGCTTTTGGATACAGGTCAGCCCTGGCTCTGCTCACAGTGATTTATTTTCTTGTCTGTGGCAATAAGAAAATGACAACACATATAGCTGCAGGAGATATCTTGTCAGGAAGATTAGTATCAAGCTCAGCTTTGCTTCAGATCTTCAGAAACAAGACAGCAGTAGGCACCACCATTATGAAACAGTGAGTTTTGTGCTCGCGTGTGACAGAGCTCAGTGCTGGTGATCCAGTACCCTCCTCTCTTTCTCCTGCTGGATTATCTTTTCCAACAGCAGTTAGGAGCAGGTTGATGCTGACAAGACTTGATAAGACTGAATCACAGGTGCTGGCCACAGCCCTAGATGGGTGTGCTCTGGGCTGGACGAGTGTAGTCAGCCATTGAACTTATCAGCCAGACTCTCAATCCCCTGTGGGAATCACGGGAAAAGCAGCAAAAACCTCTGCACTTAGGGTTAATTTTTGAGATTTCTCTTACATTGTGTGTATATACAGGCCTTTTTGTAAGTGACTGATGGGAGAGAGTCGAGTGGAAAGGTGCACTTTCCTCAAGCATAGGGTGCAGCCCTGGGGTGTTCCTTATCCACATGACCTGTTGCCACCCCCACTGACAGGGAGAGTTTTCAGCAGAGGGGCTGCTGCAGGGCTGAAAATGCTGTTTCTCCATGCAGGATCCCCCTCATCCCTACACCTATCAAGTCAGGTTTTCCCAGCTCCTTTTCCTCCTAAAGGCTTCTGAGAGCTGATTGAGTCCCCACAGGCACCCGGATCTCCTGTCTTTCTGAACGATCCTCCCACTACGGCCGCCAAGAGGGGAGACGTGCAGGTTTACCCTCTCACTTTGCTGCCATAAGAGCTGGAGAGACCTGCCCACAGAGAATGACAGATTAGCCCCAGTTCCCACCTGCTTTGTGCTCAAAAGTACCTTGTAATCATAAGATATTTAGCCAGAATTTAAGTTTTTTCATAAAACAGAAAATTCTCAGATCCATTCATTTGGCAGAGAGAGTATTTCTTGTGCAAAATAAACATAAATAAGACGCCTGTTTATGAAATCAACCAAGAACACCAGAGTCATTTGGAGCTTCATAAATAGGAAGGCAGAAGAATAGGAGAGCAGAAAAGCAGAGAAATAGTTGAGGGTATTAGTGCTTCTAGGTCAGCTTGGCCTCAAAGAATAGTCAAGTTCTTTGCATCTAATCAGCAGAAAAGTATTTATCAATTAGGTAGTGTTGAAAGAACATTAAAAAAACAACTGTTCAGAAGCTGAAGGTCTATAATTATCAGGAAGGATTAAGAGTTTTATTACATAGCATTACATTACATTAATGATTACTATGGAAAGGAACTAAGCTGCAAATGTTATCATGCAAATAACTGGGAGGGGTCACGATTACTAAATGTTAATGATGAGCACCAGTAATATGATGAAATTAAAAGAAAGCAAGCAACAGGGCCTTAGTATTAAGAGTATTTCCTGATTTCATTTGGCCATGCCTCAGCCTCACCAGGGAGGAGATGGAATCTCTACAGGCTAAGATATTTAAACCTAGATTTCCCTTTAGAAATCAATAAAAGGGCTGTGAAAATAGTCTAGCAGGAAGATGAACTGCTACAGGATTTGAAGTAACAAGACCCTCATCTTTGTTCATTCTTCCAGAAGCCAAAGCTAGTTTGTTAGCTCCTGAATAAATGGAAGATTTTATCACGACCTACAGAGATTGGGCATGTTTTTACAATGTAGCTGTAATGTTCTTGTGTTTATAAATGGCAGTAGCAATCCTTGTTTGGCCTCAAGAGCCCATTACACCACATATCCAAAAATATCTCCCTTTTTTCAATGTAATAAAGGAGTAGTGGACTGTGAGCAAAAGAGCACTGTCAGCACTACTTTCTTGCTCAGATAATGTGCAAACCTCCATGGTAGCATGACTGGTGAGAGGAAGCTCTGTGCATACCCCGAACAAGCACAGCAGAGCCCAGAATTAAAGGTTTCCTGGGAGGACAGGTTGGAAATTAATATAGGGAATCACATTTTGTCTTGGCTTTAGGAGTGCAGGAAAAGCAATTGCTACACTAACAAAATGTTAAATACAAGCCCTCCAGTACAAATTCGGTTTCAGTAGAGAGCTGAGGAGAGGCACCATCCTACACATTTTCCTCTTTTGATGTCTCTGGATCGTTATCAGCAGAAGTGTGCCTGCCCAGCAGCCAACAAAGTGCACTGGCAGAGACACCAACCTCACCTTTTCACTGGGATCTTTTACCAGGACGTTGCAGTGTTTTCTGGGTGTAGGCAGGGACACCAACAGCTACACCTTTTCCATTAGCATTTCCCAAGCGCCTGCACTTGGCTGACACTATAAACGATGTTAGTTTGTCTCCTATGCATCCTGGCATTGTAAATCAGAGAGAAGCGTGCCTGAAAAGAGGTGTATTGAAAAGGTAAGCATACACCTAGCATTCCTCCTTTATTTACCTGGCCCCTCAGTGAAGTCTCCACATGCACTCAGTTTTACCAATAATCTGTGGTATCAAAGTCCATGCCTCTGTGGACACAGGTACAGTGGCACAGCTGCAGTGAAACATGATTCACAAAGGCTGGGCTCCTACTTCTAGGTTCCACCTTTTAAGATCCCTTTCCTTTATTTCTTTTTTTCTTTCTTTTTTGGCACTTACTAAGGATCCAGAAGAATGATTCCATTTTTCTTTGTTGGCTGGTGTGTATTTAATGAATACCAACTGGCTGCTAGGAATACAAGAAAGAGTTAACCTAATGGGGTTACCTTTACTGCACATGTACACACCCACCTTTTACAGTGTTAATTCAAAGCAAAGCCACTGGGACCAGTCATTCAGAACCAGGAGGGCACAGCCACCCATAAATATTGCTCCTAAACCTACCACCTCATCACTATAAAGACAATCATCCTCTCCAAGTAACACACAGCAAATAATCTTTGTCATAGCTGATGGCTTTACTGATACGTTTTAAACACACAGTCAACAGTTAAATCCTGCAATGGTCTAGAGTAAGTCATCTTGACTCATATTCTAGTGCAGTACAGCACTTCTGCATTGCAACACTTTGATAATACACAGGCGCTGCCAGCCAGGGCACTTCCCAGACACAAACCAGTAGAGAACTCTAAACTAAATCCCTTCCCTGCCTCCCTACCACATGACATCCTACTCTTCTTTTTCCCTTTCACTTCTTCCCTCTCATGTGACACTTGCAAATGTGCATTAAAGAGCTATGCAGTTTAGGAGACACTGCTATTTGCAAATCTTTCTTTGTCTTTTCCTGCCCCTTTCTCCTCCTTTAAAATAAGTGACTCGCCTGCTTTTTTTTCTTCCTTTTCCTAGTACACATGCCACAGCTCAATTAAGAATTTGTCTAATGGAACATTCTGCTAATGGAGATCCACTCTGAAGTCTTCATTTCATCAGGAGAGGAGCAGGATGGTTAGTGCACAGCAATTATTGTATGCAAAACACAAGTTATGCATTTTAATTAGTTAACTTCTATTTTCCTGCAGCAGTGCTATAAATGCCTGGTAGGCATTTTTTCCTTTGTAAATGCCCTCACCTATTTTGACACTAATTACATCAGCACAGAAGAAAAGGAAACAAAACAAATCAAACCTGAACTCATGTGTTACATCCTGTCTCTAGATGTAAATAATATTTGAGTAGACAGTGGCATTGATGTAATGAAAATTTGAGAACAGGCAAATTTACATAAACCAAGGATTTAAATAAGTTTTGGTTTAAATAAGCCAAGGCTTAAACAAGTGAAATCAAGGATACTATTCTTCTCTGTCAGCCTGTTAACTAGAAAAAAAAAAGCAGAAAATTACTTTTGTCCCGCAATGCTGAGGGCTGACGCAAAGCACACACCCATCAGTACTCAGGGACGTGTGAAGCAGTGTCACTACAGGAGAAAACAAATTCCAGCAGCTGTACTATATTAGCACTTTTTCCCTCTGCAATGCAAATTTCAGCAACTCTGCACTGGCTTTTCTTGTCTGTCTAATGGGGTAGATGGATACTTTCATCTCACTAGCCAGATTTCTTCCAGCTGCAGTAAAGCTCAAAGTCGTCACCCGGCTGAGAAACTAAGGCCCTTCTCTTACAGTATTTTCAGGATTTAGCTTGTGCAGGAGTGTTGCAATGAAAAGCTTCTGGAAGTGAGTCTGCCGTGCTCAGGCGGCAAGGGATCTGTGCAGGGAAACAGCCCCAGCTGTCCCAGCTGAAACACACCCTTCCAGCCCCCCAGTCCCTGAAGAACCCTCATCCAGGATCTTAAGGCGGGTCTGCTTATTTGTCCAGAAATATTTTGTTTGAGGGAAAAGCAGATGTAATCAGACCCACGTGCTCTAGCAATGAAACAGAAAGTCCCCCAAAAGACCTAGAAATTGAGAGTGTGCAGTGAGAATGTTACAGACCCCATGCCAGATACAGAAGCAGCTAAGCAAGTTGAAACAGAGGCACGCTTATCCCTGACTTAGGCCCCAGTGCAACAGAGAGGTTCAAAGGAAAGTGCTTTTTTTTTTTTTCCTGCCTGCGAACCCACATCAGACCATTTTAAGCTGCAGACCAGGAGGCATTTCAACAGCAGCACTCCCTTGGCCAGGAGGATTAAAGGTGCTCTCTTCCCTCAAAGGGTCCGGGAAACGCCAATGTTACTACTGTCCAGGTGTGGTTTTGCATGGGACACCCAGCATGAAGGTTTCCACACCCGCCATCCGACCAGGGAAGGCAGCGGCAGAGGGAGGGAGCTGCCTGCTGCCAGGTAAGGCTGTGGGACTGCAGCCCGACGAGAGCTCAGGGGAAGGAAACAGACGGACTTGGAAACAGTCGCTATCTTACTGCGGTTGTAAAATAACTTTAGAAAAACCCAAAACACCAACACCCTGGCTTCTCGGTGTCGTACTGATAGAAAAATAATCGCTCCGAAGCAGTCTAATGTTGTGTTTCGTTCCTGGTTCAAGCCCTGAAACAGCATGGATAGTGGTTCTGGAGAGAAACTCCATTCCAGAAAGCAGCTGCTCCACAACAGAGTTAGGGGAGGTCAGCGGCCTTGGCACCTAGTGTCCCGGGTCCCTCGGAGGGCTTCTCACTCACCGTAGTCCATGAGGGATTCGCAGTTCCAGTTGAGGTCCTCCTCGCCCCGCGTGCAGCTCTCCCACAGCGACGCTTGCTGCACGTAGGGCTCCGACTCGGACTCCAGCCAGCCCCGGCCCGCCAGGGCGATGATGCCCATGATGATGGCCAGGCCCAGCAGCAGGGGCAGGAGCCACCTGCACCTCCAGCAGGCGAGGCCGCACACCACCATCGTGCCCGGCCGGCGGCGCGCCCAGCGAGCCCGGGCGTCGCGGGTGTGGTGCGGCAGGGACGGCGCGCCGGGACGGGAGACAGCGAGCGTGCCGGTCCGAGCGGGGTTTTAAGGCGCCGGGGAGGAGGGAGTCCCACCCACATTCCTCTGACTAAGCCTGCTGCCGCCGGCGGCCCCGACCGGTGGGGCCGGCGGAGAGCGGCGGAGGGAGCTGGGCCCTGCCCGCCCCGCTCGTCCCGGCCCCCGCCGGCCCCACTCGGCCCCGGCCCCCGCCCGGGCTCAGCCGCGCACTCCTCCTCTCGCTGCCCGCCACCCTCCCGCAGGCGCTCCCGCTCCGCCGTCCTGGCCCCGACACCGCAAAAACACCCGCAAGCTCCGAGAGAAAACCCGCGGTTCTCGGTGTTCCACGAGCCCTGCCTTCCTCATGGGAGCTGGAGATCATCATCCTCCTCTCTGATCCCTGGATGGACAGATCAGCATTGCCCAACACTAATAGCACTGATGGTATTAGCAATTTCAGGGACCAAAAGCTTGCCAAGGTTGCATTGCAGTTGACAGAAAAAGAAACTTTAAAGAAAGGTGTCACATGAGGATGGGAATATGACACTAATAACAAGGAAACCATCATTTTTCTCCCATCATGCTCAGCATGTTTCCTGATGGCCATCTAAGGAGTGTTTGATTGCAATTATGCTCTGGTTTCCAGGCAGACTGTGCTGGGCACTGGACAAAGCCCAGCAGTGGTACTCGGGATCCATTCACCCTGATCTTTTCCCATTCCATGTCTGGAGATGTGCCCCAAGATGCCATATGACCAAAATGAATGCTTCCCCATCACATGGCATGAATGGAAGCCCAAAATTTGGGTCATGGAGGGGGAAGTACTTCTCCACAATAAGATCTCTACATATCCCATTGTGTCATCCCATTGCCCAGCACCAAAGCAAACTCATTGTCTGAGCAGACACTGGCCCATGGCAGGACTAAAGGAACATGTGTTTTGGGCACACAAGTCACACACGTTTGGTTGAGTCCTGGAGCACCTTCTAGGCCTCACCAAAGAGGACATTAGGAAGACAACTCTCTGAGATCTGAAAGGCTGAAAATAATAGTGGGTAAGGGAGAATTATATGTGTTTCATGGAGAATGGAAGCACATGAGTTCTTATGGGACTGCATTAATTGGGATTTTGTCACAGCTATGTCACCTATAATCAAACTGCCCCTGGTGTCAGTTCCTCAAAAAATATTCATGGGAAGTGTCCTGTGAGGAGGGGTGGTCTAACTCATATGAGTACTGATTGTTGGCAAATATTAGGGAACAGATTGTGATCCTAAAATCAGAACAATAAGATGATATCACCATAGGCAAGTGGTAAAAATCTCAGGCAGAGTACCTCAAATTATGTGGAGTTTCATCAGCCCTCTCAATATACTTCTGATGTTCATTCCCACTGTTCAGATTTCATTCTAAATTCATAGTAAAGTAGAATTGTAAATAAAATTTGCCAGAACTACCTTCAAGCCTATGTCATCAGCACACAGGTTTTGCATAGGGGAGAAGTAATGGCAGAACTGGGCACTATGATCCTCTATTTTTGTCACTACAGCAGAGCTTCATTTGTGCAGTGCTGAGCAGTGATTTTCCAGCAGTCTCATTATCAGCACTCAAGTCGCCTCAGAAGGAGATGCAGAAAGTATTTCCTTCAGCACAGAAATTGGGAGCCGTTGGAAGTGAGATTAAATTTCATCCATTTTTCAAGAAAAAGATGCACCACTTAGGAAAGTGCTGTCTTCATTATACGGTCAAAAGTTAGAGTGTTCCCCAATTCAGAGGGAGTATAGAGCTGGCTCTGATTTTTAGTAGTTGCATTACTTGATTTCCCAAGGCTGTCCTACACCTGTAGTGCCTCAGTGCCAGGATGCTGCAGTGGTGTGATGAGAAGCCCTAAGGGCAGCCTCCAAGCCCACCTCTGGCATTAGTAGCTTGTGTGGCTTATCCTGCTGCTCCTAGTGACCCCATTAAGAGAGAAATGCCATCTTCTCCCTTCTTTTTAAATACTTGGCTTTTTAACAACTAGGAAATCCAGCTGAAGTTAAAAGATAATACGCCAAAGATTCCATTCTTTTTGAGCAAGGGCTTGTAACAGAGTCAATGATAGTTGGATTTATTGGCAAAGAGATCTAGCTAACTAATAAACCAGTGCCTCCTGCAGCAAAACAGGCAGCTCCAGCAACATATGCAGCTTTTCTCACCTCTGGGCTGTATAACCCACATCATCCCAGAGACCAGATGGTAGGAGTCAGCTCTGTGGGGCTGCAGTGATACACGCATGAAAAACATGTAGTGCTTTGATTATGAGGAAAAGATGCCCTAATACATAACAAAACAAACAGGAGGTTTGCTTTACTAAACACCCGACACACCTGAACAGAGATGGGCATTCTGGATCAAGCTCTGCCAAACATACATTATCTTTAGCTGTTAACACAGCTATGTGTTCTGTAGTTATGAAAACAAGAATACTTTCCCCAATTTTATCTTTGCCTATGTTAAAAAAAAATATAAGCTTCATTCACCACCACTAACCTTACCTTTATTTATTATGTAAATAATAAATTAATTTCATAATCTTTGTGGCCCTATAGAAATACTTTTTCTCTGCAGTGTAACAAGGGATATACCTCTTTAGCAGGCCATGCTTTACGTGGAGTAAATCATTTACTGCTGCTGGCAATCATTCACCCAGCTATCAAAGAAAACCAAGTAGCACTGGGAGAAGGTCAGGGATCAGCTCCAGCCCAGACAGGTATGGCTGGGCTCTCACAGGCTTTAAAATACGGCAGCAGGAATCTGCAGGCTGGTTGCCAAGAGTGCACTTGGGATGAGGGAGGGGAGTGGGACACATAGTGGGTAGAACAGTGCCGAGGGCATCCCTCTGCCCTGCAGAGTCCCTTCAGGGATGGAGTACCTTTCCTTTATCCATTTTACCTGGCTACTTTTTCCTAGCCTGTTTACCTCTCAGATTAAAAAAAAAAAAAAAAAAGTCCACAGACTGGATACCTGTTGTAAATCCAATTATTTTGTAATTCATGGGTGTTGTCCTTCAGCAGCGTCTTATGCTCACTTTCCTCCATGCCCAAGTGCCCCAATTCTACTTAATCTCTCTTCAGACATCACAGCCACCTAATTAACATCACCTAAACAGGGTAGTCATTCAACCCATAAAACAGGATAGGCATGGGATGTGCTTTGTATAACCTGCAACAGTCACTCCATTAATGTTTCCAGATCTAACTTCAATTTCCTCACGTGTGCTCAAAAGCTGCCATTATGTGAATTTATAAGAAAGCAATTTTTCTGACCAGCTCTTGTCAGTAGCCCTCAGTTGAACTCAGTTTACTTTAGGGACTCCTCTGGGGCTGACATAGATAAAGAAGCTGCCTCTGCAACTGATGTGCTGCGGAGCCTGCTTCAAAAGCCTTGTGGAAATACTAGGGCAACAGCTCGGCCTGCAGAGGTGTGACTAACGCTTTCTCATTCCTGCAAGGGACAATTTGTGTAACTCCATCGGCCTGAGATAACCTAAAATCTTAGAAATAAAAGGGTAGCAAAGAGTCCTCGTTCTATGCATGAGGTGCCTATGGTTGCCATACAGCCGTAAAGGCCCACGTCTGTTTGCTAACTTCAGTTTCCTACACTTAGGTTGTGCAAAGGTCTCTCTATTATCCTGAAGTTGCACTGGGTGAAATTCCACTTCTAGTAAAGTGGATGGAATGGCAGAATCCCAAGTGGGAGGGATTCTACCCCAAAGCTCTCTGAAGGCCTCCAGCTCACTTAGATCATACCCACAGAATAATGAGAGTCTTTAGACGACTAAGTTCCATGGACTTGTTGCTGCAACTTCTCCCCCTTTGCCTCATCCTTTCATTTGCATTTCCAAAATGTAAGAAAAGAAAGCATCAAATAAAGAACTGTGTCATCCTTGACCTCCTTATTGATTTCGATTTTGTTCATAAGCCCTTTTCCAAGGCTCCAAACTGACCATCTTCACGTGAGTTACAAAATGCTAGCAATTGCCTGGATAACTCTGTAAGTATTCCTGTAGGAATAGGAGCTTGGTGCAGTGTGAGAACATTTTTTCCTAGACTTGCTATTACTTGAACCAGACCTCCAAGAAAACCCAAGGTACAGTGTGTACTTATGCTTGAGGGGCAGAGGGTTTCAGGGGTGTTTCACTTTTTTTTTTCTTTTAAGATGAACTTCTGTTTATTCAAGAATGGGAAAGATTTATTGATTCTTGCAGAGCAGCATGCTTGTGTTTATTCTGACTTTTGTATTCACATCTGATAAATCAAGAGAAGATGTGTCTTGGAAAATATCACATTTGTGCAATATCAGGCGCAATGCTGGAAATTTTTTTTTCACTTAAACTCCCCTTGACATCTGAGATTTCTCCTGCGCTGGCACTGTTTTATTTGAACACAGCGCCGCGGGTGTCTGGGGGCGGCGGTGCCTGTGCCGCCAGGGGGCAGGAGACACCCGGGGAAAACTGGGATAGGGAATGGGATCCAGGGGCAGGAGACACCTGGGGAAAACTGTGATAGGGAATGGGATCCAGGGGCAGAGATACCAGGGGAAAACTGGGATAGGGAGAGGGATCCAGGGGCAGAGACACCCGGGGAAAACTGGGATAGGGAGTGGGATCCAGGGGCAGAGACACCCAGGGAAAACTGGGATAGGGAGAGGGATCCAGGGGCAGGAGACACCTGGGGAAAGCTGGGATAGGGAGAGGGATCCAGGGGCAGAGACACCTAGGGAAAACTGGGATAGGGAGAGGGATCCAGGGGCAGGAGACACCTGGGGAAAACTGGGATAGGGAGTGGGATCCAGGGGCAGAGACACCTGGGGAAAGCTGGGAGAGGGAGAGGGATCTAGGGGCAGAGACACCTGGGGATGCTGCGATAGGGGATGCGATGCTGGGGCAGAGACACCAGGGGAAAGCTGCAATAGGGGGTGTGATCCTGGGGCAGGAGACACCTCAGGAGAGCCACGATAGAGGATGTGATCCTGGGGCAGAGAGACCTCGGGAAAGCTGCGATAGGAAATGAGATCCTGAGGAGAAGACACCTCGGGAAAGCTGGGATAGGAAATGCGATCCAGGGGACAGGACGGCCTCTCACCAAAATCCCCTGCCCGCAGAGGGGCTTATCGTGTCCTGGGACCCTCCACCCTGCACCCCGGAGTCTCCTGAGTAGCTTGGCCAGGCTCAGCAGGGCCCCTTCAGCCATCCTTATTTCTGCTCTTCTGACAACGAGAAAGGTGGCCAAAAAAGCCAGTGGCATCCCAGCCTGTGTCAGGAATACTGTGGCCAGTAGGCCCAGGGCAGGAATTGTCCCCTTGTACTCAGCACTGGTGAGGCCACGCCTCAAATCCTGTGTTCCGAAGGACATTGTGGGACTGGAGCGAGTACAGAGAAGGGCAATGGGGTTGGTGAAGGGTCTGGAGCACAAGTGCTATGAGAAACAGCTGAGGGAGCTGGGATTCTTTAGCCTGGAGAAAAGAAGGCTCAAGGGTGACCTTATTGCTCTTTACAAGTCCCTGAAAGGAGAGCGTAGCCAGATATGGCTTGGGCTCTTCTCCCAGGTATCAAGTGACATGATAAGAGGAAAAGCCCTCAAGTTGCATCAGGGGAGGTTTAGGTAGGCTATTAGGAAAAAATTCTTCATGGAAAGGGCTGTCAAGCATTGGAACATGCTGCCCAGGGAAGTGGTTGAGTCACCAGCCCTGGAGGTATTTAAAAGATATGTAGATATGGCAGCTGGGGAAATGGTTTATTGGTGGACTTGGCAGTGCTGGGTTAATGGCCAGACTTAATGTTCATACATGACTTTTCCAACCTAAATGATTCTATGATTCTATGGCATTTAGGTGCTTATCTCCCCTGAAACTGCAGGCCAAGGACCTAAAGTGGAGTTCCTCTCACTCAAATGTTTTAGACCAAGGCTGAAATGGAGAGAAGTGTCCAACTGTCTCACCACTGATGATGAAGGGTCAGCCATGCCATGGTGTTAGCTCCCACCCAGACACCTGCACCACACGCGTATGCAAGGCAGAGCCCAGCAGCTGTAGGCCTTCCAGTGGGAGTGTGGCACTCTGCCTTCCATCCATGGGTTTAAGTTCACTTAGGGAGATGGAAGCCTCTGTACTGCTGTCCATTCTTAGCACTGAGATTTTACACATATACACACATATATATATACACACACACATATATATACATATATATATATTTAACGTCATATTTCCAAGAGTTTTCATTCAAAAATATCATGGAAAAACTGGTGTGAAAGATATACAGTTTTTCTTTCCACCAACATTTGCATTTTCTTGCATCAATCTGTATTTCCTGTCTCCATTCTTCCTTCTTCTCTGTTAAAAGCCCTGTGCATCTCAGAGCTGCCCACACAGCATTGTAGAATCATCATTTTTGTTCTTTTCAGCCTCAGCACAGCTAGTTCTTGGAAAACAGTATTTTGGAGTGACATCAGGAGCTTTTGGGACAAACTTAATCACCACCTGCATGTCAAGAAGAAGATAGAGTACATTTGATTGCACAGCTCCACATTAAAGTCTCTGTTTAGCTTTTATAAATGACTCAGCCAAAAGCTAAGTTCACTGAGGCCTGATTTCTGAGAGACAGTTTGGTCTTTAAGCACATACTCAAATGAGGGATCACAACTCTAAATTAGCAGCACATGTGGACATGACGCTGGATTAGCACAGCATGAATGAACGTCAGTACTTTGAGTCATTATTTTCAGGGGCAAATCAGGGGTGCTGCTTCTGACGCAATTTCTCCCAAGCCTTGTTCCACCAGGAGCTGTTTCCGTGTTTCTCCCTGGCAATGACCCACTTTGTTCTATTATTAAGAAAAGCAATATTTTAAATAGTTATAATTCTGAGTTTTCTCTCCCATTGTGCTGGACAGAGAGTAGAAATTTCCATCTATTTGTCCTGCTGCAGACAATTCACCTTCTTCACATCAGTTTGATCACACTTGCATGGTTTAGCTTCCCCCTGCAGAAACCATGCTGTACTTCTAATTTTAAAAGCATGTCTTTCTTGAACCCTTTGCTGTGATAGACAGAGATGAGTGCAGGAAAATTAAACAGGACTGTGCAGAATACAGTGTTGTATATGCCTAAAAATATGGGAGAAGAAGCAATTTTAGAACTACACACAGAGTTGATACATACATAACCAAGAGTAAGTATTGAGAGCAGTAAGAAAGGGCTGGGAGATGCAAGAGAGAGAACACAGAAATACTGCTTAGGAGAAGAAGTTTCCATTTTGGGGAGGGTTGCAGGGAAGTGTTTTAGCTCATGAGGTGTGACAGTATCTACCTGTTTCCCTCAAGTGTTGGTGAGCTTATTTTGTGCTTTTGTGCTTTGTAGTAGCAAACCCTGAGATACAAGCATTGGATCCATGTAGAAAAGAGTGGAGATGAGCGATTTGGTTTAAATGCTGTCATTGATAAAAAGTAAGCACTGAAGGCATGTGCTTACATAGAAAGAGGGGAATGGTAGGCAGGGGAAAAATACCCTCATCTTTTTGCTCCTTTCTCTCTAGTTTACACATCGTACAGTAGATAGCAATTACATTGAAATATAGTCTGTGGTATAGTGTGATCAGTTGGAAAAGTGAGACCACAGGAGACTTTAATTGATCACTCAATAACAGATGGGGTAATAAAACCTGGGACAATAAGGAATATTTGCGGAACAAATGAAAGATCAATTCCCCTTCTGTTGTAGAAGCGAGAAAACAGGCAAGTGTTAAAGAACAATCTAAAAGGCAAGATGATGAGGAAAAGAACATATGGCAAAGATGGAAACTGCTAAATACACACAGAGGAAAGTGTATGTTTTTAAACTGTCTTTACAGCATGTCTGTTTCTAGTTTTTGTATGCTATATTTTGCTATCATTTCTGAATAAATAATTCCTTGGATCTCAGTAGTACAAAGCATGAAGAAACTAGGTACAAAATATAGGATCAGCAAAAGTTTAAAGCACAATTGGCAGAGGAAAAAGAAAAGGAGTCTTTATCATAGGTGATCTGAATAAAAATGCTACCAAGATTTTTTTTCTCACACATATTATTGTAAAGGAGATTATGCCATGTTTAGAGAGTGAATGCAATTACAAATGGTACAGGAATTATCTCTGTCTAGCCACAGACACTATACTTTTTAGTGCAGTATCTAAACAGCAACACTCAGTGTATCCCACACTCCATTCTCCTGGGAATAGCAGCACAGTAAACACGGGAAGCACTGATAAACTACTCAAATAATGGAATCTCCTTCAACTACTGAGAATCTGTTTGTACAGTCTGATGAAGGCCAGGAGGAGGCCAGCGTGTGAAATGAAGGGCCAGTGCAGAAATTCAGCTGAAAAGGGCAGCTCCAAGGACAGGCAGAGCTTGCACGCTCTCTGTGGGACATGCAGGGCCACATATGGTTGGCACTCCAGCAGCCCAAATGGTCTTCAGTTTCTGGGTGAGACAGATGCAAGGAGGAGACGTACCCAGATCAGCACTTGCTGCCAACCCCAGCTTGGCACATTCAGAGTCACTCTGGATGTGTGCAGTCGTCCCCACCCAGCAGTGACCATTCCAGGGACCCTCTGTGAGAACTTCATTGCAGACTCAGCACTGAGTAGCCTGACTCCCACTGTGAGCAGGAAGGCTGCCTTTAAAATTGTGCTGGAACTGCAGATTTCAGGGAGAACACCAGGCCTTCTTGTTCCCTCACTCTGTGCCCAGCTCTGTGCTAGGAAGGTCCCACGGAGTTCACTAGGACTGTCCTGTATTTAAAAGAAAGCCAGCTGCCAGCCAGCTGCCAGCTGCAGGGGTGACAAGGCTGTGGCTCATGCATGGGCACTGCAGACTGATGCAGTGGATATGCAGCAGAGACCCTCCCTAGGGCCTGTAGCCAGATCTAGCCTTTGCAATTCTTTGCAAGATCAAAAGTACAGCTGAACAGAAGTGAGGTCAAAACCCTAGATTTAGAAATAACACCACACCTTTTTTTTAATGTTTCTATGTTCTAAGCCAGTAGTTTTCTTTTTGCTGTATTTCCTTTTCCTCATGTTAATACGGAAAATAAGAAAATGAAATAGAGATGTCCCTAACTATCCATCCCTACAGCTCCATTTGGATACACCAGAGTGAATATTAACATTCATGGTAATATGAGACCAACAACATGGAGAGAACAGCAACACTGATGCTTATCACTTGGGCTACGCTGCAGAATAGTGTGAGCTGTATTCTTAGCAGAGCTTTTTCTGGGTTATGACTCATGCAGAGCCCTGTTTTTCTGCTGCTCTCCCACCTACTGAGACAAACAAGATACAGTAAACAAATAAATAAATATATAACCAGCGATTACTATCGACCAGAATTCAATAAAGAAATGTAATATACTGGTGCACATCCTGCAGGCAGGCACACCAGGATCCTGAATCCAACATCACACTTGTACAATGACCTGTGCCTTGCCCCCTCCACTCTGAACCTTCAGTTGAACCTCTCTTATTCCAGGCCTTATTCTCATTTGCAATCATTTACCTATAGGAGTAGGCCAGCAAAGAAGAGAGGTTTTTGAGGACTTTACAGCCAAGGAAGAGTAGGTGGAGAGGTTGGAATAGACAAAAAAGCCAGAGGAGTTAAGCAGCAGGATAACGGAGAAGGAAGTCTGGGCAGTGGGTGAGAGCTTGCTGACAGCAGTTTTGTCATCCTGTTAAAGACCTTTCCAATGATGTAGGTAGGGCTTGTAAGGGTTTTCATTTGTTTGGGCTTTTTTTTCAAAGGATGAGTATATTTATGTGCCTCAGCACAGTTAAAGGCAACCAGATGGAAGTTACAAGAGTCAACTAGAGTCTAGTGGAGAGCCCTCTGTTTCATACCCACCACAGCAAAGTTGAACCTTTATTTCAGAGGTATTTCATAGATATTTCAAAGGCTGAACTTTGGGGACCAGCAATATTTTACCATCCAGTGACCTTTGACAGAGGGAATTAACATAGGAGGCATCTGCACATCTGGATGGGAGGGGATATGTGCTCTATCAGCCTGCTTTATCTATGCTGTATTTCACCTTTTTGCTGGCTTAATGAAGAGGCAAAATGTTGACATAATTGTAAACTCTTGATTACCTGGAAATAGGAACTGTCTTTATAAGGTTCACCAAAATAAAGGACATCAGCATCAGCTGTGCACAACCAGACTTGAAACAGTAATAATAATACAAGTGCTCATCAGGATGCACAGCCAAGTAAGTGACTTAATCTTCTATGAAGCTGCTTTTATTTGGAACCCTTTAAAAAGCTGCAATAAATTCATTCTTTTGGCTGAACTGGCATAAGCACCTTAAAACATGGCAAGAGCTGTCCAGTTTATTGAGTGTTAGGCTTTGGAGTTCATCTTTTTGAAATACTTAGCAATTTCCTCCCATCCAGTCATTTTATGTTATTTTCTTTTTTTCTCTCTCTTTTTTTGCAGGGGCGGAAGATTTTTTTTTTTTTTTGTGCTAACACTGCAACAGTGAAGCTCCTCCCTCCCTCCCTCTTTTTTTTTTTATTTTGTGGACATCTGAAGCATTTGGGATCAGGTTACATAATGGCAAGTAGGACAATGGCATTGCTGTAATGAGCTGGAGGCTAATTTATAGGCTTTGCAGATGTGAATGCATTACCATGCAAATCATGAGCAGCTCCTGCCTATAAATAAAGTAACTTACCTTGCCAAGGATGGCTGTCCCAAAAATATAATGAGTATTATAAATTATAAGCAGGTGTCAGATTTCCACTTCCTTTGTATTCTTGTTTGTGCTTCTCTAAGGAAGAATTTAAAGATAAAATGTACAATAAAGATAAAATGTACAATACAGTGCATAGCACAGGCAGTTACAATCTTTGCTGCTCAGTACTACTATCACCTTTTGCCAACTGCCACTCCTTCATTTATTAGAAAAACACCTAGGCAGACTTGTCAGCAGCTTTGAATAGTATGTTCCCTACATGATAGTCCTCTGAAAAGGAAGGATGAACTGTGGTGAATGCACTGAGCAGTGGAGAATGCACTGAACTGTGGCTCAGGAGTTTTCTGTTCACAGCTCTGCCTCAAGCACGGCTCCTCCTCAGACCTGGTGTGTGGCCTTTGGCAAATCTTTCAAGCAGCCCATTTCATAATTTCTTTAGCTAAGAAATAAGCAACATTAAAGTTTATTTTACCTGTGTTTCCTGTTCAAATACTGTTTTGGAGTAAAACCTGTCTTTGCTGTCTATCTGTGCAAGGTTGTTTGTGTTGGCATACACTGGGCACACTCACAGCAGAAATAACTTTTGAAGTTACAGCTTCAGAAGATATTTAGGAATTAGCTCAAATCCAATGGGCACAAAAATCTAAAGTTTTGTTGTTTTTTTTTTTAACTTGAAGAGAACTTAATGAGCCTGCACTTAATCATGTGACTTGCTTAATCAAGTCATGAACTCATGCAGGACTGATGTCTCTATGATTTTGCCAGCTTCCTGCCACTCCCTGCTTTCCCAAAACACCTTTTAATGATGGAAGAGCAGAAACAGCAAAACTGAGGAATTCCTACAAGTTTCACAAAAAACACTGCCTTGTGGAGGAGAGAATCTCAAAGTACTGTCTTCCTCCCCTAGAGGAGAAGTTCTGCAGTGATCTTAGAGAGAATCTCCGAATTGTTAAATTTTGCTGCTAGTAGAGCTACTTGTTTCTTCTTAAAATTGTATTTTTGAGGTTAATTCCAGTGGAAGAGAAATCCTTCTCAAAGTGAAATAGGCCTACTGGAAACAAGGCTCACTGACAGCTTTGCTTATTTTATGGACATATTACACCAAGCTAAGCCCTTGCCATCTGCTCTGCCACGAACTGTAAATGGAAAAAACCCACACCAACAAAACAAAAAGAACAAATCATAAGAACATCAAGGAGGTAAAAGTGATTTAACTGCCTGTGTATGCTCCACCAACAATGCAGCTTGCACTGAAGATGTTCTTTCTCATGATTCCGACACAAATCACAAGGAAAACATTTCACACACAACACGGTAAGTTTCCTGCTGAGCTGGAATTTTCTTGAACCAGACCTGACTTGACTAGAGTGTTCAAATGTATTTCTATGAAATTATGTGAGCTTTATATAAAGAGTGTCCTTAATAACTTTTTATGTTGTTTGCATCTCGGGCAGTAAGATACGATGGGGTGTGCTCACAGCCTTGCAAATACTGCAGTGGCTAACTGCAGTTTACAGGAACAGCCTTTAAGAAGCAAAGAAGGAAGGAAGGAAGAGAACACAGGAATTTCTGCTGACCTCCTCAGAGAGCTGAGTGTATGTACATACACTGAAGCATCCAACAACTGCATGGAATATGGGAGGTATGTTAACATGTGTATTGGGAACGGTTACGGTAGCTACAGGATTTGCTCCTAGTTCTGAAGGAAAAGCCTTTATTAGTGCTAGTAGGAAGTTGTGTCTTCATTCCATGGCCAATAGCAGTAAATTAGCTTAAAATATCTTGCACAAAGCTGGATGGAAACAAATGGAAATTCAGTATTTATTTTTTAAAAAATTATTTCTATTTCATATACTTTGTACTTATAAATCACAGCTAAAGCAACATGACTAAATCCTCTTATTCTGATATCTACATCACTATTCATTAATGGGTCAATGACGGTCTGTTCTTCTGCACCATAAAGATTACCTTACCCTTGGCCTGGGCAGCAATTGAATTGATTTGCTCCCAAACGAAGAAATTATTCCAAGTAGAGCCTTGGTATTTAAGAAGATAATGTTTTCAACTTCCACAAAGATCAGAAAAGGCATAGTAAATGAAATGCACAATTTTCTCATTCCTAATGACATGTGACTACATGAAAACAATATTGTATCTATAATACATATGTCATTTATAAAGTAGGCTGGCATTATAGGTGGCACTACCTCAAGGCTACTTGGCAATTGCCACAGTACAATGTCATTTTCACCCACTTTGTCAAATACTAACTGGGGCTTAAGTCTTCCATCCAGATGCGAGCAGGGGTAATTGCTTTACATTTCAATCAGATTATTTTCACCATTTCTGGACAAAGGAGAGCAGATAATGTTTTGCCAATTTTAATACAATCTTATAACCTTTATTTGAGAAGATGTCCCTGTTTGTTAATATGAAGAATTAAAACAAAATGTAAGAGTGGCTTATGTATCTGGGTTGTGCTCTTTGCTGCATGTCAAAAACTTGTCCAAATCTGTACAAGTTTCAGCAAATCAGCTTACACATGTTCAGTAGGGTGATTAGTTTTTATCAGTTCTTGCAGATCAAATGTGAGAGAGCACATCGCAAAAGTAAAGGGCTATGGTAGTAAAGCTGCTCTCTTCTCATATCATATTTTCAGTGAGACCTGAAATCACACAGTTCTACAATAGTTCCAATAAAATATGAGAGAAAAAAGAGTTGCACAGGACCAATCACGTACTAATGAAATCAGTGAGACTTAGAGTAGTACAGAAAGCAAGAGTACTGGTAGGCATATTTAAGATCAAACCATCAAAACCCATTTGTGCTGTACCCCTAAAAACAATCTTTGTTCTTTAAAGGACCATCATTTTAATAATCTCCCAAAAAATTCTGTCTTTTGTTTCTTTCTGCTTGCCCTATAGTACACTGAAATTAGCAAGCAGTTGACTACTATAAACCAGATGTACCTGTAGCCTTGGTTATTAGATCTATTTTCCCTCAAGGTTTTTCATTTATAGACTGAGATTTATGATCTGGAAGCTACTGAAATTTAAACACAGAACTCTACAATGCCATTCCTTGAAATTGCTTTTCAAAATACATGTTGGTAAACACTGTATTTCTGCTTGATTTTTCATTTAATGCAAGAGAAGTTTTCAAAAATTATACTTTTGCATAGTGGTGCTGTCCCTCAGGTCCACAAGGCTGGGTGCTTGTGTGACTATTGCTGCAATAAGTGCTTTTGTGTGGTTCAATATCACTTAGCATTGGATTTTCAGATCATGACTTAGAGGCAATTACTATCTACTCCCAGCAAGTTGGGAGCTGAATGCTTTACTCCCTCTGATTATATCTCCAGAAAGTACATGCCAATAACAATCTGAGCATTGATTTCATGTTGATTAATACTAGTAGTGAAATATAAAAGGACATCTCTCAATGTGTAAGTTCATCAGTCAGTTTATAGCAAACTGTCCTCTGGAAGGACATTCCAAGAAAGCTTCCAAGCATGTGACTATACCACAGGGCTCCTTATAGGTCAACTTTACTGCTAATAAGCAATTTAAGTGTCAAATTCAGAAAACCAGTCCTGTGCCCAGTCAGATGAGAGAGGGAGATGTATAAGTAATTGATAACCTAATTGATTTAATGATTCTGTGATACCTTTGATATGAAAACTAGTGTCTGCAGGGACAAGAGCAAATGGGGTATAACAGATCCTTACAACCTTTGGAAGACCTTTTGGAGACTGGGACTTACTTACTTTGAAATAAGTTCCCACTTATTATTGAGAGGAAAAGGCAAAATAAATAGAAACTAAACTATGATCTAAAGCTAACTATCTCTCTTAATTCAGAACATTTTATCTTTTAAATCTTTTAAGTTGGTCTTTAATGTTGGAAAAATAAGAACCGTTGACTGAAAGAGTCAAAGTATATCTCAGAGAGTTTGGGAGCAAAATGGAGAAGGAGATTTTTTTCTAGTGTTTATATTGAGTGCTACATGACTGCATAAAAAGAAGGCTCTCAATTGAATTTTGCCACTATTACATTGTAAACCTGGGAGCACTGCCCTGAAACCAGGGAGTTCATTTCAGATTGACCTACCTGTGGCAGAACAGGATCTACATATTTGTTGTACCTGCAGCACCCGGTCATGAAAGAAGGACACAGATCTCCCACAATTAAGAGAATGGCCGAGGCCCCCAAAAGGAGAGCTGTTTATTTTGGATACACAATTTTATAGAGTTTGCAAAGTGTGAGAGGATTGGAAGATGAAATCCCACCTCTCAACCAGACTGGTGAAGCGACCAGTCAGTCAGCTTTCCTTCTCCAGGAAAGAATGTAAACAAATTGTTGTTTTTAGTACAGTGCATGAGAAGATCTGACTTGAAAATAGAAACTTTTCAGAAGGCTTTCAAAAACAGGGCGACACATATTAACACTAAAAAACATCTGTTTAACCTGTCCCTTTGTGTTTCTGTTAGCTTTGCACTATACTTAAAAAATTCAAGGATTTGTCACGGAGTGGTCCTACATTAAAATTTATAATAGTGGCATGAAAATCTATCTATTTCAGAAAAAGCATAGTAGGTTGAAAACTTGTATAATGTTTAGCTTTTCTAGGACTATTTCTAGTACTTCAACTCATGTATTTATATGCTTAACACTAAACGGGCAGTGCAAATCACAATCCATTTCCTGGCCAGTAGAGATGTATTTAGTTAGACCTTGCTAACCTTCCTTGACTTTGTAACACAAGCCTCTGACAGCTGCAGGTGCCATGATGTCCTTGTTTCCTTATAATGAGGAAAGGCCACAACAGATTTCAAAGCCAGTTATGGACACAAATATGTATAATACATTTGTAACTTTCAGTGACCTACAAGTCATACAGCTACATGACAAGTTACCAACTCAGTCACTTCTTAGAGACAGCTTCAGAGAGTCTGGGTTTGTCCATTCTGCATATTCCAAATACATGATGGCCAGATGATGCAATCCTTTTATATTCATCTTTTGAATGGACTGGGCTTTTAAGCTTTCATTCCATAGATTAAGACCAGGGGAATCCTCTGGATTGTGGGAGAAAAGTGGGACACAAGGAGTCCTCTGAAGATTACTTTTCTGGCTGACTTGGAACTCTTGTGATATTAAGCTTAACTCCACAGTTACTTGTAATTTTCTTGCCTCTTGAAGCCTTTTCAGTGGAGTCTGATGGAAGCCAGAGAGCTTTTATAGTTCAAATCTTAATGCCGCCTTTTCCTCACTCTTCTTTACCAAATCTTGTATTTTGGCGTAGAGAAGAACTAGAATTATTACAGAGAAGGGCAGTCAGAGTGACCAAAGATCATTTAGGGATAAAAAATAAATAGAATATTCCACTGTAGACTGGAATAAAAACAGCTGAGGGACAACATGTTCAATGCATAAAAAATCATGAATGATGGGGAGAAAATAGGGGACGTTTATGCAGTGCTTCTCACAGCACAAAAGGTAGGTAGCATCAAAAACTTAAGCAAAAAGAAGCTAAAACTGGTCAGAAATAATTTTCTTTTGTTTGCATACAACTTGGCTGTGGAATTCACTGCCAGAGGGTGGTTGTGCAGGTCAAAAGCATAAAAAAGATTAAAAAGTAATTAGATATATTCCCAGAAGAAAAACCTGCCAGGTATTATTTATAGATAAAGATAAATCCACTGTCTCAGGAAGTGCTTAGTCTGCGATTTAACAAAAACTGGGAGAGTTTAGCAGAGGGAAGGGCACTATACTCTTTCTGCCCTGTCTTTAAGAATTCCCAACTAACTTCTGCCACAAATACACTACTGGGTAAAAACAACCTTGATGCGGCCCAGAATAGCTGTTCTGTGTTCCTGCTGCCTTCTTCAACTGCCTCGGCAACTCTGCAGGGATGAAATGATTATGGTAAATTGAAGACAGTTATGGTGATTTTTGGTTTTTTTTGTCTGTCTTTGCAGAAAATATATCTTCGATTAGGCCAGAAAGTCTTGTCTCGTATTTCTACCCTGGCATGGATCTGAAGACTTTACATTTGCTTCAGCTGTTCTTCACAGAATAAATGCTGGGAGGCTGTACTGAAAAGACAGTGCTGAATATATGCTGGCTTTATTTACAACTCTCACTCCAGAGGCTTTTTCTCCCTAACTCTGTAATCCTGCACTGAGTAGCACTGGTGCTCAGTGTGCTCTGCCTTGATCGGAAAGGTCATACTTTGCAGGGTGCAAAAAGCAGCAGCAGCTCAGGAAGGACTTCATTGAGCCCTCAGCTCTAGCCTCTGGTAACTTGCTGGGTAATCAGGCAAACAATGACAGATGCCACCCCACCATCAGTGGTGTGCTTACAGTCTAGACAACCACAACCGAAATCCTGACCAAAATCCTTGTCTGGGCCTTGATGCCCTCTGCGAGAGGGAAGAAAGGGTACCTCCATCTGCTATGAGTGCCACAACGGTGATGATGAGCCCATGGTCCAGCTACAGCTCCCTTTACTTCAAATTCTTTTTAGCAATTTATCCTTCATAAGGGGAGTCACATGTACAGAGCTTCCTGAGCAAAACAGAGCCCAAGCTTCTGACTGCTGGTCAGTCCAGTCATAGGGGTGCTTCTGGGAAGAGTAATTTTGAAAAATCTGGCTAGGCATAATTTTTGAACCATGGAACCAAGTGGTTTTCCTGTCATTAGAGGGAATTTATTAGCATTTTGTAACTAAAATTTTGTAATTAAATTTGTAAGATGTTCTCAGGGACACAGCCCATTTCTTTGGTCCACACTTTCCGGCATCTGCTGTATACTCTGAGACCTTAATGAAGAATATTGTTAAAAACGGCTAAAGCAAAGGTAATACATGAGTGATATTGACTAATAGAAAAGATATGTGATTATCTCTCAGTCTAACATGCCTTTGTCTCACACTTTTCCCATTGTACTCTTTAAATTTTTCTTATGTTCCCAAAGACCAGAATTACAGGGCAGGTGTGTGCATGGGCAGTATGGCTTATGTTATCAGAAAAGATTAAAAATAGGACCACATTGCCTTCCTTGGCTACTAGAAGGCACAGAGACATAGCAGCATGGAGATCTTTGAAGTGAAGCAAATGCTGCTTACTAGCCTAGACAATTAGCAGAGAATACAGCTCTACTACTCCAGGTATCTTGAGTAGCTTTGGCTTTGCTTACACACTCCTTGGCTGTGACTCAGAGCTGTGAATGTATTCCAGGGTATAATCGGTAATCACATATTGCAAAAGATCAGTAGCACTGGCATTGCCAGGTGAGAAAAGCACACTGCATATCTTCCACTGCATCTCAGTGATACATGTCCACTGCATCCTGCAGATACCAGATCTGCATTGGAGCCTTCTGACTTCCAGTTGGACCAGGCTTCAGCTGTGCAGGGGATCAAGAGCACTTACTTCTAGGTGGCCTCTACCACTGTAGAAGGCTGCTTTGCACAGCCAGTACAAAGCAACGAGGATTTATGAGCTGTAAGGATGACCATAGAAAGTTCAGTTTTCTCTTCGTGGCAGAAGACCGTAGGCTTCATCATCATCATCATCCCTACGCTGTAGCTGGACTTCCAGATACTGTGACATTTTAGGACACTTGCCTGGAAACGGAGTCCAGACTGCATGATTAAATAGGACCTTTTCCCTAGGAAAAGCTTATCCACAGAGTGACTTCCAGCAGGACATGGTTACTATGTATTTATGTGAGTACTATAGACAGACTCAAGGACTGATGGACTCTTGTCCATATGGAAATGGAGGGTCTTGTGAAAAGTTTCAGCAAGCTGACTCATGGTTTCTGACATACACACTCAGGAAGAGTCATCATGGCTTACTTGTTTCTCCTTCTGCATCATCTTACTGGCAGACCTTAATATGCTCTAGAGAGCCTGAACACAACCTTTGTTTCTCACGAGTTGATGATATTTCTACTGAGAGAAAGTGTTTAGCAGCACAGAATCCATTTTGCTTGAACGTATTGGACAGTGAGTGAAACACAAATGAATACAAATCTTGGTTCAGTGACATCGAGCATCTATGAAAAACACTGTAGCTCTGGTGAAGATGACAGCTGCAAAGGCCTTCCTGTTGAGCCTACAGAGAAATTAGCCAGTAAGCTCATTATGCATATAGCTAGAAATAATCTGAAATTAAAAATTAATTCAGTTTCATAAGTGGTTCCCTGAAAATAAGCAATTAATTATTTACTACTTATAGATACATATTTATCTTTTAGTGTTCCAGAGGTCCAAACGAACTCTGGTACATAATTTCTACATAAAAAATACCTAAATCTCCATCAAAGTCTTTTTTCTTGTTTTCCCCCCAGGAAAACCAAAAACAGAGCCTTGAAAAGCCAGAAACCAACCCTCGTGCTTATTTCCACTAAGCACAACAAAGAATAAAGAGGATGCACATGGGTGGGAAACAATTTATCATCACTTCAACTTGAGCCTTGACTTATAGCATCATAGCACTCTGACAATCCCAGCAACTAGCTATCACCAGATTTTAATTCCAAGGAAGGTGGCAGAGCATGGTCAGAGATAAAAAACATTTGGGAAAATACTGTCAGAGGTTGGTTTATGGCCTGAAATGGGAAGCTAAATGATATTTCTGTTAAAGGTTGCATTTTTTTGGTTAGGTGTTTTTTTTGTTTGTTTGTTTGTTTGGTGGTTGGTTGGTTGTTGTTGGGCGTTTTGGTTGGTTGGTTGGTTTTCTTAATTCTTAGTATTGTAGCAATATGCTACACCTCTCCAGCTCCAGCAATAATCCAGACCTTTCTGGCATAATTCTAAATATTTTTCTTTTCTGATAGGACTTTTACATTCTGGTCTTAAGAGGCAACTATGGATTATGCATTCATTATATGTCTGAACACAGGATGAGCCCTTGTAAGTATTTGGACATGGGACAGCTCTTGAAAGCCCAATATCCTATGGGAAATGCTATGGCTGATTCACCAGGTGCCAATATCCTGTCTGGTAATTCACTATTGGTACTCCTCCAATTAGCAGTAGGAGACATAACCGCTAATACTGCCAGCTGCTACCTGGAATGCCTTTCTTATCTGCTGTCTTTTTCTTTTCATTGTCTGCTTGTTTTCTTGTCTCTTTTAAGAGAGATTCTGTAAGAAGATGAGGATGTTGTAACACTCAATTAACCGACGCAGTCACAAAAAGGGCACGTAGCATATAAACTAGAGATAAGGCAGGGAACAGCAAACTGAAACTGAAGAAGGCTGGTTTGGTGGGTAGGAAGCGTTCCGAGTATAAGGAGGAAGGTCTGAGCTAGTGGAGTGGCTGCTCTTTCTCCTGGAGGCTGCCTTGTTGGGGACATTAAGGTGTGCGTTCCTGTGAAGGCACAGACAGGTACCTCCTGACCTTCTGCACTTGGCGGCTAAGGAGAAAGGCACAGATCTCACGGCCGCTTACTTGACCCCACTCGTTTCAGGATATACCCAGCGCCGGCACTCATGCCAGTGTGCTGGCCTGGCTCCCTGCGTNTGCCCCCCGGCGCCCGCCCCGGTGGGGGCGCCCCCGCCGCTCCGCAGGGCGCTGCGGGACAGCGGGGCTGTGCTGCGGCAGCGCCGCCGGCAGCGGAGCGCCGGGGAGCACAAACCTGCCCCGCAGGCCCGGGCTGCGCTCAGCACNGGCTCCGCTCTGCTCCGCGGCTCCTCCAACCCCAGCGCCGGGGAGGGACTCCCTGCGCTCCCGCGGGCAGGGCCAGGCCCGGCCCCAGCCCCGCTGCGCCAGCGGGGCCTGCCCGCGGTGGGAGAGGAGGGGGGGGAGGAGGAGGGGAGCCGCAGCGGCAACAACTGACGGGGCGCCGCCNGCGTGATTCATCAGCGGCAGCGGGGCGGCAGCGGGGTGCCGCGCTCCGCTCCCGCGTAGGCACTGCCGCGGCGGGGGCAGCCCCGGCACCGCTCTGCAGCCCGCGCCGCCCTCCTCCTCCTCCACCACCACCTCCTCCTCCTCCTCCTCTTCTTCCTCGCTGCCTCTCCTCTTCCCCCGCGGCTAGGCGAGGATCCCGGGGGAGGCAAGATGGAAGAAATCCTGCGAAAGCTGCAGAAGGAAGCATCGGGGAGCAAGCACAGGGCTATCAAGGAGAGCTGCACCTGGGCCATCGGTAAGGGGCGCGGGCAGCGGCGTCGGGCCGCCCCCGGGGGAGCGGAGCAGGGCTGGAGCCGCCGATGGAGAGGTTTTGTAACGGAGGGGGCAGGGAGACCTCAACAAACTTGTTCCGTGCCGGCCGCTGAGCCTCCAGCGGCGGGGAAGGGAGCGGAGCACCTGGGCCGTTCAAAATGCCCGGGAGCTCCGCGCTGCTGGAAGGGGCCGTGGCACCTGCTGCCGGTTCCGGAGAGCATCCGCGTCCCTCGCCTTCCCCACCGCCTCGATCTGCGTGTATGTTTTGGAGGTGCTGTCTTTTCCTTAAAAGGTCCCCTTCCTCCCTTAAATCATCGTAAAAATAAAACATGCAGTACAATTTTTATGCTGGTTTACGTTCGGGAATCTATCTTAACAGCTAGAAGTTTTATTTTACTGGATTCCATGAGCCTTTTTATCCTTATTAGATTATGACCAGTATAATGAATTAATCTTTTAAGGGAATACAAGCATAGGTACATTTCAGCATCCACCCATTTTCAGAGATTGATTGTGGCTTGGAGGGTTTTTTGACACTAACAACCTGGAACACTGATCAAGACCCTTAACTTAAATCAGCATAACTGGGATACTTCCAATTGCTTTAAATTTTTGGTTTTCATCCGTACATAGCTACGACATTCTGTGGTAGATCAGACCTGTTGCTCTCTTATTACTGGCCTTTTATCTTGATGTTGCATGGGTTGCTTAATTAATTGTGTGTTAGTCGTGCACAGCAGCCATGCAAATATTCTCTGTACTGTTCCAGTTTTAATGGATATGCTGCCGAACTGCTGATGAGTGAAAGGGAAACGGTGGTACTCGATGCCTTCTCATTGGGCATGCAATGTCCTGACAGATTTATGCAAAGCTTTGGCAACTCAGAGCAGCAATGGTTGTTCTGTCAGCTGGAGTAGGTGTAAACTTTAGGATCATTGGCTCAGAGACTGTAGCCAGATGTATTACTGTGGTTGAACTCAGAAGTTTCTTTTAAGAGGCCTGTTGTTTCCCTTAATTATACAGAAACCTTGGATTCTCCCGATGCTGCCACCAAGATACCTCCGTATCAGCTGAGGTAAGAACGCTGAACTTGAGTTCTGTAGAGCTTGTGAGTGTTTGTAAAATTGAAGCAAAAATTTTGAATTAAAAGTGAGGTATACAGAGGAATGGGCTGCATCTATGTGATTTCTATAGTTTGTAGATATACACATCTAGGCTGGTAGTAGTAGATAATATTCTGATGAGCCCTTGGCCTTTGAGCCTGAATGAAATGCAAGGAAATGTGTTAAAATGGGCATGAGTATGTATAGTGGTGACATTGGTTAGAAAGGAGGGTTCTCTTATGGTCTAAAGAGTTTCTCTGCTAAATTCCATCTTTCAGTATAAGCAACGATGCTTCTTAGTTTTTTCAGTGTGCTTGTGTTCTCTTAAATCTAAATCAGGTTTTGTTACTGAAAATAAATATTCTAGAAATTGAAAAGCTATATCATCATATAGCTAGGACACTGACTAGGAACTAAAATAATGCAGTTTCTATGCCTACTTCTTCCTTTAGGCTGCTAGATTATCTTGAGTGAGCCTTCTTCTCACCTCCATTTGTACACATGTGGCAAAATGGGAGAGGTGGCATGGCCCTCATTTGTCTAGCTATTTAAAATCTCATTTTGGAAATTGTGATTGTTATGGAGTAAGTAAATAGGCAAAGTTATTCACTGTCCTTTCTGACAGAACCATTAGGAATCATCAAAAGAAACTAGCAGGTGCACTGTTTAAAACAGAGACACATTCTTTTACACAGCTTAACAGTTAAGATGTGAACTGCTTAGGCTTGCCTTATTAGAGAATATAATGGATGCTGAAAGATTGCATGTGTGCAAAAAGCACCTCAACAAATCCATGAAAGAAATTGATTGAAATCTATCAGATGCACAGGTACCCTTCTTACTCAGAAGTACTTTAAACAGAGGTGATCGAGTTTATAAAGGAGTGTCTAGGAATGTTGCTGTATGTTTGGCCCGTCCTATGGTCCTCTTAAATATCTACTGTGAGCTCCTGACAGACGGGACTTTTTTTTTTTTTTGTTACAATATTGCTCTCCGGGTAGAGTTTTTATCCCCTCATTATTCCCTGCTGCTCCTTTCAGATATGCTTTGCAAGGAAAGTTAGGGATTGAAGAGCTAGTTATTCCAGAGCAGTCACCAAATAGGGAAAGAATAGAAGCAGTTCTTTTGCCACTCTAAAATCCTGTCAGCTGCAGTCCACAAGAGGCCTCAAGTCAAGGGGGAATAGATGTAGCACAGGTCTGACATGACCAGTGCCAGACACAATCATTTCCTGCACAGGATGAAGACAGCTGGATGACTAAGTCCCACTAGGTCCATTAGAATTATGTGTACTTGACACTGTGGCTGGAGAAAACTTGGCCCTTCAGCTTCCCATTTATCAGCTTCTATCTTTAATATGGTGTGTGGTCTCTGCTTTTGAGTGCTATTGTCATTCCCTATGAATTAGTTAGCTGGCTATTACCACATTTCTTCCTTTTTCACTTGCCTACTACCCCTTTACAGAGAAGCCTTTTTCTCTTCTTCCTCCAGTGTTACTAATGTGTATTTGTTTCGTTGGGGTGTTTTTTTCCACTGTAAATCCCAAACTTTTAAAATAAAACTAATACCTTTGCAGGTGTAGCTATGATTAAATAAGCTCTTAATGTTAAACTTGTCAGTATCAATGCAATATCAATACAGTATCATTATTACTGGATGTTTTGGAAAATGAAAGGTACACAAGAGGATTTGGACAAAAGCTTTTGTTGTGGGGTTCTTGGTAAGGCTCAGCCACACAGCCTTAGATAGTGTGGGAGATGTTGCTAAACTTACCCTTCACTCTCTGGTAACAAGCTACTGCCAGGCTCCAGATCAGCACACTGGGCCACATCTTGGGCTGGAGTTGGCACAACGTGCAAATTAGATAAAAGTTCTTCTCTTGGTATTTGTTAAAAAGCAGCGCCGTGATGGCTGGGTTCCTAACACTGGAAAAGAATAGCCTTGAGAGTAGAGCAATAGCTGTGACCAGAAACACAGCCAAGATACAGGATGGACATGGCCTGGCCATGCCTCTTTTCTGCTTTCATCTCACATCAGGTGCAAATTGTATCAGCTGCTGTAACACAGATCAGCCTCTGGCTGCTCATCCACTTGGAATCTGAATCTACACATGACACTTGGGTTCTTTGACACTTAGGTTCTTTGCTTTCTAGAACTGAAGAATGAAGGCTGCTCACAAGAATGAGAATGTGTAAATTGTATACCACTTCTTTTTTACTTATAAAATAAAAAGCCATTTTATGCTTCTGACACTCCAGTTCTAGATGAGTAGAGGTTCTTCATAATGTTTTCTTTTGTAAAATCATGGTCCTAATGTGAGAATGGGGAGGACAAGGTATCTCTGCTTTTCTTCACACTATGACCATTTGAGTTCAAGGGGTTTTTTACATGTATTATATCAGCTACATACTTACCTCCACTGTAGTATTTGGGTAGGTGACTTCTGTGCCCTGGCTTGTTCCTGACCTGTCCATAGTTTCATCTTGTGTTGTACTTGTGTTGGTGAACACGAGGCAGACCACATTACAGTTCCCTGATGTCTGTGCAATTAATTGGGGACTTTAGTTGTACCATTTTCACTGGGAGCTGTTTCCAGCAGTTGTCTGGTAGCAGTTTAGATGGCATATGCCTGCTATGTTTGGGAGCACCTGAGGTACTTTCACCCCAAGGGAGTGCCAGTGACTGGACATCCAGGCTGGAATGTAATTCTTTAATTATTTTGTTAGAGATCCGTTGGGTATATCTTCAGGCAGCTAGGTGAGACTGTTTTGCTGTTCAGCTTCCTTTGATGTTAATTTGACTTATGAATCCAATCCCCGCTAATGACCTTGCATATTGACTCTAGTGAGGAGCATTATTTAAATGTCTTACTTCCTAAAGAAATACAACTCTCCAGCAAATACTGAGTTTCTGATGGACTCTTGTCAGCTCTGCCTTGAGAGAGAAATGTGTGTGATTTCTCGGTACTTTCAACTTACGATTGGAGAATTGGATGAGGGTGTTAGTAACAAAGATTAAAGTAAATCAAGATGGAAATGGCCTTAGGTCAGTTCAAGGCTTTGCTGTAGATGTTCCATGAATTATTGAGAAGGGAGAGTCACTAACCCATTGGGAACTGGTCTCTTGTTACCTGCCTAGTATGTTGGTATTTGTCTCTGAACATGAGTTGTGAAGATTGGATATATACTAAGGGTTAAGGAGGCTGGGTGGCTGACTTAAAAATGATGAATTAGATACGAGGAATTGATGTGCTGGTGTTTTAATTGGTGAATTGATCACATGGAAAATAACTTAAGAGACCTTAATGTTGTCTGCCAGCAAACAGTTGCTACTTCAACTGGACTACATTCACTTGAGTGTTTTCAAGATGGCAAATTCTCCCCTAAGGCCAGCACTATACAACACTATATATATACACTATATTGAACAAGGCTCTCTTCTTAGCTTGTTGTGATTTTAGAGGCTGAAATATGAGCTATAAAAGGTAACAGAACAGACACGAGAAAGTGAGCTTTGAAAAAGGATGTTTGATCGGAGCAGTTTAATACTCATGAGTATTATCTACATATCAGAAAATGAAGTAAGAGGCTAGACAGCACTTGCCAGTCACGTACTGCTTTGAAAAAAACTTGGGATTGCCAGAGTTTCTTGGAATGCGTTATGTCATTAAGTCATGCCTTACAGGCTGTGTAAAACTCAGTGACTAGCTATCAGCACAGACTTTGCTGGAAAGAGGAGATTGATTGAGACTTCTGAAGGAGCTTGCTTTTTGGAAGAAATGCAAATTGGGTTTGCATGGCCAGGTTTTGGTAGCAGGGGCGCTACAGGAGTGGCTTCTGTGAGAAGCTGCCAGAAGCTTCCCCCGTATCCTGCAGAGCCAATGCCAGCTGGCTTCAAGACAGAAATGCCCCTGGCCAAATCTGGGCCAGTCAGAAATGATGGCAACATCTCTGCCATAACAAATTTAAGAAGAAGAAAAAAAGGTGTTTGGCAGATACAGTTGCTTCCAGAGAAGAGCACGGTGAGAACACGTGAGAGGAACAACTCTGCAGACACCAAGGTCAGTGAGCAAGGAGGGGCAGGATGTGCTGCAGGTGCCTGCAGCCCCTGGTGCAGACCATGGAGTAGCAGCTGTGCCCCTGCAGCCCATGGAGGCCCATGGGGATGCAGAGATCCACCTGCAGCTCATGGAGGAGACTCACACTGGAGCAGGTGGATGCCTGAGGGGAGGCTGTGAGCCTGTGGGAGTCCCATGCTGGAGCACGCTTCTGGCAGGCACCTGTGGACTCCTGAAGAGAGGAGCCCATNAGAGGATCCCATGATGGAGCAGGCTTCCTGGTAGGACTTGCATCCTTATGGAGGACCCATGTTGAAGCAGGTGCTGACTCCTTTTTCTTAACGGGCAGGAACAACGTGTGGTGAACTGACCATAACCCACATGCCCTGCCTCCCTGTGTCGCTGGGTGAGAGGAGTGGGGGGAAGTTGTTTAGGTCTTATTTTACTTCTCATTATCCTGCTCTGGTTTTGTTAATAAGAAATTCAATTAGTATCTCTAATTTGAGTCAGTTTTGTCTTTGGCAGTATCTGGTGAATGATCTCTCTCTGTCCATATCTCAAACCATGTACCCTTCATTATATTTTCTCTCCCCTGTCCAGTTGTGGAGAGGAGTGACAGAGTGGCTGTGATGGGAGTTTGGCATCCAGTCAGGGTCAACCCACTAAAATCCCTCTTGTATTTTGCACTGGCCTTTTAAAAATTATCAGTATTTCTGGAGATTACAGCTGGAAGGTCAGAAGTTAGTGAGGAGCAGGGTCCTGTGCAATAATCAGTTCATATTCCTGCTTGTGTGCCAGTACTAATCATGTTGGTGGTAGCTTTTGAGGGCAGTTTGTGAACATTTTTCTATAGTCATGGACATTTGGAGATGAGGATATTCGGGGATGAAAGTGGTAGTTTTACTCTTTTTTTTTTTT
>VZTR01030522.1:244087-328925 GCA_013400775.1 Chaetops frenatus
ATTATCTACATATCAGAAAATGAAGTAAGAGGCTAGACAGCACTTGCCAGTCACGTACTGCTTTGAAAAAAACTTGGGATTGCCAGAGTTTCTTGGAATGCGTTATGTCATTAAGTCATGCCTTACAGGCTGTGTAAAACTCAGTGACTAGCTATCAGCACAGACTTTGCTGGAAAGAGGAGATTGATTGAGACTTCTGAAGGAGCTTGCTTTTTGGAAGAAATGCAAATTGGGTTTGCATGGCCAGGTTTTGGTAGCAGGGGCGCTACAGGAGTGGCTTCTGTGAGAAGCTGCCAGAAGCTTCCCCCGTATCCTGCAGAGCCAATGCCAGCTGGCTTCAAGACAGAAATGCCCCTGGCCAAATCTGGGCCAGTCAGAAATGATGGCAACATCTCTGCCATAACAAATTTAAGAAGAAGAAAAAAAGGTGTTTGGCAGATACAGTTGCTTCCAGAGAAGAGCACGGTGAGAACACGTGAGAGGAACAACTCTGCAGACACCAAGGTCAGTGAGCAAGGAGGGGCAGGATGTGCTGCAGGCGCCTGCAGCCCCTGGTGCAGACCATGGAGTAGCAGCTGTGCCCCTGCAGCCCATGGAGGCCCATGGGGATGCAGAGACAAGGAGGGGCAGGATGTGCTGCAGGTGCCTGCAGCCCCTGGTGCAGACCATGGAGTAGCAGCTGTGCCCCTGCAGCCCATGGAGGCCCATGGGGATGCAGAGATCCACCTGCAGCTCATGGAGGAGACTCACACTGGAGCAGGTGGATGCCTGAGGGGAGGCTGTGAGCCTGTGGGAGTCCCATGCTGGAGCACGCTTCTGGCAGGCATCTGTGGACTCCTGAAGAGAGGAGCCCATGATGGAGCAGGTTTCCTGGTAGGACTTGCATCCTTATGGAGGACCCATGTTGAAGCAGGTGGTGACTCCTTTTTCTTAACGGGCAGGAACAACGTGTGGTGAACTGACCATAACCCACATTCCCTGCCTCCCTGTGTCGCTGGGTGAGAGGAGTGGGGGGAAGTTGTTTAGGTCTTATTTTACTTCTCATTATCCTGCTCTGGTTTTGTTAATAAGAAATTCAATTAGTATCTCTAATTTGAGTCAGTTTTGTCTTTGGCAGTATCTGGTGAATGATCTCTCTCTGTCCATATCTCAAACCATGTACCCTTCATTATATTTTCTCTCCCCTGTCCAGTTGTGGAGAGGAGTGACAGAGTGGCTGTGATGGGAGTTTGGCATCCAGTCAGGGTCAACCCACTAAAATCCCTCTTGTATTTTGCACTGGCCTTTTAAAAATTATCAGTATTTCTGGAGATTACAGCTGGAAGGTCAGAAGTTAGTGAGGAGCAGGGTCCTGTGCAATAATCAGTTCATATTCCTGCTTGTGTGCCAGTACTAATCATGTTGGTGGTAGCTTTTGAGGGCAGTTTGTGAACATTTTTCTATAGTCATGGACATTTGGAGATGAGGATATTCGGGGATGAAAGTGGTAGTTTTACTCTTTTTTTTTTTTAATCTCTAGATTAGCATCTGACATACTTCTTGAGAAGTATGCAGTTTATAATTTCTTAAATAAAACAACATGCTCACTCATTTTACCTTACATGTGCTCAACAAATAATAAAAGCAGTAATTGTGGTGTGATCATCCCCACACAAACAATGCTATGGAGACTTTCAATCCACATAGATTTGCAAGTAATTCATCCACTTACAGGATCTTGAGTCTTGGGATGCATTTCAACTTCTCTATTGTGAAATGTTTGCGATTTCATCGTTTTTGTCTTTTCTCATCTCTTAATTTTGTTGATGTTTTCTGTTAGTTTCTTTCTACAGGGAGAGAGTGGCTAGAAAAACTGATACATAGGTAGCAGACCCCGTGAACAGAAGTAAGGACTGGAGAGGGAGGAGTGTTTGTCTCTGGGGATTCTTTCTGGGGTGTAGTTTTAGTATATCTCTCTCTGTTTTACTTTTTCTCTTTTTTTTTTAATTATTTGTTTCCTGCTCTTACTGCCACAACCACCTGGCATTAGGTGCTCCTGTGCTTTCTTCCTGCGTGTGACTCATGCTGCTCAACCATTACATGGTCACTATCTGCCATTCAGCAAGTGAATTATGAGTTCCCTGGCAGGCAGCTGGCCAAGAAGAGATTCTAGGGTCAGTGTGGATTACTGATGTGCATCTCCCGTGTTGGCAGCTTACAGCCTGGATCCAGACTTTTGGGGGCACTTATGTAGGCCATTTAGTGTTTTGAATGGTCTACATGCACTAGCCTTGATTTAAAATTTTGCATTCCCACTTCTAATGTTGAGGAGTAGGTGAGGGAAGGAAATTAGTGTTTAGAAAGGCAGTGTGGCACTGATACAGTATTTGGATCAATCTGCATGTTTAATTTGGAGTATGTACGTGGCCTTATTTCTTGTCTAATGGGCAGGTATTCTTTTCTCAGCAAAACTCTGCATCTGTTCTGGGACCGCAAAAGACAGTAGTATTGGAGAGGAAAGGGATATGTAGCGTCAGTTTCCACTGAGTGTGTCTGAATTCTTGCTGTCAAGACAGGATTCCACAAGTGTTGGAAGGCCTCAGAAGTCGCTGAAAACCTGTTAGCTGGGGTTCTGACTCTTGAACGTATCAAGCAAGACTTGGCATTGCTATGAAAAAAGGTGCATGGTTTCTGTTACTCTTGTGTGTTTGAGTGAGGTTTTTTGTTTGGTTTGTTCGTTTGGTGTTTTTTTTAAAGGGCAGTGCTTGCTCTTTCTGAAACTAACTTTCTGCCCTTCCTGATGTTTTTTGTAAACCATAATAATCAACACTGCCTCGGGTCCTTGTTCCTTTTATAGACTCTACTGAAAATTCGTTCTACTTTTGTGACAAAAGCCCACAGTGATCTAGTCTTGGCTGGGCTGCAGTTAGTTTTCTCCGTGGGAGTTGGTAGAATGGGAGTGGCGAGCAGCTGGGTGGGGCTGAGGATGAGAGCAGCCGTAGTTTTAACTGTTTGACTTCTAACAGCGAATGCAACTGAAATGTTGACCTAAGGGTCTAAGGATGATAGTGGGATAGCAGCGTGTGTTTGTTTTAAGCATTTGATCACTTTCAGTGCTTACAGAAGAGAAGAAAATGAGAACATCATGAGGCTTTTGATAATTGCCTTAGCGAATGAAATATGGTTGGGGGAGGGAGGAGGGGTGGAACTGAAACCGAGAGGACTGTTTTCCTGCTAAACGATGCTTTACACTGCTCTGGTCTTTCTGTGATGCTGTGCAAGTCATGACTTTTCTTTGTTTTGAAAATGGAGGGGTGAGTGGGAATAGTGAAAGTCTTTTCTCACATTTCCTTTATTTACATTCCATGAAAAGTAACAAAGCTGCAGGAAATTCACTGCCTTTCATTTCTTTGAATGTTTGTTTGCTTAAGAAATTGAATATGCTTAAGTGCAGTGAGTATAAAATTACGTAATGCGTTGCGAACGTGGGGATATTTTTAGCAACCATCCCTTAGGTCTGTAAAGATTTTGCACTGAACTGCTGTGAAAGTTGAATGGCATTGCAGATCACAGCAGTGACCTTCAAAATGTAACTAATAATGACCAGAAATACACCTCATTCTCCCATTTCTTCATCTGACTTCTGTAACTCACAGCTGCAGTAGAGAAAATAAAGTAATTTGGAGGATGTCTGTGTGACAGCACCTCTGTCCCTTTTTCCATTTCCTCAGCCCTAACTTCTCCCAGCATTGTAAAACTTCTTCTGATGGAATTAATTCTCATAAGACACTTTATTTGTTATTTTCAGCATACTTAAATTTTGAAACAAAAATGCTTTTGCTAGACAAATCCTTAACTTTCCTTCCAGACTTAGCGAATATAGGGAAGAGAGGTTTCATGGAATAATTTGATAAGCTTTCAAAATTGTAGGCTGAGCAAGTCCAGCTTGTCACCTCATCCTCATACTCCGATTCAAATTATAATGAATAAAATCGCCTAAAGGATACAGATTGCTTTGCAATTAAGACCTGGTAGGTTTACATGTGTCATCAAGTTCCTTAAGAGCAGAGTTTGTAAGTGACTATGATACCTTCTGCACAAGGGGCAAATATCTATGGGGGTGGTTGTTCTAGGGAAAGCAATGATAACATATCAGAGAGAGATTACACTAGAGCTTTGGAGACTGGAATTATTTTGGCCTTGTCTGCCTTACTTTAATATTGTGTAGTATCTTTTGCTGTCTCTCTTCCTCTCCTTTCAAGTAAAGGTACACCTTGTGCATATGAGGTTTTTTTTGTTCTGTTTTGTTTTCATCTTGACAACAGTGTCAGGCTCCTATCTAGGAACTTTGTGTTTCTGTTAAAATCAAGATGTTATTAGCAAGTATAGGAGGGAGGCAAATGACCTCGGCAGTGCTCTCCAGCTGAGTGACTGTGCTGAGCTACTTAATTATGATTGTATGAATTTTGTAGTCTTGGCTGCATTGCATTGGCTGGAAGATTAAATTGTTCGCGTTTGCCTCTCCCATGAGTAGAGCTATACTGCTTCTGTAGTGGCAAATTCATTTATCTTGGAAAGGATGTAAATAAAAAATATTAGAAATACCATTATGTCATTTTTTTTATAATTCCAAGGAGTTTTAAATTGCAATCTCATTCAAGATTCCAGGTTGAAAAAAAAAATATTGAAGTTCTAGCTATGAAACTGTGTGAAATTACATTTAGGCATTTTATACATTTTTTCCCCTGTGTCATTAAACATCCTCTGATAAGCAACTCGTATTTCCCTGCAAAGGCAGGCTTATTTAACTGTTAGGTGAAGACTTTGTGTCTTGGTTTGAAAAGCAAAAGAATTGAAGGGAAGAGGCAATACATGAAAAAAAAGAGAAAGGAAAAATGAAACATTGAGTTGGATGGAACTCTGAGAGAGAGTTGATGTCAGCAGCTGAGGTAAGGAAATTGGATATGGAAAGAAAAGGGGCATTAACCTTAAATCAGAGGAGAAGTCATCTTTCCATTGTAACTGGAGAAAAGCAAAGAGTTTTGTGCTCTGTAGGAAGGAAAAGAAGGAGATTTAAAAAAAAAAATAAGATGCAAGTGGTGAGACAAAAAAATGAAAGCACCTTCAGCCAGAAATTACAATTTCTTTAGTTATTAGTAAAGGTGGAAGCTCACCTGATATGTGCAAATATATGAGGCAGATCTCGTGATATGGTAAACATGCCCACAAGTGTCTTTATGCTTGTGAATAACTGTAGTGAAATCCTGGCCCTGTTAATGCAAGTCAGCATTTATATTTACATAGTTTGGCAACAGTCTCCCAACCTTTTTTTTCCCCCAGGACCTGTAAACTGCAGCACTAAGTGCTTGTTCATTCTTACATGGCACGGTAGCACCAAAGTTGTCTAATGGTGCATGATCATCTTATAGTGGCACAGTGTCATAAAGATAATTTGTTGTTTTGTTTTTTCTTGAAAAGGAGGGTTCTAACTGGAAGGCTTCAGATTTTGTCTTTTATCCTATTGCTCTACTATGTCTTTAAGTACTATTGACAAACTTGTACTTACATAGGGGTACAGATTTTAGTGCCAAAGGGGTCTGTTGTAATCATCTACTTTGACTTCCTGAATTGTGCAGGTGGGAGAACTTGTCCTATATTTATGTACTGTGGACTCCAATCCTTTCTGTGAGCTTGACTGTAATTCTCTTTGTAAGTGGGAATGATCATATTTCTGCAGTAATCATTTCTCTAGAATGTGATCAAGGACTTAAAACCTTCCTTCTTCTTGAAGAGCTGTCACTTGAAAAATGATGCATTTATTCCATATTCCTTGTCCAGGTTTTAAATACTTCTGTTATGAACCCTAAAGTTGTTGGTGGAATCTTTTATCAACATTCTCTGAACTAGCACAGGAAAAAATATTTATGTGTCTACTTTTATACATACATGTGTTCATATATAGAATACTAGAATTTGTTTTGTGTAAATTAAATCATCCCTTTTTGTGCAAGGACAGTGTTTGCTTCTGTTTGGTTTACTTAAGGGTAGCAGCTGTGGGTACTTGCAGAATTCTGAGAATTCATCTCTACCATTTATTTTCTCCTTATGGACCAACTCTTCTGCTTGAATAAGTGATGCTAATAATATAACACTGTGCTACTCCGTTCTTTTTAAGCAGCCAAGATGGAGAAAATATTTTCAATTGTCGGTTACTCTGATTAAAAAATGTCAGACTTTGGCTGTGACTGTTATCCTGCCTAATAAGCAGTGTCCAAGAAAATGGCAATCAAGTTCTTACCTGTTCTTTGACTGGTCTGTGAATTATTCTATGGAATGCAAGCTGCATGCTGATAAGGCCTTGGGGTTCTGAGTTTTGCTTCTCCTATGTAATTTTCAGCAGGAAGATAATGCAGAGAGCTGTTTTATTTTTAATCTTTAATTTTCGGAAATGGAATTAAAAATAATATGATTGTCACCATTTGCATGAAGGGAAAAGTGCTTCATTTATCACGCCCCTTTCCCTAAGTCAAGGAGGGGAAGGTGGGCTGTGAGACTGTGTTCCAGGCTCTAACAACAAGAAGATTAGGCACTTTCCTATCTTCATTACAGTTTTTATCATTAGAGTGAATTAATGAGCCATTATTCTTTTCTCACTAAAGGCTTTTTTGTCATTACAATGAGAATAGAAAGATTTCTATGATCTTTCTACTTAAAATAGCAATTTGTCTTGCTCTGACCTTTCTGGCAGTCTGTTTTGACTGAGCTGCCATAGCATCCCTTATTCCAGACCTGCAGGAAAAGAGGTAGGTTGATAGGTTGATGAGCCACAGCAAGCTTGGACAACTAGAAAGGTCATTGTAACCTAGCGTGCTGAATGTAAAGGCTGTGTGTGCTCTCATGACTCATTCTGCAGTTGGCAAAGGAGACAGTCATGCAGTGGGGTAACTCAGGAGGGACAGCCTCTGCTCTGGGAGCTACGGGCCCTGGATTATGCACTTGGTTCTGTCACTGAGCTTTTTTCCTTGCCCTGGCACATAGCTTCTCCTCTTTCAAGTCCAAGGTGTTCCCTTCCTTTCATTTTCTCTCTGTGTTGCACTTGATGTGTTTCAGTCAGGGTTAAGTTGGTACTTGTGTCTCAAACTGTATGTGTAGGTGTGTCCACACCAGCATGCAGTGGTATGGATACTTAAAGAGTTACAGTGTGAAACTACTTTCTGTACATTATGTAAATGGAGAATGTTCTTAAACATTTTTTGAAGTATACTGTTGTGCACTGGCTTATTCTGAGAATTTCACTTACGTAAAATATCTTACATGTATAGCACTACAAAATCTACATGAATTGTCACTTAACGGTACAGAACTGCAGGCAGTGCAGTAAGCAATGGGATACTGTGGAAGGGGACTGCTCAAAACAGGGTGCAAGGTGTAGGAGGAAATCTCATTCCCTTACTTCACTGCACTCAGATCCACTGAGCTAATTCTGATCTGCATTTCCTCTTGTGCAGCCTTATTGAACCCAGTTCTTAAGACTTTAGAAGTGACTGACTGTGTTAATTTACATCATTCTCTCCTGTTCTGCCTGAGGATTATCTGCTATGTCCTTGGTGTTCTCATGCTATCAGATGATGCACTTAAATGGCAGGTTGAACTGAAGTGTGGAAGGTGCTCAAGCTAATCAAACATTGTGAGGTATCTCTGCAGGTGTTTTATAGCTGTAGCATGGAAATGCTAAAGGTTTAATTGACTGAGTGTGTAACAAGAACAGGAAATGACACAATGGCAATTTATTTTCTCCAGGAATACAGTGGCAACACAGTCTGCAGCAACCTTAATTAGATTTTCAGTTAAACATTTTTAGCAAGGATGGGAAGTTCAGCTAATTGAATTTGTTCTAATTTCCATCCTCTTGTTTGTCATTTTTTGCTCTTCTTTTTGGGACATATCTCAAAGCTCTCATTGTTCTCTGCTTATTGCAGTATGTGATGACAGATGGCAGGCAACATGCTGATGTGCAGGGTAGCTACACATAAGCCATAGGAGCTCCCACCTGTCTTCATTATCATGAAACTGAACTGGATCCACTCCAGTGACTCTTCATTTTCCCCTCTCCTCCCAGTCTTCATCCACTTTAATGTGAGAATAAATTCATTCCGTATTAATAATGCCCCAAATGTTTGTATGCTGTTGTAAAAATCTGTACAAAGTCTAAAAAAATGTGGTGCAGAAGAGATGCAGGTCTAAATAACCACCAGCTTTTAGCATCCTTCAGTTAGTACTATACTCTGTAGTAATTTCTTTTCCTTCTTTTTTTCCTGTGTCTGGCTGATTGAGTATCAGTTAATGCACAAGTACCTTGTTTTGGCACCTATTGATCTGCTGATTTCAAATGCAAGTTCTTCCCCAGAGGGTGATGATGAAAACTTCTTTAACAGAGGGAGTATAACAAAAACAAAATGTGGAAGTCAGCACCTAAAGGTGCTTTCTGGATTAGAGATGTATTGCTGTGGCACCTCACTATCACACTCTACCTGCATGCTGTATATGTTCCTGGATCCAGGAAAAACTGGCAATGGATAAGTAGGTGATATCCAGCTCTGTACTGGCTAGAAGATTGCTCTCTAAACCATGGAGTAGATCTTTTGGCAACTTCTGTAGGTCTGGATCATATGACACTCTTAGGAGGAAATATTTTCTAGATGTTCTGTGGTTTTGGATGCTACCCTCACAGGTTTCAAGAGTCCTTCTAGCTAAATTGATTCCAGAAACATCCAAGAAAAGAGCTTCTGAGAAATTTGGGCCTTGTGCCTGCCTGTTTCTCAGAATATCCTAAATGGAACAAATGGTTAGTTTTTAGTTAGAAACCTATTTTAAGATATACATGTAGTCTGCTTCAAGTTCTTTACAATTCATGTTTCTTTTTAAAAGCTACTTTTAGTGTTATACCAAGTGGACTCTTACAAGTTCCCTTAACCTGTGAAGAAGGTAAAAATTAAAAGGCCTGCAGATTCTTAACAATATTTTCCAAGTACAGAAGCTTGTTGTATTGCTTAACTGGGCCATGCTTGTGACTCTCGAGTCTTTAATTCATCATTAAAGGAAGGGGTTGTATTTCAAAGAGCAAAGAGAAGATTTGTGGCCCTTAGGGTAGCTTGTGATTTGTGGTTTTTGGGGGAAAGGTGGAGAGAAAGGAATAATAGCTGAACAAACCAAAAGAGCTGATTTTCAGAGTGAAAGATCAGTCCCCTCTACAAGCAGGATCCACTGGATAAGTTACAAGCTAGGTTCCCCAAAGGTAAATAGTGAGTGAACAGTAATCTTCGTTTACATTTTTTTAAAAAGAAAGTTCAGATTGTAGACTGCCAGTTGTAGAGAGAGGCTGGTAGGTTATGGGCAGACTGTGCATGACTTTGGGTAGCTTTGACAATGCCTCTGAATCTCCAGAAATCACTATTGCTCTAGCCTAGGGCTGCTCCTTAGCTAGCTGTGAAGGAAGGATTATTGGTTTCCAGTTGGGTAAGAAGAGACTCACATAGTTGTTTTCTTCTTAGTTGCACACGTTTGTCTCTGTGGGGAGGAAATCATTGTGATTACAAAAGGGCTCCTTGGGGTGGAATGCTGATAGTTGGAGTACTGAGACTCTTAAGGGCTGGCACAAGTGGTTTGCCATAAGTAAATATGTCTGCACAAATGCAAAAAATAGGCTCTATGAATGGGTAAGTGCCTATTATGGTATGTAACCTAATGAAGTGCAAACCTTCAGGGAGCTGCAGTTGGACATGGGCTGAGTATATCTGATCAGGAATGAGTTTCCTGCCAACTAGCAGGACTTGCTTAAAGGGCTTGTGGTTGGTAGGTGTTCATCAGATGCTGCAGCCCTTCTCTAATATGAGTAAAGAGAGAAGTCACATCTCTGGGCACCGATTTGGTCACCTAATGAAATAAATTCAGGATCTGAGCACTGAATCAAAAGCATCTAAAATAATATACTATTTAATGATTTATATTAATGCTAAAATGGTGCTATTCTGTAATCAGAGTACAGCTAAGTCACAGTTGTAGCACATGCTAATTCAGGTGTAAACAAAAATAAGTGTTGATTTGCATTAGTCTATACTACTTATAGTAGGAGGGAGCTAATATGACAGGGCACACTGTACTGTAGAGGAGGTCACAGACTAAAAATCAACTAATAGAAAGTGAATTATGAAACTACTTTTCTGGAAATTCGAATAAGGAGGTAAGTGCCTGAACATGCTCAGCATGGTGAGTTGAAAGACCACTAGTGAGTTGTGAATCAGTCCCTTTATGTTTTGCACATTCATGCATGCACACAGAGGGCTAGCAGTTGTGAAGTATTTTGTGAAATTTCAATTAAAAGGCCAGTCTTAGCAGTGTGTGAAGAAATATGCCAGCTTTCTTTAGAGGGTAAAAGTGCTTCACAGAATTGTGAAATTATGTTTGACTGCTGTATGCAAGCATGATCTTTCTGAAACTGATACAGCTCTTCTGGAATGTTACTTGAATACCAATTTTAGTTGCATTTTTCCCTCTCTTTTTTTTTTTTTTTTTTAATTTTCCCTAGGGAGAAGTGTCTCCTTCCTCTTCAACTGGCTCTGGAATCAAAGAGCATGAAGCTGGCCCAACAGGCTCTAGCAGGGATGCAGGTATGGCTTTAGAGTGGGAGTGTGCTGGCAGGCAGTGGGTGTCAAGAAAATCTAGGCTTTTCTTTTGAAAAATATTACAGAAAAAGTGTGTGTCCTCGGGTGAACCTAGGAATAGTGTTCATGTTTCTGTAACAGTGTTCAGTAACAGAAGTTAGGATGCAAGTAAAGGCTGGTGACTTTGTAGAAGCTAAAAATCTTTTGCAGATAGGTGGGAGGTCCTGGATTTTAACACTGAAATGTAGATGTTCTCTTCCTTGTGGGCCCTCTGTTACTTCCAGAAAGTTTGCTACTGCTAAGCGTCTTAGAAATTAAGCTGAGATTTGCTGTTTTCTTTGATTAGAAGAGAGGAGAGCAGTGCTTGGAAGATGGAGAGGTTAATAGAGGATCTGGGAGCTGTGTTCTTTATGTGTGGACACTTTCCTGGGTTTTTTGTACACTGAAAACAATAGAAACAGCATCTGATTTGGAAGCTGCAAAAGAAAACAGCAGTGCAGCACAAGCAACAAAAAGACTCTCCTGGGTTTGACTGTATAAAAACTAAAGCAGTTTATTGTTCTTTTAATTGGACAAATGACTACGGGTCAGTAAATACTTATCCTTAAGGGGATGCTAGTTGTGGAAAAGCCTGGCACACTGCTGGGACATAAAATACATTTTCGAAAAGAAATTTTTTTCCCTTGGAGGGCAAGAAGGAAGTTGTTCTGGGAATATGCAGATGTAAGTGGATCGTTCAAACTCACTTAATCCAGCATATGAGGTGTCAGACACTTGGTTAGAGAGTACCCCATGTTGGGGCATAGTGTGATTGTAGAAGGGAAGGGCTTCTAAGATAACAAAGAGACTGGAGCATCTCTCTTATGAGGAAGGGCTGAGAGCTGTGACTGTTTAGACTGGAAAAGAGGTGCCTCCAGGAGTAGAGACACAACAACCTCTCTGGACAACCTGTGCTTGATCACCCTTACAGTAAATTGTTTCCCGGTGTTCAGAGGAAACCTTCTGTGTTTCAGTTTGGGCCCATAGCTTCTTGTCTTGTCATTGGACACCACTGAAAATTTTCAGTCTGTTCTCTTTGCAAACACTCTTCAGATGTTTATATATGGTGATTAGTTCTTCCCTGAGCCTTCTCTTCTCCAGTCTAAACAGTCCCAACTCTCAGCCTTTCCTCATAAAAAAGATGCTCCAGTTCCTTTGTCATCTTAGCAGACCTTCCCTGGACTGTCTCCAAGAGCTCTGTATCTCCCATTCTGAGCTAAACATTCTTTATATAGAAAACCCCATTATTCTCACTGCAGATTGAGTTAAATGTCATCAGGCTGCACAGTGCTAAAACACTTGGTATGTGGCAAATGCTTTAAAACATTGTAAGTTAAACCCTGGATGGCAGTTCAGCTTTACCCACTCACTCCTTTCCTCTCAGAGGCATGGGAGAGAGAATCAAAAGGGTAAAAGTGAGAAAAATTGTGACTAAAACAAAGTTTAATAGTGGAAGCAAACCTGCATATGCAAGTGAAAGAATATGTGGAATTCATTCACCACTTCCCAGGGTACAGCAAGTGTTCAGCCATCTCAAGGAAAGCAGGGCTCCATCATGTGTAACAGTTATGTCAGAGGACAGATGTTTTAACTCTGAATGTCTCTGTCCCCTCCACTTCCTCCTTCTTTGCCCAGCTGTTGTTGCTGAGCACAGTGTCATATGGTTTGGGATATCCCATTGGTCACCTTGGGGTCAGCTGTCCCAGCTGTGTCCCCTGCCAAACTCTTCTCCACAGCCTGCTTGCTGGGGCACCAGTCTGAGAAACAGGCAGCCTTGATGCTGCATAAGCTCAGCTCAGCAATAGCAAAATGTGGGTGGGTTATCAGTGCTGCTTTGGTCACATATCCAAAACACAGCACTCTTTGAGTTCCTATGAAGAAAATTAACACTATTCCAGCCAAAACCAGTACAAGCATAGAAAACAAGAAATGGAATGAACCAATGAAATGTGCTCCAGGGTTGAAGCCGAGGATGAGCATCAGTACAGAAGTGATGCAGAATGTAGAGGGGGAAGTGGGCTGCTCGAAGTCTCTACTAGGATAGAGCAAGGTTGTGTTCCTGGGATCTAAGACAAGCTGGTTTTCCTCTGTTGTGGGATCTTCTGAGAAGAGAGGAATTGGGAAGAAGCTTGTGTGGATACATCTCTTGCAAGTTGCCTACCACTAATAAGAGACACCCATGAAGGTGGTTGAAGACTATATGGAAGAGGCATTTCTACTAGAACTCCAAGGAAATAGTGCCATTGATGGTGTCTGGAGACAGTTTCTGAGATACAGGGCAAAGTAATTCTGATCAGTCTAAAATATTCAGTCTGAAGTTCAGTCAGTCTGTATTGAATTCAGTTCAGCCAACCCAATGGTAGCACAAGGAATTTTGGTATCACCTCAGCTTGGGTTGGTTTCTATGTATGTTTGTGTTAGTCACTTGGTTAACTGTACTCTTCATCTGAGGATTTGTATCCGTTAATGGTCAACTTCTGAATGACACAAAACACAACTTGCCATTGATCAGAAGTGCCAGCTCCACAGCCCTGTATGCTATTGGAGTAATTGGGACGATAGGTGACTGTCTCCTGTTGGGCAGAAGATTTGATAGCACTAGTTCAATGCCAGGATACTAGGCCTGAGTGGGTCGTTTTCATTTGTTGTCATTTTGACATGTTGTCATTTGTTGTCTGGGAGGCTGCAAAGGTTCCAGTCTCTCCCAACTTCTTAAATACTGGGAGGTTTTGCTGAGGACATTATTTGAAGTGATTTATCAGTTACTGATGTCTGCTTTTTTTCTGGACACTGGAGAAGTGGGATTGGGAAAGATGAAACTGGAATGGCATCTGACCTGACACAGATCTCCCAGTTCTGCTGTTTTTCTTATATTTTATATTATTGGATTGATTTGAAGAAATCAAAAAAATCACACAGAAAGCCTAACCACCCTAGTACCAAGTGCTAATAGGTTTAGTATTTTGCAGAGGCAGTTTTTGTCTCAACGTGTACATCGGCATTTTCTCTCTGCAGAAGCTGCTGTCTGATGAGAGGTTTGTATCCGTGGAAACAGACTCAGATGAGAAACAGTTGCTTAATCAGATGCTGAATGCTGTCAAAGTAACTCCTTCACTCAATGAAGACCTGCAAGTTGAAGTGATGAAGGTTAGTATTTTACACACATCAGTGCTTGCAACAGAGGCTTCAAAACTGAATGCTGGGGTTAGCAAAGAAAGACAGCTATTGCCTTGAAAATGTTCATTTTAGGACACTACAGTATTTGTTTCCCTTTTCTTGCTGGCAGACATCAGTTGTTTCCATTTCTATTTTGTGTTTTCTTGGATTAAATAGGAGATAGTTTAAGAGTCAGAATAATGGTGGTTCCAGTTTTAGCAAACTTAAGCAGGACAATCAATTTCCTCCATGGCAGGGCACAGATAGATGACTTGAAGATCTGGAAGTTTGTTATTGAGCTTTAGTGGTCACGGAGTGGGCTGTGCTCACTTTAATTTTGTATTGTGTATTGTGTGTGCATAGGTGCTGTGTAATTTGTTAGCTGTAATTTCTGTTTGTCAATTGCTAATGATGGAGCACGATTTGTTTAGGCACCAAAATGTCCCTGGACCAGAGCATAAGGGAAATCACTGTTGTGTATACTCTGTCAGAACTTCCATTTCTAGGAATACTCTAACATTCTCTTGTGTGCCTGCTAGGAAGCTCAGCTGCCAGGAGGCACTGTTTTGGAGGGGGGTCGACACTAAAATTCCTTGCCCTGTGATTGTGTTGGTTGTGTGACTTAAAAGTCAGTTCTTTATATCAGTATTGGCAGTACCTGTATTATTTGTACAAAGCAAGGTGGTGGTGAACAGTTTTCAGATGTTTAGGTGTAAACTTTGTGCTGCAGGGTTTGTTTGCTGTAGCTGATCATTGGTGAAAACCTGGTGGTCCTTTTTTCACCTTCATTACACTACTGATTGATATATTTGAGTCTAGTCCACGACCCTCCTTTACTTTTAAGTGCATAGATTAGTTATTTTGTTTCTTCCATATGACATCTTGGGTCTAATGAATATATGCTTTCTGCTCTGAAACTGCTCTCTACCAGCAGCTGTGCTCTTTACGGCTGGAGATGACCTCCTGGTGGGAGTATGCACACATAGAACGTGCAAGAGGGCTGAACCTAGCAACCAAGAAAGGGAGTAGTATTTGTGTGGACTGTGACCTGTTTCATGGCAGCAGGCTTCTGCCCCAAGCTTAGCTGATGGCACCCTGATCTGCATTCCTAGCCCAGCATGCCTCTTTCCTGCCTCTTTTGTCTCTACAGAGGGAAAGAGTTAAGCGCTTGCAGTACTGAACCAACAGGTCCCTCTTGGAATGCAGTAATTTTTTGCAAGTTGCTTTTTCTTACATTCTTGAGTGTTACAGATCAAGAATCTGCATGCACAGTTTCTTTGAAAGCCTTAATGTACATCAGCAAGGCAAAGCCCCCACACTAAGAAGAATGTCAACACTGTATTTTGCTGCAGTTCTGAGTAAATATCTTCTCAAGTTGTCTTGACATGTGAGAAGCAAAAAAAACCCCAATAATTTCAAAACATCAAACCACAGAAAACCCAAGCCAAAACCTTGTATTCATGTATGCTTTTTTTTTTTTTAATTAGAAAAACATGTTCAGTTCCAGTTTAAGTGCGAAAGAGAAAAGAGAGCACAGTCTTAATTTCACTGAGTGAAATTTTGATCTGCAAATCCTTTTCTGAGCAAAATGTGAATATGGTAAAAATCAGGCTACAACTTCAACTTTAAATTGTGAGAACAAACCAAAATTCTATTTTGATTTAAATATTTCAAGAGACCAGAGGGCCAAAATGCATTGTAATCAGTTAAAACTCAGACGCTTTAGATCTGAGGCTTGCCTGACAGTCAAATCAAGTAGACATCTCTTCAGATTGTAACCTGGTTACAGGTGCCATTGCAACACTTGAAAATGTTGTTAGCTAACCTAGGCCTGATGAATGGCTAAAGCCTTTGTGGCAGGGGAAGGATGGAGATTTCTAGCAGCTGGTCTCAGCAATTTGTTTATGTCCCTGGATCTGCTAAAATGTGTCCTCAAGGCAGCCTGTGGTTGTACATTAGACTGTGTTAGTCCATCTGGAGGAGATAATATATGACTTAACCTAGTGCAGATACATATTAGACACTCCTGAGTGTGAGTAGGTTTGTGTGAAACTGTGTCAACTGTGATGCCAGCTTGGTTCTTTGTGACTCGCTGCATATTTGCACCAGTCTCACAGGTATTAAGAATGCAACCATCAAAGATTACACATAAGCTTTTAGTCATGCAGAATCAGTGTGAAAGTAGACATGCAGGAGTACAGAATTCACTGTAAGCTGCTGGCATCTAAGCTCCTAAATCACTTAAATGTGTTTGGTTTTTTTTTTTTAAATCCTATCTATAATATCTCCTGTTGTTCCTCGTAAGAGTATACAAGAAATTCTCACTTCACATACTATCCAAAAAAATGTTTTTGAATATTTATGTTGATGGTTTGTTGTGACCCACCTATATTACAGATGGAAGTGTGGAGGGATCTGATTATCTGAGGAGAGTATTCTACAAAGATGGTTTTCATGTTCAGATGACTGCATGTTGGAATTGGCAGTGAAAGGAAGAACACAGGAAAGAGATGCAAGGCCAGTTATTTGCCTTGCATCACACACTTTTGGAGCCTGTCAAATGTTGTGGTAAAGGGCCATCCTTAGACAGGAATGGGATGAATAGCTGTAATGGTTACTGTAAATGGAGAGGAGTGCTAGCTGGATCTCTTCTGGAGCTGAAAAAAGCAAACAGGTGGGGCCACTGTTGTAAGAATGGAAGGGCATTGACTAATTTATGGCTATATTCCTGAATATTCCTGATTTTTAAGGGTGAGTGTCATGGGATGCTCTGCAGATTGCCAGATTAGAGGATCACAAAAACCAGCACTCTGACAGCATTCAGACTTAAAGGCCAGGGCTGGGGACTGTGCTGGAGTGCATCCTGGACAGTCAGAAGATATAAACTGCTCAAATGCAACTGTCAAGAAGAACTCAAAGCCTTCCCCTCTCACATTATCTCTCTCTTCTGTGCTAGGTGAGGTACCTCTTACCTTTGCATAAACTTGGCTTGACTTTTTGCTGCTTCTGAATACCAGCTGGGGATCGCACCTTTCTCTTAGGTGTTTCATGTAGAGTCATTTCGTGGGGAAATTCCTCCCTTGAATTTTCAGAATAGAATTGATACTCTGAAATCCTTGTTTATTGTAGGACACCCTTATAATTGATAAGCACTGGGTAATTCTTTTGCCAACAGCACTTTTATGCCCAGAAAAGGCAGTGGTCTTTTCAATGAGGAAGGGGGAAAGGCTGAGTTTTCTCTTTGACATGACTGGACGTGTTTAACAAACACAGGTGTGCTAACTGGATTTGATTTCCCACATATCAAAGCAAGCTGTCTGGGGTGTATAAATTTTGCATTCAGACTTGCATGTTATTTAACTGCTGAGCCAAGTATTTCTTTAGAATATCTCAATTACTACCCACTCTTTATTCTCTGTTTCTCTGAGGTGTTTTATGGCAGAGATTTATTAGCATTTTCATACCAGGGAATAAAGTGAGGTTATTTAGGTGCTTTAATTTATATTAAGAGATTATGAGAAACCAGATAATTCAGAAAGTGCGACTAGAGGAAACAGTGTATCTGACACAAGGCCACTTTAGTATTCACATGTGCTGTTGTCATACTTTGCTGTAAGACTGAAAAGCCTTCCAGTATGTGTATTACCAGTTTGTGTTTTTATTCTTCTCAACTGGCTTTATCAGTGGAAGAGAAAAATCACACAATCATACAGTCCCTTGCTGGTGATTTCATAATACATCAATAACTCAACTGCAGTTGCAAAGAGAATAATGCTATAATTGACTGAAGTGCAAGGGTGTACCTCATGTTGAGGAGTGGGGAGATTTTGTTGACATTAAGCACTAGACTAACAAGCTATAGATAGTCTGCAGCAGAAAGGGGACATGTTCTGGATTGTAGATTAATGCATACTTTTCAGTTCAGTTGTGGAGTCAGGGAATCCTGACTTTTTTTTCCCTCCTGGCTTGATGCTTTTAAATCCTGGATTTAGATTTTTTTTTTTTTAAATGGTAAAAATGTTTTAAAATATAGTATTGACAAAAGCACTGTCAAATATTGTCAGATCAACAGTGGAAAAGGAAACTGGGAATCTAATCTATAGCTGAACCTCTGGATTGCAGTCCCTTCAAACCTCAACAATGCTGTGCTTTTTACTTTCTCTGAGTTTTTGGTAGTTTTTTTCATCACTAGCGCTGACCCTAAAATGCTATCCCCCCAGGAAATGCTCTTGGAAGAACAAGAATTAGTCTTTGAATGTAACTGTGGCACCAAAGCAGCTGAAACCAAATATTAACCAAATGGGAAGTATGGAAGGAATCCTAAACAGCCAAGATACTTGTGGTTTTTTGTTGGTTTTTGTTTGGGTTTTGTTTGGGTTTTGTTTGTTTGTTTTTGGTTTTTTGTTTGTTTGGTTGGGGAGGTTTTATTTTTTTCTTCTTTTTTTTTCTTTATTCAGGACCCTCACACATGTTATAGTCACTTTCTTTTATGTGTTGACCACCTTCTTAATAATGCAGTACTTCTATCTAACTGTGCTAACATTATTCTCAGATAACAACAAAAAATATTTGATGAAGAATTTCAAATTTCTAGGTGAGTCCTCACACAGAAACAAGTTCTCCAGATAAAGTAGATACACTGTAATATAATGGGTACTGAAGTAAGAAGGTTGCTCTTAGGACAAAGGTGTACTTGATCATGTAAAATTTCCCTTTCTACTGTATCCTTTTGTTTTCTTCAGTCACAGAGACAGCTCTGTCATATAATTCAGTGCATATCAGTTCAGTCTGTGCCCAGATTTCCTGAGAAATTTACAGCTTGCAGGACAGAAATTTTCAAGCAAGAAAGAGAATAATGACCTCTTGTGAAAGAAACACAGTTTTTGGATTTGATGTTTTTTCAAATCTTTGTTCTTTATTTCACTGTTCTAATTAATGGTGTTATGCTGGACATGTTAAAAATATATACTGTGTTTCTGTCAGTGAAGATTCCAAGCTCTGTTTTTTATAACCTCTGAGAAGATTTCACATAGTTGAGTTGCAGCTACTTTACTTGTGGTTTTTGAATAGACTTGAGGATTGCTTTAAAACCAAAAAATAATCTTCCAAAGTGGCTTTAGAGGGAAGACTATTGTAGTTCCCGTTATTTATGTATTATCTGTGGCAAACAGCAGTTTCATTTAGGAAAGACTAGTTTATTCCCAGTGACTCCAGCTTGCATTTGTTAGTCGATTAGATGTATTTCTTGCTGATGGGCAGATTTTTTATGGTCTTTCTTCTGTAGGTTTTCAGTGAGGACTCAGCCAGAAGTCTTTAATCTGTGAATGAGGTCAAATGAACCCTTGCTAAATCTGCTGTGTCAAGGCAATCTTTTCCATTTGTCTTTTCACTGATCCATTGATACAGCATTTGGGAACTCTCCAGTAATAATAGTAAAGAACTCTTTTTGTGATTTCAGTTTTCATTTTGGATATATTCAGAACTGAAATCTGACTTAGAGTTCTGTGGTACAACTTAGTTTGTGTAAGGACAGGCTGTCTTTGGGTTGGGTATTAGCAACTGTTCTTTCCAAGATTGCTACCACAATGCTTTAAAGTTGCAAAGTGATTTTTTGAGTCTTAAGAGTCATCTCCTAGATTTTATTAATTTATATTCTGTAGTAACTAATTAAATTGATAGGGCTCCAATTACGGTGTCAAATTACTCACTTGAGAAGGTCACTATTGAAAGTCTTCAAGGAGTCAGAGAAAATTTAGTAACAAATTTTTTTTTTTTTGCCTTAGTTTTTTATAACAATTATAGTTGACTTGTTTTAGGGTCTGTACAACCATGTTGTTACAGGTTCAGGAAGGTAGTCCTGATCTGGTGCAAATATTGAATGAAGCTGGGCTGTGCTTGACCAACCAAGCAAGACTTATGTTTAATTATTTCAGAAAACTTCCCAAGAACTTTGTTGCTACTGAGCAAGTCTTTGGCCCTCCAAGGTGGAGAACAACTTATGTATTTGGAAAGTGGCTCCAAAGTGTTTGATCCAACATACCAACATAACACAACTGTACAATCCCAGTCTCTGTGGATGATTATATTCTACACCATTTTCTTGAATATTAATAAATGAGATAATCACTCATAAGCTCTCACAAATACATCTTTCCCATTGTTTTAAGATTATTGTTTATGAAATCTGGTTTTCCACATAGAATGTGGTTTTGCATAATAGAATAAAATTTGCAATTGTTCTGCTTTGTCTTCAATTGTAAAATCAAATGGAGGACTAAAAGAACTTGAATTTAAAGGTATATGTAAACTATGTTACTCCCTGCCTCTGACGCATGGCATATATAATAATTTTATATAGAAATAAAGACAGTGATTTCAGTGGCCATTAGAAAGAAGAATTCATTGGTGAAACAGTAAAAACATAACTGCTCAGTGGTGGTGGAGAGGAGAGGCTGTCATTATCAGGATGGGAAATAGTAACCCAGTTGGTAATACTTGCTGTTTATCTATGCATTTTAATTAATATAGAATTTGGGAACAGGAGACTAGCTTTTCCTCTCAGTATATTTTATGCACTGCATTGTTGCAAACATTTTTCCATATCCCTTGCAATATAAATTGCAGTCCAGTCATCTTCTAAGCAGAGACATACTATGCTTCAAATAAAGTAAAAATAAAAACAATTATTCAACTTCAGTTGCATGCTTTAATTCAGAACTGGCTTAAAATTTATATTAATAAGAAAAAGAAATTAAATGCTGAAAATTTGTGGAATGTTTTGCCTGAATGTGCATAGTTCTTGTAATGGTAGTTCCTGGTATGAGCTGTCTTAAGCAATAAATTATTTTTGTCCAGGCCATAATGCAGAGATGTGTTAGCATCTGCTCTGTTAGGTAGGGGATTCTGTAAAAACTTGCACAGTATCATGCAAATAAGATTCTTTTCTAAGATCAGTCCTGCTGAGAAATGCTAGATAGAGCTCTTAGTGCTTAGCCTCTTCATAAGTTAAATTTTTATAATGTAGGCCAACTACAAATCCAGACTCTCTTGGGTTTGCTTGTCTCATTTTACTTCTTTCTGGTTATTTTTAAAAGTAATTTTATTCATGTGCTTACTTATAAGTAACCAGGTTAATTCTAATGGATTGAATGACCTACCTTGTGTGCTTCAAGATAAGCTCCTCCTTTCCTGAATTAATTATAACTGTGGTAAATGCCTAGTACTGTGATTAAAGAACTTCCCTGGTTCTTAGGTGCCTGGTCATTGTAGCAAACACTAGCCTTGAATGAAATAGCCGAGCTTTCTCCTTAAGGAATACAAAAGAATGAGAATGGTAATGGTCTGGATGTGGCCAAATGGATGCTGGATGAGAACTGCCTAAACCAGTCAGTAGTAAATGCAATATCTCAAAAATTGAACCTTTTTCCAGGATCCATGGCTTTTCCTCGCTACTTTTCTGTGCTTGAATTCCATCCCTGAACAACCTCTGTGGCTTTGGTCTGATGTGTAAATTTCAAAAATCTAAGCAGACGGTTGGTCAGCTTAAAAGATCTGCAGGATAGTAAACCAGGCTTAGTTTCTTGCCTGAAGAAATTCTAATGCAAAAATTTTAGCTATCTCAGAGCTGTGAGATTATGAAGATATTTTCAGATAGAGAACATGCTCATTCTGTCACATTGGAACTGTCATATTTGGTGTGGCATGATCAAAACCACTGGCATCAGCCAAAAAGTAGCAAGTCCCTAGCTCTGGAAAGTGTAATTTCATGCCTATTCAGTGTGGAAGTACAAGCTCTTACAGACTTTTTTTATTCTTAGACACATAGCAAGAACCTGGAGTTCACTTAACCATGAAGAAAATTAATTGCAAAGACGTTATATGATCACAACCCCAAATATAGAAACTCTAACTTTCACATACGGCCTTTCAGTCTTTTACTGCTTCCTGGTAGTGACAGTGCCAAGTTCTGCCAGCCAAAGTGGCCACACAACAGTGGCATGAAAGAGTCACTTGCCATAGCTTTTGCATGCAGTTACACCCATCGTGCAGGTGTGCCACGGCTGTGCACAGATGCACTCGGTTTAGACCTCTGCTTATGAGCATCCCATCATCAGGGCCACTGCTACCATAGCTGTTAGCACCATCTGGTCCTGGGGGCAGCTGAGGAGAGAACTTGTGTCCCAGTAAGCTCTTCTGACACTGCCAGCCAGCTCCTTGGGTCCTCTGCCCTGGAGCTCCTCGCATCTCTTGTAGGAGAGGAAAAAGATACAGAAACTATATGTGACATAGCGGTTGGTGATGCAACCACAAAACCAGCTTATCTGGCTTTTTAATATCACTTTCCCGGATGCAGGTCAGGATATGGTCTGAGATAGGGTAAAATCCTCTGGCGGGTCAGACAGCCTGTGGCACACCACTTCTTAGGTTGTCTTCAGGCTAATTTCTTGCCAATTAATATAGTGACTTGAAACAGTAATTTTAAATCAGTTGTTGTAAAGCAGGTTGTCACGCAGAACATTACCCTGTTACAGTTTTGCATTATCTGAGAGCAAGGGAGTTACCGTCCCTCTTCCCTGCCCAAAAAATTCTCTAGTTGTCAAGAGTAAATGTCAGAATTTTACACTCAGGGGAGATAGCAGTTCTTTTTTCCCTTGACAGCCGTGGCTCTACTTACATCTGTATGTTGACAACCTTTTGAATCATTTTGGTAATTGATGCATGAAATTTCATTTTTATTTGAGAACTCTTTAAACTTTTTGTTGGTATTTTCCAGTTTGGTATTTGTCCTTTTTCACTTTTGTTTTACTTGGATTTGTATATTATAATTTATAAAGTAATGCACTATACCAAAATAGGATGTAATTTGTGAAGGGGGAAATGTCATCCTAGCACTGATGTTCAGCCTTTTTCTTTATTTTTTCTTGCCTTTAATTGTTAAAATTCTAAAATTAAAAACTCCTGTCAGAGTGTTGACAAAAGCTATTAAATATCTATTAAGCTTTGAATAATTTCTTTCTGTTCTACAGCTGTACTACATAAGCAGAAGTTTCACTTGGTTTCATACCACCATAAATAATGTTCATCAGCAGTTCTGTTTTAATCCAGTGAACTAAATGGCCATTGTCTTCTCAGAGCACTCAGCATGTCATTACTGATGATGTGTGAGGTTCTCCTGTACCAGGTATAGTCCTTATGTCTGAAGCCCTGGTGCATTCATAATGCTGAGCAGCATTTATGGGTTTACTAATTCATAGCAGACACACTCTCCTCTCTCTCCATAATTAAAATCTGCTGTTTGGTGCAGTGACACATGGAGACACAGTGTACATGATTTCATTAAAGTGCTTTGTTTCTCTTGCCCTTGTTTTCCTTCAAGGCCAAAGAGCTCCACGTGAGCAGGTTACCAGTTATTGTGACAAATAGGAGGACACCTCCTGTCCAAACTATTTTGCAGAAATACTGGATGACTTTAAATGTCAAACTACTGAATCAGGTAAAGGGTTGTCCTTCCTGTCAGGGTTTTCCTCCAAGGGGCAGGATTTGAGAATCATCTAACACACATTGCATCCAAGTTTACAAGCCTGCGTAAAGTAAGTCAGGAAAGGCTGCTTTTACAAATCCCAAAAATGGATTTGAAGTGACTGTAAAATTGTTTTATTTGTAAATTGTAAAGTTGTGAATGTTTTCTCTTTCTTGGAGGTACTGCTTGCTTACTGTTTATTTGATGTGCCTCCACCATAAGCTCTTCAATGTGAGAGTTGCTTTGTACTACAGATATGTACTAAGCACTTAAGGAACTTGGTTAGCAATGCCAGGCAGCCTTACAATCTAAAAACATTCCCTCCTTTTTCCTCGTCAAGAAGTCACAGAATGGTTTGGATTGAAAAGGACCTTAAAGTTCATGTAGATCCAATGCCCCTGCCATGGACAGGGACACCTTCCACTGGAGCAGGTTGTTCAAAGCCCCATCCAATCTGGCCCAGAATACTCTCTCTCAAAGTATGAAATCACACAGAATCACAGAACAGGTAAGGTTCTGTGGAGGGAGCACAGTGGTCATCTGATCCAATCTCCCTGCTCAAGCAGGGTCATCCTAGAGCACAGGGCACAGGATGGATAGACATTGTGATGTCAGTTTAATTACATTTCACTTCAAATCCTGTACATTTTGTTTCAATTGACCTCCATTGTGGAGGAATGGAATTGAATTGACCATTCCATTGTGGCATCAGAAGCAGAATTTTTTGGTTTTGTTTCTACTTATTGTGAAAACTACCCATGTGCGTGCTCTTGTACTGCATTTGGGATTGTATCCTGGGACTCCAGGGAGTAGGAATTATATTTCTTGTTCCATGACAGTCAGAGCTTCAACAGTAATTAAAATAAATACTTTCATTATTAATAAAACAGTTATGGAAATGTGATCTCATTGGACATTTGCAAGATAATGCAAGCCAATTAAAAATCCTGCAAGTTGTGTGATTTTTAACTATCTCTACAGTCATACAAGGCTCTTCTTTAAAAAAAAAAAAAGAAAGATAAAGAACCAAAATGTGTTTTAGAGTCCATACCAAAAGCTGATTTTTGATTTTGCTTTCTTACTGGAATTGCTTTCTAGTTATTAGGAACTGCTTTGTAGTTTTGTTTTTGCTTTCCCTACCAGTGGTTGCAAAAACATGTCAATGCCCAAGAAAGCATCTATCTTTCTTTTCTTTAATTTTTTAAAATACAGATTGTTTGAGTTAGCATCATGAGTAGTTAAGCAGCCTACGGGGATATCATGTCTGGAGACTCAGTGTTTTCAGAGGATCTGAATGATTAAGTTTGGGTTTGTTTGTTTGGTTTTAATCCCATTTTTCATCTAGTAATTTAGAAGAGGAGCCTGCTGTCTTCCTGTTTGTTTCACATAAATGGGAAAACATGCAAGTTAAGTGTTTGGATCATCGCCAGGAGTGTAAATGAGCCCTTCAGCAGCACTGATGGAAATCATAGCTGAGAGCAGTCTTGTGTATTGGTCAGAGACTGTGTCTCAGAACTCACAAATGATTTGTGAGGGAAGGTGGTAGCAGTGGAGTAAGCCAAGAATATGCTGGCTGATAACTTGTGCTTCTGGCATTTGATTGCATCAGATCATATGCCCTTTCTCTAGCAAGTGGGTTCCCAGATCTTATTTTACAGAGTAGCTGTCAAAACTTAGCAGTCTTTTTGCTGAAATTCTTTATTGCTTCATAGCAAGGTTTTGATCATCACTTCCTTACTGAGCTTGATCTCTGATGTTTCTGTCATTCACATGTTACATGCAGGTTTCTGGCATTTGTGACAGAAAGGAATATATATATGTATGTGTGTGTATATATATGTGCACTAACTTTCCACAGTTCAGCTCTATGAAAGAGGGAATTTTTTTTTTTTTTAATTGAGAGAAAGAAAGAGATTTTGAAGAGCAAAGGCTTAAAAGAATGCCTGATGTGGTGTGTCCTTCCATGAATTGTAGTGTATTGGCATCCAGGTTTTGATTTGTGGAAAGCATTAGATAGTAACTCATCCTAACAAAGCCAAGAAAGCAGAAAATCACATGAGGTAAATAAGGTTTTACAAGTGGGGAAAATCAGGACACACAAACCACTGAATAGGATTAGTCATGGATGTCCATCACGGTTCTTAGCATGATAAGAAGAGATTTGGCAGTGGGAGGTAACAGTTGTCTGTCTCTGAGTTTAGGAACTGTGTTCTATACCTGTGTTTTACACAGCAGTATCTGGAGGGTACAAATCAGTTTTTCCTTAAGTACTGAATATATATTTTTAGCCAGCTGCTGCGCTCTCACAGGTATTAGAAATGTCAATACAATTTCAGGGTAATTAATAGTTGAGAAAGCTGACTGTGAGGCTGGCCAGTAGTTTAGAATCCAGTTAGCACCAAACAAAATTGTTTGGCTTCAAAGTTTTAAATTTTGCACGTATGGACTGAGCAGCAGATGGAAATAACAGCCCTTATAACTTATGTGCTTATTAGCCAAATTAGATTATTGAGAGTTTTTATGGTTGACTATTTACCTTTCTGTTATTCTGTAGAATTTGCTCTGTGGACAGGAAGAGAAGTACCACAGTTCCTTTTCACTGGCATTTGTGAATGTACCAGTAAATGTTATGGATTGCAGAGAAATTTGCAGATTTCCTGAATACAAACTTTGTGTTTCTGAATACTTTTGAAATACAAAGTACACCATTCTTAATTGTTTGTGGTTAGAATTAGATTGCTTTCTCTGGCAAGTTCAAGTGCTCTATAGCTTGTGTCTCTCCTTGTAATAATGAGGTGGGCTGTGTAACACTTTTAAGAAAATCCATTTTGTCCATTTCAAAGAAAAGAGAAACCATTAAGAAGTAATTTGGGTCAGAAACTTTGCTTTGCTCCAAAAATAAATGCTAAATGTCTAAAAGAGAGTTTCTAGTGAAGGGCTATTGTAATTCATAAGAGTAGTGTGCCCTTTTTTGTTGTCACTACCTCCAGTATTTATCCACATTATTCAGCTTCTATTTATGAAGGACTGAAAGTCAAGGCAAGATAACAAACACTGAAAACTGTAAGATTGCCATTACACAGCGGTTTACTTTGAACACTTTTTGTAGTAAAATAATCTTCTGTAAGAACAGGCTCAAACTCTGTATTGGTATTTTATTTATAAAACAAAAATGTAAACAAACAGAAAACCCTACAATCTTGGAGTTAGGTGTGTCATCCTGTAGTGAAATACAGTTTTTCTGCTGAGAAAAGCATTTATAAAGGTGCAGTGCATTTCTGTGTATAGAAACTTTTCAGTATGATTCTCAATATGCCAAACAGTTTATTTATGTCCTCTTTCAGGAAAATGTCACACTCACCCATGGACAGACTCTTCTGTACTTTCCTTCTAAATAACAGCCAGTAGTGTTGACTTACCTGATGCCCCAACTTCCTTGTGAAGCAGAGATCAGTAGTTCTGAGTAGGGCTGAGAAGTTGCAGGGACCAATACATTGGTGTTAATATGATTGATATTTGCTGGTACACTTATCCCAGGAAACTCATACTATTTCAGACCAAGCAAAGCATAAATTCTGATATTGGAGGAATTTTATGCTTTGAAGGAGAGAGGACAGTAGCTAAGACTGTCTTCTGTGAGGCAGGAGAGATTGGAAAGGAAGACAGGGGAGTGGGAGGACATCTCCAGGCACAAAAGGCATCACACCACGGCACCCCTCACCACATTGCCTCACTCACCCATTTACCTCAGTGGTTCACATCCCATTCTCACTTCCCTTCTCTTCAAAATAAGATGCCGAATTGGGCTTTTAGTCTCTTATTCCTCCTGCTGAATTTAGGACAGAACAAGCCTCCCTTCATGAACCGGGGCTTATAGGTTGTTTTTTAGCTACTCATTATCAAGCGACTATAATACACTTACTGGAAACATTCTGTGCTGGGAAATCCTCAGGCAGTAATTAATGGCTTGTTTCACATAATACTTATCTACCTGTGCCACTTAAGTAATAACTTGCATTGTATGCATTTTTCCTTCCTCTTTTGTTATATTGATGGAAATGAGTGAAAGGACAGGTTATAAATCATGCAAAGCTTGTGGTTAAAATATGAACAGGGGTCCAAGGCCAGAGTTGATCACTGGACTGTCTTCCTTTTAGTGGTCATATGTGGGAGACAGCCATAAGTAATCCATTGGGTGGTGCCTCTAGGGCCAACAGATGCCGCTTCTCAGGAGGATCTCCTCTATCCCAGTAACACACAGTGCTAAGAAGCTTCTGTTGCTGTTCTAAAAATTGGATGGAGTTGTGACTAGAAGCACATGGGTGGCAAAGAGAGTCAATAATGGCTGAAACTTAATTTTTTTCATTTCCTCTCTTTTGACACAAGGTCTTGCTCTGTATAACATATACCTCTACGTTTGAGCTGAATGGGAGTTCAGTGTTGAAGATTGCTGAGGTAAGTGCCCCTGTTACAGCACAGCTTGTCTCACTTAACCTTTCTGCACTACGCACAGTGTGTCTTCTGTATGTAAGCTAAAACTGAACCAGTCTAAAACACATCTACCATCTTTAGGACTGGTATTACCTTATGTCTAGGATGAAGAAATAGTTGCAAGTTGGGCAGGTTTGGGCTGGCATGGGAAGGCAGTCTTGGAAGTTGACTGATAATAGTATATTACAGCATTGCACATTTCCTACTCCTCATATTTACTTTATTTTGCTTTTTTGCAATAGAAGAAGTTTCTTGAGTTCTTTATAAAACAGCACTGTGCTGATTTCTTACTGCCTGCAACTCTAACACTAAGGAAGTTTCCTCAAGAGAAGTGTATAAGCCATAGTGTGTGCCATGTTAGCACAAGTGCCTCAATGCTCCTTGTATGTCTCTTTCCTGGCACATCCAAGTAACACATTTTTTATACCTCTAGATCCATTGGGCTATTAGTCACTCTAGTCCCTTTATTCCATTAGATTTTAGTGTGAATTAAATTGTATAGAAAAACATACCTGCAGGCATATTAAGTGAGCCTTTGTAGGTGGGTGATATTTTTACTACAGTATATTGCAAGCCACGGGGCTGTTTGTTCAGGTTGGAGAAGATGCACAGGAACACTTAATCCTCCTGTACAGAACACACTGCTGTGTGCAGAATCTAGTATAAAATTATATTGTTAATGTGGTATGGGAAGAACTAGCGTCCATGAAGGAGTGGAAATGTTATTTACATGTCCTACACTTCCAAGTGTCTGTAGATGCTTAGAGACGTGCTCCTTCTCAGTTTTTGGTATTTGGGGTGGGGTTTTTTGTATAAAACATAAATCCCATGTGAAAATAGCTTACTTTAGCTGGACGTTACAGTATTTTCCAAGTTTAAGAATAAAACTGAGCTTGCATTATCTTATTGGAAGCTGAGAAAGGAGTTGTAGGGATAACAAGGAACCAAAAAAAACTACTTCCATTTTGTAAAAAAACCAAGCTTTAAAAGGCAAGGATACAACATAAATCATTCATGAATATAACATATACAGGATGAAAAAAAGATAGTAATTGTTCTAGACTACCACAGCTTAGATCTCGGTTTCTCTTGTGCTAGGTGAGACCATAAGGTGTGGCTATTTTTGGAGGTCTTTGTAAGCCCCATCTGTAGATGCTGCAGCAAGTATGAACTGAATTGCTACTTTTAAAGCAAGCCACAATTTTAAAATTTCTTCTAAACCCTCTTTATGTCAGTGTCACACACTGAAAAAAAAACACAGATAATTTCCTCTACTGCAGTTTTCCTCACATTTCTCATAGACTTCCTAACATGCAAGGCAAAAAAGCTGATTATTTCAGCTTAGTTCATCTCTTTGCTGTAGGTAAAGAGCTCGAGATTAAACAAAGTAGTTGCTGGCATAAGGATTTAATGACTCTAAACCCTTCAGCTTTCAATCTTTAACAGCACTACCTGAGACTGGTGGAAATGGTTAGTCAGTCATGGTCTGTGTGCTATAAACTGTAGAAATAATCAGAAATAATATTTTCTGTTCTTTCTGTAAATAACAGGGTTGTTATTAATCAAAAACATTCTGAAAAATGGCAATTGTCTTTCACAGATTGATGTGAAACTCTGCTGTTCTTCGTAGTTGCACTTCACTTTCATTCTCAAAAGGCCAACTTGGTTTTTTAAAAGCTTTACTAGTGTACTGATACAAATTAGGACAATGATAGTTCTTTTCTTTTATGGTGAACAAGACTCTAATGCATGATTAGATATGCCAGCAAAGCAAACAAAACTCATTTTCTTCTCTGAATTGGGGCAAGCAGTAATACAGAGTGTGCTTGCCTCTATTTGCAGTGTCTGGGGGTACAGTTATTTTCTCCATGCTTCTTGAGATAATACTGCCTCAGGTTTTTCTAAATAGCCTAGGTCTTTCTAAATAGCAAATCCTACCAGGCACACACATGCTTCCCCAGATTCCTCCTGGCCAGGCTTTAGGTAAGGCAAAGACTTCAACAGCTGATATCACTACACCTTTGTATCTGAATTATCCAATGTATAAGCAGTAGGAAACAGAAAAACATTTCTCAGTTCAGCATTTGGTTAATCTTCTGGCTTGCTCTAAGGGAAAGGTGGCAGACAGGAGCTTTCTGTTCCAGTGCCCATGCTATGTAACATTTCTTTCCAACTCAGTCCCTTAGTTTTCCTAGCCTGCACTCTGTAACAAGTAGAGCCACTGCAGGATTGGAAAGGTGCTGCTGCCTTTGTTACTGGTAGAACTCCATGAGGACTGTCTCTGACAAACAAAGCTACAGTCTGGCCATTTTGCACTGCCTGATTGTTTGCAATTCATGTATACAAAACAACGGCACTCCAAATCATTCTGAACCCTATCAGCTTCAAGTTAAGGAAGCAGCCAACATGAGGAGTACTAGAATTCGTGCCCTAAATAGTAATAGTACTGAAAATAGATTAGTAGTATTAAAAATAGATTAAATCTTCCCCTGTGCACCTTCCCATGCTTGCCTAGACACCTGCAAGAAAATTTAGTAGGTGCTGTTGCTTGGTTTTATGTGTGCACTTGTTGCTGCAGTGTGCCTTCTGGAGGTTTTTGTTTGACTCTGTTGTGTTTCGTTAGCTAACCCTTCTGTGTTTTGCTCTTAGTTGTGTTTTGCATGCCATAGAGCTGGAAGTCCCCGAATGCATGAAATGATCAAAATGTCCATTGCACAACTCTTTGGAGCCCTGAGCTCTCACATTTTTTCTGCTGCTTCTTCATCAGTGGCTTTTCAAAAGGTACCTTGCCCAGCCATTTAGAACATAGGCCTTCTGTAAGATTTGGAACTCAAGTGGACAGTATTGTTGCTTATTAGCTCGCATGGGGAGGGAAGAAGGAGATATCAACTATGCTCTATCCAGAAAGTCAGCCTACCTCTAAGAATGGTATTTCATTAATTAATTCAGGTACTCTAGAAAAAGGCTTACAGCTCAAAAAGAATGGTCTCAGCAGCACTGGAATGGTTTGGCCTCTGTGAAGGGCTGTATGTGGTTCAGGGTTATTTTTTCCACTGGAGTTCAAGTGATAGTTGAAAAAAGGGCAGAGTTTGTCCAGGCCAACTTCCAAGAACATCTTCATCACTGGCTGATTGAAAACTTGGTTTCATTTCCATAGGAGTTAGAAACAATCAAGAGTCTTGTTTGTGTGCCCATGTCAGTACTGATTAGACTATGTAATCAGATCACTTTAATTTTTCCCTCTTAAAAACTCCTCCTCATTAGGGAGCTATAAAAATGACTTTACATATATAATATCCTCCTCATTCAAAAATGTACACCAGATGCGTTTATGTATGCTCCTTATGCATATAATTTATACTATATATTTTAAATAATTTTTTCACAGCTAGTTCAATTTATATTTACAGCTCTTACTAGCTAAATATCTAAACAATGGCAGAATAAAACCACTAAAACTGAAAAACAAACGACAAAGGACTTCTTCCTAGAAGACTGTGTTGTACAGCTCTGTCACAAACCCACCCAGCTCCATCAAGACTTTTATCTGCTTAGTAGTTGCTGTGTAGTGCTGTTTACTACAGTTACAGCAGGTCTTAACAGAGACCCAACACGTCCCACAAAATATCTGATGAGGGATAGAAACTGCACTTTACAGTGTGCTGTCCCCAGGATCCTAGCTGTGTAACACTTTGGCAGCCATTTGTGTAACATCACTTGGGACAAAAGTCAAGCATGACTCTGGGCACAGCACATTGTCAGAAAACTACCAGCAGCTGGGCCTGGAGTTGGAAACTGGGTGATCCATCAGTGTTCTTCTGTTCCTACCTTGGCTCCCATGGGATCTCTGAGCAGAGGAGCCCTCTGCTGGATTGCCAGTTATTAAAAGGCAATTGTTTGTGTTACTTCTGGTAAAGTGGTATTGTATTTTCTCTGTTAAGAGGTGCCTTCAGAGGCTTTCAGATGTGTTACAGTACATAGTAATTATCATAGAATAAGTGGCAAATACCTGTACATCAGAAGCAACAAGCTTGAAGAATTGGAGGGTATTTACATTGCAGGCATAGACTTGCAGAGAGGTAGTTACAATAAATATTCAGAGATGAACAATCAAAGCAGGATTCAATGAGTTCTGTACAAAGTGAGACAAGTACCAAAATCACTTGGGTTTGACAGGAGACTTTTTCCAGTTTTGCCCTACCATTTCTGCAGCTGTGAGACTGATGAATTGCAGGCTGCTTCTAGATGCTACTTACTTGGTTTTCCCTATTGCTAAAAACTTACAGTGCGCTAATAAAGCAGTAAGAAGTAGTAAGGAAGGCTGACTATCTGCATGCAGGAGAGCTTGGTATCCTCCTAAAATGTATTCCTGGTAAGGGGGAGTTGATCTCTTTGTACTGCTGTCTTGTTTCCTCATCAGGTTTGCATTGAGACATATGTATCTAGCTGTCACCAGCGGAGCATTAACACCGCTGTGCGGGCAACCCTCAGCCAAATGTTGAGTGACTTGACTTTACAGTTGCGACAAAAGCAAGAAAACATGGTGAGCCTTCTGGCATCAACGAATGGTTCCATGTCCATGGCTGCATACCATTTTGTTCCTCTGAATGCCTTATGGCTTTTATTTGACACTTCCTCAATTAATCCTTTCTAAAAGTTTTTTTGAGCTCTGACTATGCCTGTCTCAGAGCTCTCACATTTGTCAGCTCTAGCTGTCTGGTTTGTTAGTTTTTTTCCTTCCATTAAACAAAAGAGACTTTGTTCTAATGTCAGGCTGCCTCAGCCTTTTCCATTCTTTTATCTTATTTGCTTGTTTTTCTAAGGTTTTTTGAAATCCTTCTGCCAAAACTTTTTGCATGACAAATATTTACATAACAAGAACAGATTCTCGACTAAGAAAAGTGTAATTGGGGTTTTTCTTCTTTTTTGATAGAAGATAATTATAAATAAATCAAATTATTTTTTTCTTTGTTAGCAAAAAATAAATATAAATTTATTTATTTAACTATTTAAATCCATAAGAGCTGTTTGAGTGACATCCCAGCACATTTTCAGCAAAACTGTAAATGTTCTGGGTACATATGGAATTACATTGGCTTCTTACATTGTTTGTACTGCTTTCTATAATATTATATTGTCAAAGAAATACTGTTTGTAAAAGTCAGTTTTTATTTATTGGGAAATTTTAAGGATTGTAGTTGTACAGATTATTTTCCTTACATCTGTTTTGGGTTAAGATGATCACTTCTATTTCAGATTAGTAGACTAGATTGCTTTTATCCTGCTGAGCAACTGCAAAAAGAATTAATCACTTTAAGTAAACTTGTCTTCTGTTTGTACCAAGTAGGTTCATTTTACTAGCGAAAGTATTGACCAAAAAAAAAAACCCCAAACAAACAAAAACTTTGGGTTTGCAAATTCAATTTTGTTAGTTCTTTTCTTAGCTGAGGAGAAGGTAAAAGTTTATGAGAACTGCATTTAGTTCCTGGCAGTTTATTATTGATGCTTGAGAGAATTTGGCTTGACCCTGTTGTGCATGGTAGGAAGACTCCTACACCGCAGCTAAACCAAATGATGTAAGGGGTCATTTCCGTTTCCTGACTGCCATTAATTCTGTTGGTACTGTAACATTGACATTGTCCATTTTCTAAACTCTCCAATACTCAATTGATTTTGGTTTCTAAGTAGTTTGTGAAGTCTAAATTATGCTTTTCTTTCACTTATTTTCAATGCCATTTACATGCCTAATTATTACAGAGTTGTTTTAGATGTAGGAAATCCCTTAAGGGCTTACAAAGCTTTCACCTCAATGAGATGCAATTTCCATAAATCTAAATGACTGTTAAAACAGATCTTAAGATATTTTTAAAAATGTTTTGCAAAAGCTTCACTTAAAAACCCTAACTAACCCCAAAACAGATAGAGGACATGAATTTAAGAAAGTTCTGCTGTTAAAGTATTCCTTCTGTAATGTTCTTCTGCCCCTTGGACCAATTACACCACCTGTGTCTTTCCTCAACAGACAGTTGAAAACCCTGACACCTTGCAAAAATTCAAGAGTCAAGGTATTTATAATACTTTTTTAGTGACTCCTTCCAATCCAGCTTTTTTATTCTTAACTTTCCGTATATCACCACAGTACTGTTTGATGTCATGGGAGTTGCACCCTCAGGATTTCATAACTTCTCCATAGTTTGGTGCTGTCTCTGTTAACTGTGGTAAGAGCTGAGATATACATGTTATACTCCTGATATTTTCAGTTGTGTCTTCATTTGGACCATGGTAACAGCATTGCACACAACATAGTAATAAATTATTGTTTCAAGGTGCTAACTTCAGTAATTAAGGAGTTTCAGTGGTCTGGAAAAAGTTTTAGTAAGTGCCTTTACTTACTGAAATGAAATAGATTCACGGAGTGGGATATGGAACCTGAAAACAATTGTTATTGTATTTAAGATGAAAGATATTGTTTATATAATGACTACTTGCCAGGTGATTATTTTACAAGAGAACGTTTTTCAATTCCCATTGTGGCTTAACTTTCAACATCTTCTAGAAGGAAAAAGTAGTCCCTGGTTTTGACCTTCACACAGGATTTCTGTAGGAGAACTTGTTTGAATGGAGGCTAAAAATCTTTGAGGAGCTTAAGCATTCTTTTATAAGATCAGAACTTGGTCAGACATCAGAAAATGTGTAAGAGAGAGAAACTGCAGGTAGAGATACAGAAATTGGCTGCCATGTGGAAATACTGGGACCAGTCTTTATTATTTAATTGTATACTTATTTTATTATCTGAATTTGATTTCAGCTAACCTGCTGTAAATGCATGTAAGCAATTAATGCTCTCTCCGGATTTAATACTGCTGCTTTTGCACTTTGTGGAGATGACTTTCCAATCTAGGACTTTTCCTACTGCATCTTCTCTATGAATTTTGGTAGCCCTGCTCCTTATTTAGAAGCTCGGACCATCTCTGAAAGCCTGTGCAGTTAATTGATGTTGTAATCCAGCTGCTAATATGTAATGCCTCTGATCTTTGTCCTTTTGGAGGTGCTTCAACTGAGTCTCTTTGTGATGATGTTGTATCTGTCTTCACTGTGCTCTGTGAGAAGCTCCAGGCTGTCATAAAGTGAGTTATTTAAGTTTACAATTTCAATTGATTACCTGGAGACTGAGAGTTTCACTGATGCATGTGATTGTATTGTTGTAGTTGTGGAACTGTGGAGCAAAGCTGTGCTTAAATGAAGTGTTTACTAGAGAAAGTATTGTTCATGATGCATTAATTTAATCCTTGCTTGAAATGAGAATCTAATTTGCCTTCTTTGTGCACTGTTCAGCTTTAAAGAGCTTCCAGTAAATCTAACCTCTAGGTAACTTCCATACAGGCAGCAAAATACTAATCCAAGGAGAAATTTTCTTTTCTGGCTGGAACAACTATCATATAGAGAATAACAATTACAAGAGCCATAGAAAGACCTAACAGTTTCTATATTCAGAATGAATAAATCTGTCCTTCTTAGGCGGCATTTATCCAATTGAAGTATTTGGATTATCAAAGAATTCCTTCAATTTAGGAATATCATACACTCCACCTACTTGAAAATACACAAATTGAACTTTTAAATTGGGGCTCTTATAGACAGTAAGCATGTTATATACTCTACAATTTTCAGAAACTACCAGAGGCAAAGATAGCACAGGCATCTGTGTGTACAGTTCTTCTACAGACTTTCTTCCCATGAGTGTCTCTAATAACAGCAAGATTACAGAGGAGTGCTTTACTTAGCATTATTTAATCAGTGTCAGCATCTGGGAAAATAAAATCAAGAGTGCAGGGATGCTCTGAGCATGCCCATGCAAGTGTCAACTGCAAGATGATGATCATCTGCATGAAGACACATTGTAAGAAAGAAGGCATCTGTACCTGGAATGTGTGTATCTTTCCAGATAGGCGTGGACTGTTGTGAGGAAAAATCCATCACCTTTAAAGTATATAAGAAGCCAGCAGTTTTCAACCCTCCATGGCACAGAGTTAGGAATCTAGCTTTGAGCCTCAAGATTCAATGTTTTCTGCATGGCATATGAAACAGTATTGTTGTACTTGGATGCAAATTCATATGTGTGAACAAAAAGAACTCAGGCAGTGAAAGAAAAACAGATAATTCTCACTCCATAATTTCAATTCCAATAAATCCATTCTTTACAGCTCCCTTGACCTACAATCATGTATCAGAAAATGCATTCCTCCAGCTCTCATCTCTGACCAAAAGAGAATTATTAAATCCGGGTATTCTTAGGAGTGAAAACCAAACTGTGGGTGCAGTTGCCATGGAGTGCTCTTTTCATAAGGCAGGCCTCAGCCTTGCTTGTCTCCTGGATTCCACAGTGGGTGTTAAGAGTAGGCATAGGCACAGTGCAAGTGTATCAGTTCCAGGTGTCCACAGGTTTTTTAATACTCTTTCTCATGAGGCTTTCTTTGAGTTTATGGTTCTTAAGCAGTAACTGCCAAGGCCCTGAAAGATGATCATGTTATCATGTGACTTTCTGCTTGTAGGTGTTGACTTTTGACCATTGTGGCTGTCACCAAGAAAAAAACACAAAACCAGAAGAGAGTAGCCTAAACATTCAGATTGCCTGAAGAAACTATCCAATAGTCCAAAATCTTCTGTTGTCTCCTTTTCCTCTGTTTAAGGCTTCTTTCCCAAGATTTTAAAAAGAATTTGAGTAATTATTTGGCCTTTATTCTTCCTTTTATTTGGTTTTTTTTTGTAAAGTAGTAGACCACTGCATGTGGTCAGTACAAAATAAATAGGATGATGCAGGTGATCACACCATTGTAAATTGATAGAAAGAAGCAAAATAAATCACTGCTTTAAATTATGGTATCATTTTCAAGTGAACTAGTGTGGTTATTTTAGAAAATTAAGTAGTCTTTGTTTTAATATGATGTGAATGGTATCTTTTGTTGACAGTGAAAATCGTCAACTTCAGCTTCTTTACTTGGAGTGTATCCTCTCCATGCTAAACAGCTCCTCCCCCAGCATGCACCAGCACAAAGGATTCACTGATCTAATATGGTGAGTACATCTGAAGACTAATGCAAATACTCAGTTTGTAAATGTAAAAGGACCTCCCCCAAGGCTCCTCCCAGCCTTGCAAACAGACCTGTAAAAAGTTTCCAGGTGTGAGCAGAGCTTGCTGTTAACCTACTATCTGTTCTTTCTGTGCCTCATATAAAATTGGTTAGGACCGCCTGCTCAGCTACCACATTAGATCCCAGTAGTGAATTATCACTGTAATGAGGTCTAATGGATTTAGCCAGAACAGAAAATCTCTTATGCTTTCTGCAATAGTTTGGATTTGTGTGTGGCATTAAACAGAGATGCTCTGCTTGTCATGGGAGGGTACTGTTGAGATTCTAAATGTTCTTATACAATAATACAGGAAGATAAGCAAAATTAATGCCAAATATGTGCCAGTGACCAGAAATGCTTATTATGATCTGCATTGTTGTATGACGTTTGAGGCTAAATAGTCTTAATGGTGCTTCTATTTTATCAAGAAATTCTCCTTTTTAATATACTTCACCAGGAAGGCTTGATATCTTTGCTGTTCATATCTACCTCTAAATTGTTTGATACCATCAGCTCAACCTGAAATAATTCTTCTTTCCTTCTGATTGAAATAGTGGGGTTTTTATAGCCTGTGGGTAATTGAGTCATAGTAATAAAGCAAGAATGTAACTAATATGCAGTTCTTTGCAGTCTGTGCCCATCTTTTGACCTTGTCAGGTGATTGTATTAAGGAGAGATATATGTGACTGTTAACAGCAAATGTGTTTCTTGTGCTTTAACCCTGTAATTTTTGAAACGGAAGTGTTTGACTTGGGCCCAATTCTAAGGATGGAACATGTAGAGGCACCCATAATTCCCCTTGCTGTCCCAGGAACATCGGTGGCTGCAAGACTGGGAGGTCTTCAGATTGATAACACTTGGCAATGTTGCACAAGGACCCAGTGCTGAGGCCTCTTGGAGATCTAACATAAGAGCAGAACTTTCTCTCATAGTAGATTCACTTCAAGTTCCTGCCTTTGAATTTCACCCAACCCTTTTTTTCTGCTTATGTGGCAGACTGTGGGGCCATCCTATGAGCAAGGTCACTGAAATTATCTCAGTTAAAAGAAAACACTTCTGTTTTATTTTCAGTTTACGTCCTTTTGATGATCCAGTTTATGCTGCAAATCTACAGGTGTTTTTATCTGTAACTGTGTACCATAAGGGCAAGCCATCGGGGTGGGACTTTTTAACGTGCACTGCTGCCAAGGAATGAATATGCATGCTTCTCCTACCTGCTTAAGTGGGGGGAAAAACCCCCCAAAACACTAGGAAGATATGAAACAGTTTAAGTTGCAAACATCATTTTGAGCATTTTGTACACACTAATACATTACCTGTCTGGTGAAGTAGTGATCCAAACTGGTAGTTGTCGTTACTCTTTAAGGAGCTGTTGCCTACATGCACACAACTTTCACTCTGACTGGCACTTTGTAGTCAGTTCTCAAAGAGGATAAAGGGAGCAGACATAGAAGATTTAGCTCTGTGTTCTGGCAGCCTTCTCCATAGTGTGATACAGAAACACTTTGATAGGACTAAGATGTGTGGGGAATATATTGCTGTTGCAACCAGTGATTATGCCTGCTTTGAAACAGGTGTGTTTCTTAAGCAGTGCATTGCTATGTTTAGAAATTTACTTGATTGGAGAAATAAATGGAATAACCAGATTCAAAGTCATTATTTGATGTCCTATTAAAAGCTCTTTTTCATTCTGTGACTTGGGGAAGCTGTTTAAGCTGTTTCAGAAATCTTGTTAAGAGAAGCAATGAAAATTCTGGTCAGCATAAAATCTTAAGAAAATAGCATGTGCTTACCTAGGAAGATTTACTTTATGAATTGTTACTTGTGGTTGGGTGCTTGCTCTAGGCACTGGCTTGAACCTCTGAGATGAGGGTGAAAACCAGATTTGGGACTCATTCTCATGCAGCACATGGCTTCTTAAATTAAGGTCTTGCAGACTGAAGTGAAATGTCAAGTACGTGAGTGCAAAGCTGAAATAGCAGCTAGTGGAGCAAAGTGCTGAGCTGGCTTTGGTTCCACAGAAGAGTGATCTGCTAGTGTTGAATCACTTAATATGAGTGCTCGTGCAGAAAGACAGTTGAAGGAAGGATGGGTATTTACTATATAGTGGCATATGAATAGTATAGTGCACACTTTGAGTTATTACAGAGAGCTTTAATTATGTTCTCAAAAGACAGCTGAACAGAGGCTCATAACTGAAGGTGCTTACTAAAATAGATGCATGTGCAGTTCAGTGATGAAACGTTCAGTCTTCTAGTGAACATAGACTAGTTCTTGTTTAGTCCGTTTTTTTTAAAGCTTCCAAGGTGAACTGAAAAAGGGACACTGAGCACTGGAAGCCTAGAACTTCTAACTTGTGATAGGCTGCAGCCAGTGAAAGAGGCAGGCATGCTATCTTGCAGAGAGACAGCACTCTGCAGCAACATGAACTTGCAAAATCAGTACCATGTTTCTACAGCACACAGAGGTATTTCCATATGGACTAGTGTGCTGATGCTTGGGAGATGAAAAAAGCCTAGCATAATTTGTTTTTCTGTCTAACCACTGCTGTCTGACTGATCATTAAAACAAGAGTGTGTATCTCATTTAACCGTGAGCTATTTTCAATCTGTTCTTGTGAGAGTATTTTTTTCCAGTTACCATCTGCTGCTTTTCTCTTTCTCAGGAAGCAACTATGCCCAGCCCTAATAGTAATCCTGGGAAATCCAATCCATGACAAAACTATCACCTCTGCCCACAGCAGCATCTGCCTTGAGGCTGATTCACCTTCCTCAGGGATTTCTGATCATGGCCGGGGTTCGGGTTGTTCTTCCACAGCACCTGCCCTTAGTGGGCCCGTTGCACGGACCATATATTATATTGCAGCAGAGCTGGTTCGACTGGTGGGGTCAGTGGAATCCATGAAGCCTGTGCTACAGTCTCTGTATCACCGAATATTGCTTTACCCACCGCCTCAACATCGAGTAGAAGCCATCAAAATTATGAAAGAGGTAGGGTAATCACATGTGCAACTCCAGGCATGTAAAACAAAATGTTTATTTAACAGTAAGTGTTGCTGATATGTGCATACCAATGCATTTCAAACCTTCCCACCTAGGGATGTTGAAATTGTCCTTTCTGAGCACAATTGGTACATCAGCACCACTCTGACGAATAGTTTTTTGCAGTTGTAATAGCTGTATTTGTCTCCATAACCAAGCTACTATGGCAACTCTGTCAGTGCTCATGCTGTGGTGCTGCATGGAGCAGATCCTATCACTGAGTCACAACTGCTCTTTTGGGTGAGATAGAGCATAACGATCCAGTTTGCAGCTTCTTTGGCATCTTTCCCCAGACGCATCCTCACAGTGTGGTTTCCAGGCATTAAGTTGAATATATGCTTTGATCACATGCCAGGATTTTGAAATCCAGTCTCTTGGAGCTCTTTTTGAATAGACACAAGAAAGCTGCCAATGGCTTAAGAAGCCATTTCAAGACCAGTCCATCCTGGCCTGTTGCCCAGCACCTCCAAGAGTACTAGAATTGGAACACTGGGAGACTTGACTGGGGACTACCTGAAATCATAGACTATTCCATTCCACATGGGCACCCTTATTCTCATGTTGTGGAACACAAAGCAATTTATGTAATTTGTAGGAACAGTGGTATCTCCTGGAGAATTTTTCGTCCAGCTTGTGCATACCTAGGCTGTTATGTTTCTGAAAAATCTCTCTTAACACCACACAGCCACCCACTTGGTTGCTGTCTAAACTAGGAGTCATCCTGTCATTGTCTTTCTCTAACTTTAAACAATAGAAAGATGATAACTGAAGTTTTAGGAAAACATAATTCTTTAGACTTTTAGGAAAGTCTAATGTTGTTTTGTGCAGGACATGCTTGTTGCCTCTTTGGGCTTATTAATACATGTTTGTTTGTATTTCCTGGTGGGTATCAACCAGATGCCACCTAGCAGATTGAGTCTGAATGAATCACTTTGCCTATCTTTGCATGACTCCATCATTTTGTAACTAGGTGACTGAGGAGAAAGGCTTCCTTTGGTATAAACTATAATAAAAAAATACTTACGTAGGCATAAAAATTGTCTTGTGTGCAGTATCAGATGAAAAAATTCAGTCAAAAATGTAAAGTACCGGAGAACATTCTAAATGTAATTCTTGCTGAATATTCTCCTTTACTTGTTTTCTGCCTTTAAAAACAGGAAAGGTAGCTTTAATAAGAAGAACATAAGTGTGCTGTTTTCCCTTGCTCTGAGAAATTACAGTAGTGCTACCTTAGGTTCCAGGGCTTGATAGAATTATGACTTATTTATTGTGTTTAAATAATGCTTAGATAATTTTCTACTTACTTCTCTTTCCTTTCCTTTCAGATACTTGGCAGTCCTCGGCAGCTTTGTGATTTGGCAGGGCCCTGCTCTTCTGAGTCAGAATCCAAGAAGAGGTCTATGTCTAAAAGAAAATCCCATCTGGATCTTCTCAAGCTGTACGCTTTGTTTCCTCCTTTAGCCTCTTCTGTCTTAAACCTGTGCACACAGAACACTTAAGCAGTTCAGGAGCAAACCCAGAATGAGCCAGGATATCTGCCTGGTTAAATAAGCTCTGAAAATGGAAAAGGTGTAAAAGCTCTTGCTTGGTTTGTCATCAGTCTGGGCCTGTTTGTAAAGACGTGGATACCTACCTTGTGGAGTTTGCCAAAACTCCCAAATACGTTGGTTCACAGCGGAAAATTTTTGGGCATTGGTCCTTAAACTTGCAGGGAAGTAAATGTGTGTTTCTTTAGATGTACGTTTTCCCAATGAAGTCAAAGGAGGTCATAGAAAATTTAAACACTGTCATATTGAGCAAGAAGGGTTCTCAGTTCTTATAAAGATCATATCTTGTAGATAAGATCATTTTCAGGACACAGATGGCTTTAAATTTAGTTCAGCTGGGTGTTGAGAATTTTTTTCAGTTTAAGTGCTTGTCAGTAAGAGAAGACATGCTGTGCACACTGGTATAAATGCATGGTAACTGTTTCCCTTGTTGGCACTCCCTTTACAGAATGACCATGTTTGCTTAGGAGGCTTAATTTGTTGTAATACTAATTGTTGTTGTCAGGAATAGTCTTAAAGGCTAGATTGACTTCTTTTTTTTCCCAGTTATGGAGAGATGGTGTTGAATGACAGTGACGTGCTCACCATACATGTTGTGTCACTTAAATAAACTCTGTGTTGATTGTAGTATCATGGACGGGATGACGGAAGCGTGCATCAAAGGTGGGATTGAAGCGTGTTATGCTTCAGTGTCCTGCGTCTTTGCCCTGCTTGGAGCATTAGATGAGCTGAGCCAAGGGAGGGGTCTTAGTGAAGAGCAGATCCAGCTGCTGCTCCTGCGCTTAGAAGAACTGAAGGATGGGACTGAGACAAGCAGGGACTCCATGGAGATCAATGACGCTGACTTCAGGTGGCAAAGACGCATCCTGTCCTCAGAAAATCCTGCCTGGGAATCAGGAAATGAGAAGAGTCCTGATATTAGCATTAGCGTTACCACAGACACTGGTCAGACTACTTTGGAAGGGGATATGGGACAGACAACTCCAGAGGATAATCCAGAAGGTCAAAAAATCTCCCTGCCATCTCCAGCTGCACACGAAAGCAAAGAGATTCATTACAGAGAACCAGAGTCAGAAACCATTGACCAGCCAGATGTTGTTCAAAGAAGCCACACCATAGTCTATCCAGATATAACTAACTTTTTATCAGTTGATTGCAAGACTCGATCCTATGGATCCAGATACAGTGAAAGTAACTTCAGTGTAGATGACCAGGACCTTTCTAGGACTGAGTTTGATTCATGTGATCAGTATTCCATGGCAGCAGAAAAGGATTCGGGCAGGTCTGATGTCTCAGACATAGGCTCGGACAATTGCTCCCTGGCCGATGAGGAGCAGACACCACGGGATTGCCCAGGTCACAGGTCCTTACGCACTGCTGCTCTCTCTCTGAAATTGCTGAAGAGCCAAGAGGCAGACCAGCACAGTGCACGGCTCTTTATCCAGTCACTTGAAGCACTTCTTCCTCGGCTTATAGCTCTTCCCAGCATAGAAGAAGTGGATGGAGCATTGCAGAGCTTCTCTTCAACATTCTGCTCAGGTTTGCAAGCAAATATTTACTGTCTAACCAGCATGCACACTCTGACAGCAGATTCCCTTGTAGGATTTCATCTTCAGAGAACATACCCAGACTGAGGAGGTTTGGGCTTAACACCATACATTCCTCCACAGGAGCACACTTCATTTAGGGTGAAGCAAATTGAATATGCAGGCACTGATTCAAAGGGAGGTAAATCCATTGTCTCTTAACAGGCTCTGGATTATGTCCTGAATCAATAAAGAAATGCAGTTTGCTGTAGCACGATCCCTCTTTGCAGGTTTGTGAAAATCTGTTGAGAAGCTTTGCACATGGTGCCATTAAAGAGAGGTCGGGGTTGCCCCTTAGCATGAGAGGGATGTGGGAAGTACCATCACCTGTTTTGAATAAGGTATAAGTAGCTTAGTACACCACTGCACTATTATTATTAATAATGCCAACCTCACAAAGAGGGTGCTAACAATTCCACAGCAGTAGGCTCTAGAAAGGATAGAGTAGGAGGAGAGTTTGTCTTCACTCTTCTGTTTTTCTTAATGTTGCTATCTAATATGACAGGAAATGCAAAGCTCAAAGCCCAGACCAAGTGAAAAATTAGGATCTTGCTTTCTAAGAGATTAAATATCTTCGGTTCTTTCATGGTTAGATCATTTGGGATCTTGACTTGTCAAACAAATAAAGTCATGCAAAGGTTAGTTTGTCCTGTTGATAGCTTATTTAAAATGTGTGTAAATATATATTTTTAGAAGGGTTTCGCTTTCCTGACAGTGGCCAAAATGAAAATGTTTGCTAAAATATATGTCTCCGTTTCTTTAACTTAATTTACTGCAATTGCCTTTCCTATTGCTTGTCTCCTAATCATTGCTTCATTCATTTGTGCTCTCTCACACGCATTAAACTCATACAGAGTCAGAAAGGGGGACTCTTTCCATCATCATACAGCATAATTTAGATATGAAGCTGGGATATTCCTGATATCCTGTTTAAATGCTAAGTAACTCCAGAAGATGATAAATGGTATTCTTAAGAAACATTGGCCATTTTATATCACAGAAAGGAAATACCTTAAAGGAGGCACTGATGTTAACTACTTTCCTAATTGAGGGGCTCAAGAGCATCCCTTCTGTCACAGGTATTTCTTTTTCCTGAAAAAGGGTAATCTTGAGGTTATGCTGAAAGACCAGTGCTAGACGTCTAGCTCAAACCTTTGTACACCTGTTCCCTGTTGCATGAACAAGCATGCCACTTATTTTCTGTTTTGCCTGTAAAGTCTTTGAAGAGTGATTTAAAGCTCTGGAAGATGTGGTCCTAGGAGAATTGTAGATTTTAAGGCTAAACATAGATTTTCCTGGCATTCAGTATGAGTAATACAGTGAGAAAAATGGAAGAATATAACTCAATTTCTGCATTAAATCCATTATTTGTGGTTTGCATATCTTAAAAAGATACCTACTCTTGGACTTAGGTTGTTGAGAGAGACCTTTCACTTTTCCAAGGAAGCCACCCCTGTGGCTAAATCTGTACTTTAAAAATGTACACCATGTTTCTGGATGGATTTGGTGAAGTACTCGTAAAATACATCATTCAGTGAGGAATCATGGAAGAGTGGAGTAGCAAGTCACTGTATTAAGACAGCCTGGAAGAGGTATCCTGGATTTTTCATGGAGATGTGGCTGTTGCAGGGTTGTACTTTTATGCTTTCATAAGATATGGGTGGTTCCTGTTTCAGTTGGACACCTAGAATCAGTCTCAGTCCAGCTGAAACAGTCCCTTAACTTGTACCTCAGATCTTAAGCAAATGTCCATCAGTCCTCCCAAGCTGAGAACTTGTGTTCCTGTGTAGGTGAGAGAGCCACAAGTTTGAAGACCTTTAGAGAGAGAGACTTCTTAAGTTGAAACAAATGTCAGGAAGTAGGAACTCTCCGTGGAGAGCTTCTGAGACACCAGTTTGATCTGCCTGTGTAAGCAACATGTAGGTCCTAACTTCAGGAGTCCTTCCTTAGCACCAGCTACTCAAGGCACACATTAGGTGGTGAAGTGAGAGATTGATTGCATTCATTGTATATACAACATTTATTCATGTATAATTCTTGAAAAATACATTAGGAAATTTTTGAGCATTGGTTAAGATTCGAATTGAGAAAAGACATAAATGCAGATCTGAAACCACCCAGTACAGAAGCAGTATTTTTGTGTTTCTGGGAGACTTTATTTAACGGCTTTGTTTCATTTTCCAATTTTTCTTACACTTTGAAATAATAATACAATTTAGTACTCTTTCCTACAAGCCAGGTCCTTCTATAGATAACATTGCAAAATTAGGATGTTTTCGTAGGATTGAAAGGCAATGAATGGAGGTAGGAATTTAAGGCATTGCTGGATAAGCATGGAAAAGATGAAGTCAGCTAAGCAGTTATAGTGAAATTAAAATTTGCAAGTAAGTTGGTTAACTCTAAAGGTAGGAGCAAGTTAGCCCATCTTTTCAATTTTCATTCCATACTTTTTAGGGAGAAGGTTTTTATGGTAGTAAGTATCATCTTATCTTCTGTTTCTGTGATCTCAGCATCTCTCAAATGCAGTTGCTTATTTTCCCATATTTTAGAGAAAAATAAGGAACATATTTTTCCCCAACACTTTTTGATGCTCAAATACAGGCCCACGATGGAGTATCCACTTTTCTATGCAGTTCTACACCTTCCTTTTTAATTGTAATCTTGTATAGGAGGTTGCACTTTTTAAAACATTTTAAGGCAAAATAAAGTGGGCTTTTTTGTTTGGTTGGTTTGTTTGTTTTTTTCTTTTTACTTTTACATACTTTGAGGTTTTTGTTACTCTAGCTGGTTCTAGTCCCTGAGGTACGTATTTAAGAGAGATAAGACATAAAATCAGTGAGAAATGAGATAGCTACATCAGTATCATGATCCTCCATCCAACAAAGTGTTAAGATGCATCTTTGTTTTCAGTGATGAAGAAATCAGTAGAGCTGCTCACAGGCTACTTTCAAGCACATAGTTGCAGTTTTGGTACTAGGTAAAGCTTCTCTGTTAATATTCACCATGAGAAATCTACCCCAAGCAATGCCAGCCTGTGTGGGTGTGGTTTGTGGCCAACCCTATCACCCTTCTTCCACAAAGGTTGCTTCCGTGAACAGATAATTCATTTTTTAGACCCGCCCTGGAACAGTTACTCTCTTTCTAAATCCACCCTCAAACAGTTACTCACCTTATCCACGCCCCCAAAGTGACGACAGTGGAAAGTCCGAGAAGGCAGCAGCACAGAGCTTGCAAACCCTCACGAGGCAAGAAAAACATTTGCTTCTTTTCTGTGTGTGGATTTTTTTTTTTTTTTAATGTTAATGGTTTGTTGTATTTTGTCTAGGAAGAGGTATGAGCTTTATGGTGGGATGAATATATTCACAGTAGACCACTCCAGCAGTTAACAAATGACACAGCTTTGCTTCATCATGTAACTAACCTTGGAAGCTGTTTTGGTTCCATTTCAAACATTCCTTTAGGATACAGCTGACTTCTCAATCTTACCTAATAGACATTATATGAATGGATTTCACAGTTGATGTGAAAACCGTGAAATACTGTGAGTCATGTGGGTGGATCTGGTATTTCTGTTTTTTTCGTGGCTCAAACTACAGATCATGGGGATTCAATTAGGTGTTGCTCATACTTGATTTATATATTTCTACCAGTAGGTCAGCTATTTGCCATCCATGGGAAGAAGGGATTGTGCCACTGAGCATGCTTGAGGGCTTCAAATAGTGTTTTCAGGACTAATTAGTACTTAACAGGTGGCTTCTGGGTCTGACAGAGTGCAGGTGATCAGCTATTTAGAAAGAAGGCCTTGTATGAAATAAATAGGGCTTGGAGTTGTAACTAGTTCCAGCCAGCTTGGCCCCAGATATTTGTCCACATACCTCTAGGCCATGGAGAGAATGATGATTACAGACTGATCTTGCAAGAGGTGGAGCACTCCAGTCCCCATCCAGCAACTGAGTTAGCCAGAACAGGTTTACTGTGGGGGTTAAAAGGGCTGTTAACCTCTTTAGCACTATTTGGGGTAGTGTATTCCCAGTTAAGTACACAGGCTTTGCTCCTTTCCACCTCACTTTTCCAGTTAGCATTGCTGGTGTATCCTGCCCTTTGCTTTATACCTGACAGTCATCCCAATGAATGCTGGTGCTCCTTGCTTATTTCAAATTTAGCATGTTTTCTTGCTGGACTGTGACTGGAGTGTTCAGTTTGTCTTGCATTCTAGATGAACTGCTTATTTTTCTATTCTCTATTCTAGTATGTTTAAGTAGAGTAATTTCTGATGATTCATTGACTATTCTAGCAATCTGTTGCTGCCAAAACACTAGGGACAGTTTCTGATATTTTTTTCCAGGAAAAACCTGTGTAAAATATGAGAGCTCACATGGTGTTTTTGTTAGGTATGATGCACTCACCAGGATTTGAGGGAAACCTAAATTTCAACTTCCAGACTCTGATGAATGCAGACAGTCTCTACGTGGTATCACATTACACTTTGCTGCTCAACCTAAAATTGGCAAACTCAGATTACTACAGGAAGAAGCCTGCCCAAGCCCCTGTGTTGCTGGTGAGTTGGGGAATATGGGATAATGATTTTTGAAAAATGAAAATTTATTTTGCTTCCTTTCACATAAAATAGCCCACACATGAAGCCTTCAGGCTGCTTGCTACGTGGAGAAATAGTAATTGCAAATGAAGCGTTCTCCAAGCTGCTTATGAATCTTGCATGATAAGTGTCATGCATCTGAATTACACTGTGATTTGATGGGAAGGAATGCTGCTTACTGATTGTCATTGAAGTCGCAGTCATTTTGATGGTTAAACTATTTTCAGAATAGATTAGCATCATGTGATATAGCAAGTATTGTCTCTTGATAATGTGCACGAACATACCTTCATCTTGCAACTGCTTTTTTTGCCTAATACTCAATTTGAATTTCTGTAAATGAAGACATTAGATGGTAAAGTGGAAAATAAGTAGGTCCCAGTAATGTGAAATTATTATTTTTGTTGCAGCTGAAATTCCTCAGCTTCTTGAGCTTTCTAAAAGTCGTTTTGAAGACTGCGAGTTATAAAACATGGATCCATGGTTTTGAACTTAGTTGCCCAAGAGACAGTGGTTCATAGCTTTCTGAAAAAAAACAAAAAAACCCATGAAATATGGAACAAATAAAAAAGGTGTCAAAATGTATGACTATTGCTGAGCTTCCAGTATAAGAGAATTTATAATCTAGATCATCTCAAAAGCAAGTGGAGTTTAACATCATCCTTAGTTCTGGTGTGTTCTGCTGCAGATCAAGTGCAGATCTGTGACTCAGGACATTCTCTAGAGGAATCAGTGTGCACAACAGGCCTGAGCATGACCAAAGTATTCTTAGAGATCATTCTGATAAATAATTGGAGGCCTTTTTATCTGTGATCACTGTTCAATGCAGAAGGGCTCAGTTGTTAGTCAGGCTGCATTAGGTGCCACAACTTCTTTTAATTGGATTTTAGATCTACTCCTACCTCATGGAAATAGGGAGAGATCAGCAAGTCCCATTGTCACTGTGCAAGAACTGTCATTCTGATTTGCATCTTGTCTTCACTGAAGAGAAGGGAGAGCTATTCATGTTCCTGTCATTGTCCACTGCAGATACAGATACAGAAGGATCTGGATAGGCTGGGTTGATGGGCCATGGCCACTTGCATGAGGTTTAAGAAGGTGAAGTGTCAGATCCTGCCCTTGGGTCACAACAACCCAGTGTGGCACTACAGGCTGGGGCAGAGTGACTGGAAAGCTGCCCAGGGGAAGAAGGCCTGGGAGCACTGATCAGCCAGCTGAACATGAGCCAGTGTGTGCCCAGGTGGCCAAGAAGGCCAGTGGCATCCTGGCCTGTATCAGGAATAGTGTGGCCAGCAGGTCCAGGGCAGTGATTGTCTCTCTACTGGTGAGGCTGCACCTCAACTCCTGTGTTCAGTTTTGGACTTGCACTATAAGGAGATTGAGGTCCTGGAGACAGTCCAGAGAGGGGCAAGAAAGCAGGTCAAGGGTCTAGAGACCAAGTCCTGTGAGGAGCAGCTGAGGGGGCTGGAGTTGTTTATCCTGGAGAAAAGGAGGCTCAGGGGAGACCTTCTCACTTTGTACAACTCCCTGGAAGGAGAGTGTAGTGAGGCAAGGGTAGGCCTCTTCTCCCAAGTAACAAGTGACAGGACTAGAGGAAATGATCCCAAGTTGTGCCAGGGGAGGTTTAGACTAGATATTAGGAATTTTCTTTTCATGGAGAGGGTTGTAAGGAAGAGGAACAGACTGCCCATGGAAGCATTCAAAAAACATCTGGGTATGGCACATCAGGGCACAGTTTAATGGTGAATGTGGTGGTGGTGCTGTGTTGACAGTTGGACTTGATGATGTTGAAGATATTTTCCAACCTTAACAATTCTAAGCCTGCAATCCTCAGTTAATTCTCTGCAAATTTTAATTTCTGCTTCTGCAATCTCTTACTCAGAAGTAGATCTGAGGGCTGAGGTTGACACTGTAGGGCTTACTGTGTTATCTTACATTTGGCTTTTATGGTTCTCTGCAGAAGGAGTTCATGAAGCAAGTCCAGTCCAGTGGAGTGTTGATGGTATTTTCCCAGGCCTGGGTTGAAGAACTATACCACCAGGTACTAGAAAGGAACATGCTAGGGGAAGCTGGATACTGGGGAAGCCCTGAGGAAAACAGCCTTCCACTTATCAGCATGCTGACAGGTCAGTACAATATTATGGTGGCAATGCTAACTTCCAGACGTGTCTAAAACAAGCTACAATGACCCGCTGCTTTATTGCGTTACATACAGAACAGCATGTCATCATGCAATCTGTGGTGTCTCATGGAATTGCCAGTACAGAAGGAGCCAGACCTAGCTGTGGCAGGTACTAAAATGTTTGTTTTGGATCATCAGAGTAGTTTTGAAGCATGGTTTAAAAAATATCAAAACTGTCCCTGGGAGACAGGGAGATAGTTGTGTTCACTGAACCAAAACTCTTAATCTGTACTGAATCTCACTGAACCAAATCTCTTAATTCTGTCAGCTTCAGTTCTGGTAGCCTTGATACTTGTTAATGATAAACAGTAAGGCTGCTGGTTTTTTGATGTCATAGTAAAGCCATTTCAGTGTGCCTGTGGTGAAGTACAAATATAAATAGTGGCATCTGATCCTGGAAGCCTTCCACGGATTAGACTCCCCTTGGTTCAGACTTGAGCTATGCCAGGGATATGCCAAATGGCACTAGAGAGAGGCTGAAAACCTAGAGCACAAATTAAAAACAATCCTTAGCTTCATTTGAGGGGAAAAAATGAAACTGTATTAGCTGAAAGACAGCAGGATGGTTATGATACTGTATTGGTATAAAATGCACTGTCTGTTTTATATGTATGTAATTAAAATAGTGTATGCAGGGAGAACACTGCCTTCAGCCGAGCCATTAAGTGGTGATCAAAGGGCAGCTTTGAAAGTTTTTTGTTGTTTGTATTGAGCTCACTGTTACTTTTAGCTACTGAGCTGGGAAGATGAAAGAAACACTTGTAAAGAACAATACCCAGAAGTGTGTGGAGAAGAGACAGTTAGAAAAGAAATCAACCAGGTATCCCTAACATTAAATTCTCTTCAAAAAACTGGTCTTTTGTTGTGTTGGGGAAAGTTTGTATTTCTTTTGTTGAGATTAAACATACATAGGTCTACTAAAAACCACATTTAAGACATAGGATCCCAATGCACCTTGAGGACTCAGACTGAGGTCTAGGAACATCTAATAACAAGATTCAGCAAGATTTGAAATGTTATACAAAGAAATGCAGAGATTTAAGCATGTGGTATGTTCTGAACTGTAAGAAACACTGTGAAATCTTTGCTGGAAGTTCTGTTCACTGTGTAACTTCAAGAGGGGGAGGGCACCTTTTGCGAGTGGGATATCTCCCCTCTTCAACAAAACATTGGTTATGATGGGTAAAGCCTAAGGTGCCACAGCTCATGTTTATACCAAGGCTTTAGAAGGCTGCCAGAAAGAGTAACTAAAAAGCATACCAGAGAAGACAGGAGTGCTGATGCTTAGCTGAACACAGAGCCAGTAAGAGATGCTTTCCATGTACCATCTGTGTGTCAAATAGTAATCTGATGTTTTTTAATGTTCTGGCAGACATTGACGGCTTGGGCAGCAGTGCAATTGGCGGCCAATTGATGGCATCTGCTTCAGCTCAATCTCCTCTTTCCCAAAACCGGAAGACAGATGATTCTGTTGTTGCAGGTACTAGGACTGTATTATAAGTACGAGTGTGTCTGCCAGCAGTGGGTTTTTATGTACCAAAAACATATGCAGATAAATTGTGTAGAATAGCAAGTTAAAAAGTACGTCGTACATGTGAATTGGTAGTTCAGCATGCAGAGGACAAATGTGACATGGCTTTTTACCATGATGATAAAGCTGCTATTGTTCCATTTTCCACTAGTAATAGAGTAATGTTTTTACCACTCTAGGAATTGCTTTTGCCCGATACCTTTTAATTGGCTGTTGGAAGAACTTGATTGACACTTTGTCCACCCCTCTGACTGGCCGCATGGCAGGCAGCTCCAAGGGGCTGGCCTTCATCTTGGGAGCAGAAGGAGCCAAAGAGCAGAACCAGAAGGAGAAGGACTCCATCTGCGTGAGCCTGGATGGACTGAGGAGGGCAGCCCGCCTGAGCTGCGCTCTAGGTACTGCTACATGGGAGATGTCATGGCAGGCTCATTAGAATAGGATGGTAACTTTCCTTGAATGAATTTGGGAGAAAGAAATGCAGCATCCTGCTCCAGTTTTGCATAGGAATGTGGATGGTGGGAATATACATAGTGTCCTACAGCCTAAACATATACAGCCAACTTTCCGTGACCCTACCTCTTGTTGAGCTTGTATGGGACTGGGGAGGAAATACTGGTAATACAGTAATTGTATCATTGTTTTACAGGAGTTGCTGCTAACTGTGCATCTGCTCTCGCCCAAATGTCTGCGGCCTCCTGTGTCCAAGAAGAGAAAGAGGAAAAAGAAATCCAGGAACCCAGTGATGCTATAGCTCAAGGTAACTACATGATTAAATTACCTACCTCATCTTATATTGCCTGCAAAGCTGCAACTGGAAAGCACTTTGCTGCACATAATGGCATTTCCCTCTGTTGTTCTTCTGCTGTGCACCACTTGCTGGCAGGTATGTGGGATGTTTGTCTTCAGTACATGTCCTGCTATCCTGGGTTCTTAACATTATGTCCCACTAATTATATTCTATATGGAACTGAAATCAGTGGAACAGTGCATAAGCAGCAGCATTTTTCAATGTGTGATTTTTAAACCTTGGGATACTCGTACAACCAGAGAGTATCAGAGAAACAGCTTATTTGGGGATTTTTGTGTGTTGGGTGGTAATGTAAGCTGAGTTTGCATCACTCTCCCTGTCTGGTTTATATATCCTTGATTATCTTTTGTCATCATCATCAGGTGTGTAAACTTACGTCTTTTTAACATATAAAAAGTTCTGCATCTCTATAACACCATTTCAAATTCAGTGGAAGTCCAAGTCAATTGTTGTCTCCAGTGGCTATTTGAAGAAGTACATAAAATTTCTCTGGTTACATCTGATTTCTAAGGCAAGAAGCCCATAACAAAACTCACTGTTGTACAAATGACCCTGCTTGGTACTTAAATTTGGTGTCTTGGTAGAGAAAATGAAACTGAAGAAGCCTGAGTTTAAATAAGCTTTTGACTGCGCTGCTGGACATGACCGAAGTGAGTTGGCCAGACCATGTTGAAGCAAAGAGGAGGCAGCAGCAGTGGCCAGAGGCCAACAGATCTGTTCTGTGAAAGCTTGCAAAGCTTCAAAACTTGTTTCCATTCCAATGCAGCATGAAAACGAAGCTTTTCAGGGATTCTTGGAAAAAATAAATAGATCCAAATTGTTGTAGGTCAGATCAGGATTAGTTTTGCTTTGACAGGAGCTCTTTGGTGAAACTCTTTGCATGGAAATATATGTGAAATCCACAAATGCTTTTTTTTTTTTTCCGTAGCAAAGGAGATTTTAGTAAAAATAAATAAATACCCAGTCAGCCATCTCTGAAGAGAAATATCACTGGCAATCTGCAACTGTTCTGTGGGCAACAGGATGAGAATTTGGGGGTGGAGGGTGTCAATCTAGCATTGATTTTTTTCATGTATATAGGATCAGTCAAAAAGGATTTTATTTTTAAAGCTACCTTAGGTTTATTAGGAAGAAATAGATTTCTCTGTTTTTATTTTTTGTCTAAATTTCTTGTTCTTTTATAGACTTCAGACTGAAATCTTTTGCCATCACCTTGTATACAAACCAATGTTTGTTTAAAAGCTAGAGAAGCTAATTTTTTTTTTTTATGCTGCAGTGAAACAGAAAGTGGAGCAGAAACTGGAGCAGATGGGGAAAGTGCAGGGAGTCTGCCTGCACACTGCTCATGTTTTGTGTATGGATGCAGTCCTCAATGTGGGTTTGGAGATGGGAAGCCATAATCAGGACTGTTGGCCTCACGTGTTCAGGTACTCACCAGCTTTCCCAAAATAGCCAGAATTCATACCATGCTGTCTGAAAGTAAGTGACTGAGAAAAAGGGCTTTGCAGATTCTGTGAGTGTTCTGTATAACAATGTCAGAGTGAATTAACTGCCAGGATCTCTAAAAGAAAAGATGATGCTATTTTCCACCACTACTCAGGGACAAAATCAATGCTTAGAAGCTTCAAAGTTAGCAGAAGACTTTGGCAGACCCAGGAACCTAAATGGGCTTTTCAGGCACCTCCACCGAACTGTTTACTGTCTAGGCACATGGAAGGCCAAAGGATGTAAGAAGAAAGGTTATCTGTGTCTAGTCTGAGAGTCAGAAATCAGCTGTTGATGGTTTGACAAAAACGTTCTGTGATTAGTGCAGGGAGGGGTTGTTGTTCTGGGGTGTTTATTAATTTTTTGCTTCTCCTGTGTGTTCTCAGGGTGTGTGAATACATCAGCACACTGGAGCACACCCACTTCAGTGATGGTGCTGCCCAGCCCTCCCTTACCATCACCCAGTCACAGCAAGCACCTGGAGGGCTGCACCCAGACTCTGAGCCTGGGGAGACTCCTCAGGCACTGACCCCCGAGCAGGAGACCACCCTCAGCAGCCATCCTGTCATTCAGCCAGTTTCTATCCAGGATCTTATCAAGGACAGCAGTAAGGGCAGAGCTTTTGACTTCCGTGGAGGCAGTCTGCTGTGTGGGACCAGTGCTGCCAAGGCTGTTCTCACTCTTTCCACACAAGCTGACAGGTAAAAGCACTGCTGTCAGGAACCAGAATCCTTGTTCCCAAAACGGTACTTTTGTGCTGCAGTGGGGCTAATCTTTGTTCGTTGCAGCCACTTGCTTCAGTTGAATTTCACAGGAGAGCTGCATGTTTGTCACAACCAACAGTTTCTAAAAGACCTGGGGTTTTTTCATCTCTGCAGTACCTGCAAGTACTGAGCTGAGTATGTCTGTGCACAACAGTGAACATGCCAAGCAAATCAAATGCATCCTGAGAACAGTGGATTTATTTCCTGCATGTAAATTGATGTGTTGTATTCAGTAAAGCAGACAAAGTAAGTGGGTGCCTTGTCATGACAGGAAGGGACTGATTGACAAGACCAGTGTCAGTCAGAAAGCAGCTGCTTCTGTCAGGGCTGCATGGACAGTTCATCAGGCTTCTGGAACCAAGTATGGTCTCAGAATGGCTGTTTTAAATGTCCTTTCAATGCCAACTGATATTATTTCTGCTATTTTTTTAAGAAGCCCAGGCTGCAGTTGAAAATTTCCTGGGTTTGTATCCTTGCAGTTACCTTTTTGATCCAGCTGACATTTTTCATCTTGACCTCTGCTCATAGGAAGGTGTTACGTGTGAATTCAGAGCCAAAAGTTATGCATAAACTGCTTGTAGAAATGTTATTCTGGGCATAAAAGTACCTTTTACTTAGGAAGCTTACAATACAACTTGGTTCTGAGGATTAGAGACTAGCAATACTGTAATTTTAATGATGATGGTTTCATTTCTACCTTTTTACTTAAGTGCAAATGTTTATTAGGACTCAATCCCTTGTTTCTTAGGACTATAGAAAATTTTTCATGAAAAGCAATGACAGAAAATCATATTTTTGTCAATTTCTGGATGCACCATGTGAAATCTCACTGTAATCTCTGTGGAGTTTCCCTTCAGTGTAACCACACTTGCTGTTTTATGTGTATAGATTTTAACTGTGAAGTCCTAGGAGCCCATTGCAGCTGAAAATACCAACTCTTCCTTGTATTTGTCATTGTCTAACCAAAACATAGCCCCATACTAGCCACTGTTAAGAAAATTAACTCTACCCCAGCTAGAACCAGCAAAATATTCCAAAATAGCAATTCAGGTACAGTAACCTTAGGTTTAAGACTTGAATTAATTTATTTTTCAAGTTAGGGTCTGTAACTTCAGATGGAGTAAACTGGTATAACTCTAAAGTAAGCAAAGCTGTGGTGATCTGTGTTGTGAGGACTGGGCATATTTCAACTGTTTTTTCGATTACGGGTTCATGAATGGTTTCTAGAATTAAGATAACTTGAAAAAATGACTTCTTGTTTTAGCACTGTAGTTAAATCTTTAAAGGGTTCTGATTAATCCCATAACAACCTAATTTCCACCTTCCAATTAATAAAGCTTCTGGATCAAAGTCTTGTTGCAGCACTGTATAAATGAAAAAGCCCTCAGTAACCCAATGTGTCACCAAAAGCTACATATAGAAGCCAGGAACAGATAAGAGTTTTCCTCTTACATACACATTTAAGTCTGCATCTCATGAATTTTTCAGTTAGATTCTGTTCTTTACCTACAGGCTCTTTGAAGATGCTGCTGACAAGTTAAACTTGACGGCATTGGCGGGCTTCCTTTACCAGCTCAAGAAGGCTTCTCAGGCCCAGCTTTTCCATTCAGTCACAGATACAGTTGATTACTCACTAGCAATGCCAGGTAAATCACCTGAAGATCCAGAACAAGTGTTTTATATACAATTGTACTGCTTACAGGACTTTGTATTCTTAAAAATTTTTTCCAATTGAAATTTCAAGGTATAAATAAAACACAGTATGTAGTCTAATAAGATCTTTCTTATTAGAAATGTGGGAACAATTTTTTGTCTTTGGAAAAGACTGGGCACTTTTTTTTGGACAGGGACCACATCCACACCTGCTTTGAAACACATCACAGGACATTCATTTGGTTCTTGGACTTTAAACAAGAAAATTGCCTGCCAATATATAATCATAGCTCTATTTTTGAACCCAGGCAGTATGGAAACTTGGCTCAATCTAGACTTAAGACAGTGGATTTAGGTTCAACATTTGACAGTAGGATAACCTCAGAAGAGTTCCGAAAATGGGCAATAGAGAACAAAGCACACAAGAATGTTGAACAAATCAATAGAATTTGTCCTGCTTGATTTTCCCCAGCAGAGTAGAGTATGTACCTCACAGTACAAAGCCTGTAAATTGTTGTTTCCATCACTGCCTCAAATAGAGCAGAAGAATTGGACACAAAGGGAGATAACTTCACTTAAATTTATACTATGCCTGTAGAAGCTACATTAGTCATACAGGTTTTGTTCTGTCCTGTGACAGACACAGTTTTTCTCTATGTCTCCAATTTAACTGGTTTCCTCTCTTCCTGAAGTGGTACTTGTTATTTTCTCAATGTGACACTTCGAGTTTTTGGTTTTTTTGCTCTTGCTTGTCGCCAGACCTCAGCATTCCTAACACTAGCTCTAATAAATACCTTTCCTCTTATCATCTTATGTAGTGGTCAATCAACAGCAGTTGTAATACTGAAACTAAAATTAGGATAGAGGAATTAAGTGCTATTTTTTTTATTTTAAAAGTGTTATGTCCCCTGATTACATCTTTTGCTAGAGATAAAAGCACCAGTGTATTTGAAATGAGAGGATGAAGTGTCTTTCCAAATGTAAGAGCAATGGAAGATGAATCCCTTTCAACAGGAAATAACAAGTATTAATGACTGGGGAACAGAAAAGCATTTTCTCACATTCTGTTCTTTGTATCACTTGCTTAATAAGAAATACAAAATTAAATACCCCAGCTAAATAATTTGCAGTTTACAATCTTTCCTGTAGATGTCACCAAAACCTTTCATAACTATCATTCTGGGTCTTAATATCAGTTATTAAACTCCGTGCTTAACTTTCCTGCACTACTTTTCCAAGCCTTTGGCTTTCATATGTTTGCAAAAAAAGTGATCACTTAAAGTACGTTTAATAAGTTGTTCTTTAAAATTGGGTCCATCTCCTGTCCTTTTACCTACATGTAGCATGTGCAGGCATAGGCTGTGTTTTACATAGTTTTTGAGGTTTTTTTTCTTTTTCTCGCCCCCACTAGAGCTCCTTGCTGACTTAATAAATAATTTCTAATTCCAGTTCAGACATTTACAAGTGGAGGAGCAGCTGATGCTCAGCTTCCATTTACTCTTACACTTTTCTTGTAGGTGAAGTAAAATCTACACAGGACAGGAGAAGTGCACTTCACTTATTCCGACTTGGTGATGCCATGCTCAGAATTGTAAGGAGTAAATCCCGCCCGTTGCTCCACCTCATGCGCTGCTGGAGCGTGGTGGCACCTCACCTTGTAGAGGTAGGAATGGGGGACAAAAATGGGAATGTGTGCACAGAACAACAAAGCTGAAAAAGATGGAGAAGGCTTGATAGCTCTTAAAATGTATAACAATCTTCAACATTGTCAAATCTGCTCTGTGTTGTATACACTGTGTCATATATTGCAATACTGCCACTAAGAAGTATGCTTTAAAGTGACTGAAATGGGCAGGCCCAGGGACAGGGTGTTGGACTTCTGCAATATGATGCAAATTATTTCTGGTGAAAAAACTGAAACCACCCCAAGGAATTATAAGTGACTCCTCCATCTGCCTATATTTCCAGTCAAGGTCTGCATCCTTGCAATTCTTCCTATAAAAGGATGTAAGTTTCCTTTTCCCACATAAAGCCAGCTCAGCTGCTACCTTTTGAAGGGAGAAATAGTCATACAGTCCAAACAAAAGACAACATTTCACACAAGTTCTGTTCTGTGGGTTTTAGTATTTAATTTATTTATTTTTAACTCTATGCTTTTTTAATTGCAAACTTTCATACATCTGTGGACCTCCAGGCAGCTCAGAGTCTCAGTCATCTGTTTCTATGGCAGTACTCTCCTGTTTTCATGGCACTGGGATCCATAGTCACATCAGTGGTAAAGCTGTTTTGAAGGTTCAGTACCATGTAGTGCTTACCTCCCTTGAAAGTGTCTGACTAAAAGCAAATTTTTTGCTTGGACACACTTTAATACTTCTCCTTTCCCTGCAGGCTGCCTGTCACAAGGAGAGACACGTGTCTCAGAAGGCTGTCTCCTTCATCCACGACATCCTCACTGAAGTGCTGATGGACTGGAACGAGCCTGCTCACTTTCACTTCAACGAGGCGCTTTTCCGCCCCTTTGAGCGCATCATGCAGCTGGAGCTGTGTGATGAGGACGTCCAAGACCAGGCAAGTCAGCTCTGATCAGCGTGTCTGTGTCTGGCCTCCATGCCCATAAGAATGGTTTCCAGAGTGCCCTTGGCCCACCTAAGAGTGTTTCCCAAACTCCCTTCAAATACTGGCCCTTAATCATCTTAAGGAAATTGGGAGTGCTCTGCCTACCTAATCCAGCATTGTGGCAGAGCACAGAGATAGTAGACCCAGCTTTAAAGCAATTAAACAAAGATTTTCTATTATCTAAAAAATTGTAAATAATAAATTAGTCTAGACTGTCATAGTGAGATCTAGGAATGTGTTTAAAGACATTCTCATTCCTTCTGAAGATCCATCTGTATATCAGTTCTGTTTTTTGGTTCTTTTCCTTTTAACCCCTCCTACACTGGCTGCAGGTGGTCACCTCTATAGGAGAGTTGGTGGAAATGTGTTCTACCCAGATCCAGTCAGGATGGAGACCCCTGTTCAGTGCCCTGGAAACAGTGCACAGCAGCAGCAAGTCAGAGGTTAAAGAGTACCTTGTAGGAGAATACTCTATGGGTAAGGATTTACTGCTCTGTTTCATTTGTGCTTTTGATTCCCTGGGGGACACAGTAACTAACTCAATATATTTAACTGCCCAAGCTGTACAGTGGCACTACAACACTCCAGAAGTGTACTGAAATATCTGACTTATTAGTTGGGATAGGAGGGAAAGCAGACATACTGTTCTGACCTTTTATCCTCTACATTCTAACAAATGAGTAGAATGAGAAAGAAATGTTTCAAACCTACTTGAATAATTCTGAGCAAGACAGTAGTGCAAGGGTATGAGCTTGGCTGAGCATTTGTCGCTGTCCTGCTGGGGGAAGGATACAACCAGCATGCTTCTTGGGGACTGTCTTCCTTATTGTATGAAACCTATTGCTCTTATGCTTCAGGGTAACTTAGTGTGATAATCTAGGCAAGTGCTTGTCCAGGCATTTGATCACAAGGCTTTCAGATTCCTGATGCTATTACAGACCATATTTCTGTAAGAATGTGCATCCCTTCCAGAGATGTTTGCTTGTATGGAAATGTGTTAATATGGGAAATTAATTTTTTCCTGTTCTTTTTCCCCATTAGAAGGCATGTTTAAATATGACAAGTCACGTGTAAGGGATGTGGTTTTCCTCCTAAATTTTGTCTTTGAGATCTGTTATGGTTGATGGCTGAATGCAGGTGTACACAGCTTTTGAGGACTGATCATCTACTTAGGAAAAGCAAGGCTGTCTTGTTACCCTATAGTCTACATAGTTTTCTGCATGATTTATGTCAACTTGGCAGTTATCAAAAACTAAATCAGAAACTAAACAGAAACCTTCACTAAGAAGTATTAGCTACTGAGTTCAAGAACTCAAATCTGCTCTTACCATTTGAGCAGGCATAAGCTGGTATTTGTCATAGACTGGACAAAGGAGGGAATCTATCACTTCCTATGAAAGGCTACACAAGTTGCCCCAGGAGCAAGAGGAGATTTTACTTTTAAGATTATTTCTGTCTCTGCCCAGAATAGAAAAGATTCTACAGATCCAGTTAAACTGTTGAGAAGTGGTTGGAAAATTATTTTAAGGGGGTGTGAGGAAGAGTTCTCATCTTGTTATTTCCACAGGGAAATGTCAGGCTCCGGTGTTTGACGTCTTTGAAGCATTTCTAAACACAGACAACATCCAGGTCTTTGCCAACGCTGCCACCAGTTATATTATGTGCCTTATGAAGTTTGTCAAAGGACTGGGTAAATATTTTCCTATTAAGTCATGATACATCAAGCTTGATCCTGCAGAAGAGGATAATTCAGTTATGTAATACATAGTATGGTAGGAAAGAGAGTGAAGAACTTGAGTTCAGAATGCTTGAGGAAAATAAAATAAAATCAAGACCAAGGGATTATTTCTGTAGCATTTTTAATACTATCCGTTCTTCAAGCTTTTATAGCAGCAAAGATGTATCTCACTATTAAGTGCCTGCTTCTTAATTTGATCTTAGGTTACACATCAGGACTTGCTTATATTCATGTAAATAATAAAAAAAACTTCCAACCCTAGAATATTGCAGAAATGGCCTGGCATTGTGCAGAGACAGCATGGATTGTTTACAAGAGAGCAGGGCATGTTTTGCATTGCAGGAGCAGAGACCAGGCAGAGTGTGTCAGGGTGACCCTGCAGAGTGATTGTCAGGCTTCACCAGCCTTCAGAACAAAGGCAAATGGTGCTGGGTCGTTCTGCCCCCACCCTAGTGATCCATGGCTTGCCTTGATCGTTAGAATTTGATACTTTTCACTGAACTGTGACAATGTTGGGGATTTTTTGTGGATGTAGATTACAGAACTTTTAAGTAGTGATAAAATGGGGATTTTGGTTTCTATATGAATATTAATTCACAGAGGTTTCTAGGTCTGTAAGGAACTGCTTTTGAATTAAATAAAGCACCTAGCTGCAGCAGACCTACTCTTTAATGTTATTCTTGTGTCATTGAGCTGTTTCGCCATTGATTTCAATGGGGGCAGAATTCAGCTTGTGATGTAATTGCAATTATTACTACAAAAGAGAAATAAACTTACATGTCCAGTATCAATTGAGGAAACTCGTTTCTTCTGGAGAGCTTAAAAGCCTCTCTTCTATTTCTTTACCTTTCTTGCTTTCATGAGATAATTTTAACCCCATTGTGGTCACATATCAAAAAAGTCTTTTTTTGTATTAAAGGTAATAGGACTAAGGGAAACATCAGTAAATACAATGCCATGCTGTGTGCATTTTACTGTAAAACTAAAGGATTCAAACTTCACTGGCTGACTTGGCTGATCTCAGCAGTAGACAAAACGTAAAAATACATTATGGAGAGAATAGTTAAGAGCAAGAAAAAGCAAATAAATATAGTCAAAGGAGAACAAAGTAGGATCTACTGAAAGAATTTAATATTTATTGTGTGCTTTTTATGAGAGGAATAGCTTTTAAGGCAAGAAAACGTTAGACATTTAGTAAAGCTTCAGATTTGGGGAAGCACTGAATGGGAAGTATTTGGCTGAACTGGAAAAATGGTTATGAACCAAGTATTCTAAGGTGGGCAGAACATTGGCTGAGAGAGGAGCCAGGCAGACTGGCAGACAGGGAAAATGGCAGAGTGAAGGGAGTTATCCAGAGAGGAGCTCTGCAGCAGGATGCCTTGGAACTGCTCTGCTTATTGAACTCCCTTAGTGAAGCTGGCCTGAAAGGAGCAGTCTGCTGATGTAAGTTGGTAATACCAGCAACAGTGAGACACTAGACTCTGAGGATACGTGTCATACAGTTGAAACTGAGACCTTGACACCTGCATAAGACAACAGAAAGAAGTGTAGTAGTGCAAAATATAAAATAATGTATTTAAGCAGCACATAAATTAATAGGAAGAACTTGTGGTAGAAGAATTTTCAAGGGCACTGGGATGCAAATGAGTAGAAAAGAATTAAGATAGTAATTGAGCAAAAGATGAATATGAGCAATTCCTACACCCATGGAAGATAGTGGAGTGGAGTGAATATGACAGATAATATAATGTATGATTATTAGAACTCCCAAAGGCTCTACTAAAGAGGTATTAAATAGGCATATGTTCATTAAAGCATTTGTCCATATAAAAATCTGACCAGTATTACTGTATTGTTTGTGTGGGGGTCACCTGGTTGTCATCTAAGAAGATCAAACAGAGGATGTTTTCTGGATTCTCTTCAGACATTGGGGCATAACTGAATGAGAAAAGAAAAGTAATGCTCTGTTTCTTCTGTCTTTCACAATGCTACCTTTGCTGTCCCCAGGGGAAGTAGATTGTAAGGAGATGGGTGACTGTGTGCCAGGATCAGGATCTGCATCTACAGACTTGTGCCTTCCTGCACTTGATTACCTCAGGAGATGTTCTCAGGTATGATGAACAACCTTATACAGGCACTAACCTGGCCTGGAAAACAGTTCTAACCTGCAGGCTTTGCATTGGTCATTGAATGAGTTGCATGAACCCAACAGAATCTGTGGTGACCCTGATGCTAAAATCCTGCACTGCTAAATAGATGTGGTGATGTGAGGGAATATCATACCTTCTAGGTCATTTAGCAGCTGGAAAACTGAGGAGATAAAAGCACTCAAACCCAGGTAGCATGTGAGAAAATGTGGATGTTCAAAACCTAGTAGTAACATTACTCAAAGCTAAATTCATTCTTATTTAAGCAGCTACCATAAACAGTGTTGACAATGAAAGACACAAAAAAAAAAAAAAAACAAGAAGTTGAGAGTTCTTATATCTTAAGAACAATGGGTTACACCCTCTGAAATGCAGAAGCAGCTTATTTGTACCATGAAAACATATCTGAAGCTCAGAATTAATCTCTAATGAATGCAGGCATGTTTCCTGTAATCTCCTTGCACACAGCAAATATTATTATCCAGGGTTATCCAGACAATTTTTGTCTGATTTTATAATATTGTTTGTATTTCTGTAGCACCTGTGGGTCTTTTTGTTGGACTCAGGCCATGTTTTTTCTGGGTACAATACAAATGCACAACAAAGGATACTATCCTTGCTGAAAGGACTGAATATCTAAATTCAGAGGTAATAGGTGGATTCAGTGTGCAGACTGAGAAAAGAAGGGAAGAATAAAGTAACTCAGAATGATAAGCAGCAGACATACCAAACTCAACTTGCTATCTTGTTCATCTAAAAAAAATAGTCAATATCTATGTGTATATTTAATGTATGTTCTGTCTATACACTATATATACACTAACAGCACCATATTGCTGTTCCTTATCCTTACAAACCCCAGTTCACTGTGAGGGGGAAATATTTTCTCCTCTTTAAAAGAAGCAGCCATTTATCTTGTTATACCTTTTAATTTGCCAGTAAAAGAAAAACAGGAATGACTAAAAAAATCCTGTCTGTATATTGCAAGTACATTATTTACTTAGAAAGACCTGATAAAATGCTGTTAGTGTCCCTCCAGTAGCACAGTTCTGCAGTTTGTATTTGTTGTGTAATGAACAACCCAGGCAATGAAGGTCTGAAGCAAACCTTTACAAGCCCTTTTATCAGTATTAACTTAGTCCTTCAGAGCTTCAAAATATTCTCTGTATGGCTAAAGGAGCTTCACAGGTTATAGATGCAGTCAGTGAGCTGTAAAGTTTGCCCCTCACAAGTGAGAAGAGAGCACACTCCCACCTCAGAAATGTGTTGTTTAAACTGCTGCTCTCCCTCTCTTACCCACAACCCTTTACTTGTCAGTGAACTGAAGACTTCTGGCCTCTAGTTGTGTTTGCATGCCTTTTATTTTATTTTACATGCCTGTGTTGCATGCGATCGCTTTTACAAACTTTCCCATGGATATTTATCTTCTCCTTTTTTCCTCTCTCTCTCCTCTCCTCCACCCTCCCAAGTTGTTGGCTAAAATCTATAAAATGCCCTTGAAACCCATCTTCCTCAGTGGCCGGCTGGTTACCTTGCCTCGAAGAGCGCAGGAACAGTCAGCCAGCAGTGAGGATGGAATTGAGTGCATCCTTTCTGACTTTGATGATGACACTGGTAAGTGCATTGAAAGCAGTAAATGTAGAACTAATCAACTGCTTCTTCTATGTGTTGCTGCAAATTTTGCCAACTGCTGAACGCAAAAAGGAGGGAAAACTTCATAGTTTAGTGTTTCCTTGTTGTCTACACAAACCCACGTGCGCACACAGAGCTTGGAAGTTCGGGTCATGTCACCTTCTTTATGTAAAAGATACAGTTCATATGTAAGAAAAATACAACCTCTCTCTTAGGGCAGTATTTTGATTTTCCTGATATTCATAATACAACCATTGTGTATTTCTGAGAGCTAACACAAAAATACTTTCTAGACCACAGATTAAGTAAGGGTGTGAAAACCTTTAAAGTTGATATTGGCAGGCCTGCCTTTAACAGAAAAAAATACTAGTATTGAGTTACAGTCTAGAAAGATAAAGAATAATTGTTTAAATGTTTCCAAACGTATGTCCTGTGGTCTGTTGAAATAAACAGTGAATTTATGAAGTCCATAAAAAGCACTGTGACCTCCAGAAAAAATAAGCAGCATTTGTCTCCTGATTATTTGTGTGGTTTATATGGGTTGTGGATTAATCAGGTGTTGGATGAACTAGATGTGTGCAGAGCCAAGCCATAGAGGAATGCAGCCTCATGGCTTCTGGGCTCAGGAGACCTTCACAGCAGCACAGTCACTTTTGAATATGTGAACTACTGAGCTGTTCCAAACAGACTGCCTCTGTGAAAAGTCAGCTGCAACATGACAGAAAGTAGGCCAACTCCAATGTATTTCATTCATGTGTCTCACCAGACTGGCCCTTGGTACCTACTTTTATCCAGACTCTTCCACTACATGGATTGTTCTGTTCCTGCTACTCTGGATAAAGGAGAGAAAAGCTGCTCTCTGAAACCAGAAAGTCACAAGTCCTAGTTTTTCTCAAAACAACCTTTTACTTCTTTCTGTACTAGTTTTGGTTTGGTTTTCCCCTCTCAGGAATTTTAGGATATTCACCTGGGATGTAGGAGACCCAAGTCTTTGAAGCCTCTGCTTTGAATCACTTTGAACTTGACCTAGGGTCTCCCCACCTCAGTTGCCTACTGTTTTGAAGTGACTCTGTGTGTCAATGTCTTGCTGTAAACGGAAATATCACCCTGCAATAAATACACCTTCTTTTGGTTCTTGTCAGAGCTAAGCACTGATATTGTCACCCAATTTGTTATTTATATGGCAGTGGTGTTAGAACATTGCTAGGCAAACTGACTTTACAAAGACACAAGGCAGTCTTCATCTCACACTCTAGTGCTCAAAGTTGGTACCAGGAGGAGGCAAAATGTTTAGCAAAATACTTTGCCATATTTTCAGTATATTTTCATAGTGTATTTGATTTCATGCTGGACTCTTCAAGAGCTTATTTTAGACAGACTCAGTTCTCCCAGATTAGAAAATGTCCATCTTTCATTCTGAGTCATTTGTGCTGTTTCCTTATCCAGAAGTCTAACTGACTCAAAACATACACACTGCCCTCTGAAAGTGGTGTGAAATCCATTATCAACCTAGTTATGAAGTAATGATTTCACTGTTTTTTCCTTGTTTCTCAGGAAGATTCTTGCAGTCAACAATCTCAGTGAATCTTAAACAAAGCTCCCTCTTGTATTGCTTTTAGAACATAGGTAGCCAGCAAGCATCATTCACAGACTACATCAGCATAGCTACCACAGGCAGACAACATGGACTTATTAGTGAACCAAAGTAAAATCCATTTTAACCTAAAAAACCCTTGGCCTTTTAAAGTGACTTAACTCAAGAGTGTAATGTGCAAGATCCTTCTAGTTGTTCATTGTATCATGGGAAACTAGGAAGTACTTAAGGGATCTGTGAAAAATTAAGGGCAGCAATTCATAGCCATCTTCAAAATCATATTGAAAACTAGTTGTATCCCATAATCTTTAAGGGATATCTGTTTGCCAATGTAGACAAGCACTCGCCTGTATCCTATCTGTTGCTCTAGCAGTTGTCCAGCTCTGTGACCTCTTTAACATCTAAAGATGATGTGAGGCAGCCTGTTGATGCCTCATGAGACATTTTTACTGTTCAGTTCTGAGTACCAAATAGAATTAAATTATGTCTGGTCTCCCCAGGAGCCTTACTTAAAAGTATAACCTAAAGGAGAACAGTCTGTTGTGGGCAGCATTTGCAATGGTAACGAGATGAGATTTTATTTACATATTTCCTGTGGGACGTTTTACGCAAGGTTAAAGAGACTGGATGAGTTGGAATAGTAAAGTACGACCAGAACAAGGTGTACATGGATGAAGAAGGATGGGACAAAACACAGACTTGATAAAAAGGGATGGAAAAGGAAACCATAATTTCAAAAATGGCTATTGCCCATAACCATTACATGGCAACAGTAAACATGCAAGAACCATGATCTCTAAGTTACTTAATTTATTAATTTCCACCACTTTCTGAGGGCAAGTTTCACCTGTGTCAAGCAGCATCTTACTCATGATTTTTAATCTTTCTTTCTTTACTTGTAGGCCTTATAAATGTCTGGATTATTCTACTGGAAGAATTAACAACTGCCATATCCAACTGTCCCCGTCAGCACCAGCCTCCTACTTTGGATCTGCTCTTTGAGTTGCTGAGGGACGTTGCCAAGACACCTGGTAATGAAAGGGCTTGATAAAATGTGAGCTAGTAAAGTCCTAACCAAACCTTTCAGACTCCTAAACCATTTCTGTAAAGTATGTTACTTGTGTTAAAGCTGCACAGAGGCATTCTCTACTAGAAAGGGATTTTCTCAGAGCTAAGAAGTTGTTCCAGTTAGCGCATCATTCTGTTGACAAAAAGACATCTTGTATGAGTATACTGAACATATGCCAAAGTTCATTGCACAGTAAAGAGGTGTGGTATCGATGCTCTAGCCACAGAAAATGTTTGCTTCGTGTCTAGGAAATGGAAAGAGAAAATTACATAATCCTGCAGATCTGCTGGAAAAGACTGCAGATGTTGGCTAAATGTACCTCATAACTACATCCAAAACACTTTGCCACTCTCATCCCATAAGAAAGTTTCAGAACCTCTTTACTTCAGCATTACCCCAGGCTTTAACTTGGAACAAGTTAGCAAGTTTACTGAGCATATAGGCTTTGTAAGCAAATATATACAACCATTATTGTATTGTTTATTTTAAGGACCAGGATTTGGCATTTATGCAGTTGTACATCTTCTTCTTCCTACGATGTCTCTTTGGCTCCATCGCAGCCATGGTGACCATTCTTACTGGGATGTGGCATCTTCTAATTTTAAGCATGCCATTGGCCTTTCAAGTGAACTTGTAGTGGAGCACATTCAGAATTTCATACACTCAGGTATGTCATTGTAGTGTCACATCTACTGTCATCAGTGACATGTTACTGAATAGCTACTTGGGGAGGTGGCTTCATTGCTTTTTTTGGTTGCTCAAGCATAAAATAAGAGGAGGGTTAAAAAGTTCTGATAGGGATTTTTTTTTTCTTTATGAGGTCTAGAATTATGGGGTGAAAAATTGTAAGACATTTATGGAACTTATTTAGACCAGCATCTTTCTCAGAGCAGGGCTATCTTCAAAATTAAAATATCATCATCTTTAGTATATTTCCCAAAAGAAGACACAAAGACTTTGATCATAAGGAACTAGAATATCAGAAACAGGATCTAAGATAATTTCTCATGTACCACTTCAGTCCAGATATTTTATATATTTAACTTCAAAAGGATTGTTCTTATTTCAGCTTGATCTGATGCATGTTTCAATAGCTGCATAAAAATAATTTGGTTTTGCAAATTCTCTGAATAACAGTAGGTGTAGCAAGACTGTTTATCTCTAATTATAATGAAAAGGCAATGATGTTAAAACCAGTCTGTGTTTTTTCTGTATAGATATTGGTTACGAAAATATGATCAATACTATGTTGAAAGATCTTTTCAAGCTGCTAGTAGCCTGTGTAGCAGAACCAACAGAAATTATTTCCAGAGTTGGCTGCTCCTGTATCAGGTAACACAATCTGTTCACTCTTAGCATATTGAAAGATGTCTATGTCTTTGAAGAACTTGTTGACTGATAAATTGGTTAACATCTCAAAAGAAGTCTACAGTACAGCTCTTGTTAGTGGAATAATGAATTTTAGACTTATTAACCTTTTCTTGCTGTTTTCAGTGTGCTTCAGAACCTGTGATTTTAGGCATTACTATGTGTATGATTCTCAAAAAAAGTACTTGTACATTACTTATATATAGTTAGTCAATAATTGATCCTTAAGAAAAAGGGTCTTCTGGCATTCACAGGTCTTTAGAGGTAATTAGCACCTTTCACAGTCTTCAGGTTGTTACAGTCATAATCAAAATAAGCACTGCATTCATACATTGTATGTGGTTTTAGTGGCAAAATGTCTACTTAAAGAGGAAAAGCAAAGGAGAACAAGAAGTCAAAACTGTACTGTAATTACAAAAATAGATGAGGGTAACAACTGAGGAGATTGGATAACAATAGCTAACTACTGAGTAAGCCTTTTGTCCTGTTTTCATAGAATCATAGAATGGTTTGGGTTGGAAGGGACCTTAAAGATCACTTAGCTTCAACTACCCTGCCACAGGCAAGTTGCTCAAAGCCCCATCCAGCTTGGACACTTCAACACTTCCAAAGATGGGGATTTTTGACCTTCTCCCTTTATAAGTAAGAATTGTCTGGTTCCTTCTTGAACATGGTAGCATTTTCCTGTGTCCTTGCAGGTATGTGTTGGTGACAGCAGGGCCTGTTTTTACTGAAGAGATGTGGAGGCTTGCATGTTGTGCCTTGCAGGATGCATTCTCTGCCACTCTGGAGCCAGTAAAGGTAAAACTGCCAATTTGCTGTCAGTCAAAATGTAATCACACAGTGGATGCACTAACTTTTGACAAGTCGTTAATTTGTCAATTCAAGATTAAATATGTTGGATCAACAATGGAGATTGAAATCAGTTTTTCCAAACACATACAGACAACACAAGTAGCTTACAGTTCAGACTTATTTTAAATCACCTTGCCAGTATGAAATCAGAAGAGTTCAATAGGTGAAAATTTCCCTTTTGATCAATTTCTTCCTCTGGATTGACAAAAACTAGGTAGAAGACAACATTGCTGTAGCTGCATGCTCCGTATAGACTAGTTTTCAACTCAGTCTGTTTTGTAAACAAAAAATCCTGTGAAGTCTTTGCAGGCCAGCATCCGTATGAAACTGTAGTGCGTTTACATTGGATATATTAATTGCTAGATAGCAGGTGACCAGCTGGTGGGAATGAGAAAGGTCACAGAATCTTTTATTTCACACAAACAGGCTGAACATGGCTACAGTCACTTCTTTAACGCACAGTGAAAGTCTGATGTTGTGTCTCTCTATAGAACCTGTTGGGCTATTTCCACAGTGGTTCTGACAGCTTTAGTGGAGATGCCTGTGAAGTGAAGGTGGCAGCGCCCTCCCTCTCGCCAAGTGCTGAAGCTGAATACTGGAGAATCAGAGCCATGGCACAACAGGTACTGACAGATGTTTTAGAGGAAGTTGGAAAATCTTTTAAACTTGGAGCTTCTCTTTATGAAGGTGTATTTTTTCCACCATCTTCCTCACAAACCCTGTAGGCAAAGGTTTTCTCATCACCAGGCTAACATCAATTGTCTAATAGTAATATTCAGAAAAATTAATGGAAACTAAAAAAAAAAAAAAAAAAAAAAAAAAAAAAAAAAAGCCANAACCTCAAAACTGTCCCTCTGTAAATAGGAATTTGGAATGCCTAGGGTGGGAAAAAATGCATGGGTATCTGAGAAGGACTGACAATGAGCCTACTGTGTAATGTAATTTAAAAATTGCCAGATTAGCATACATCAGTGGAAATGCTTCTGATAGAGAAAGGGAAATAGTAGTATCACTGTGAATCATCATCTAGAATGTCACATAGATTTCTGAATACTCTGTTAAAGAATAATATGAGTTTATCATAACAAATGATAATTGTTAATAAAGGCACTAGAACAGAGATGGTGATGTGAAAATCGGAAAACGAGACTTGGTTAACCTATCAAAGCATTTTTCTCCATAAATACCTAGGTATAGATTGCAGAGAAGAAAAAGGGTTACTGGGCACTAGAGGATAATGCTGACATTATGATTCACAAACTCCTAATCAGAATCAGCACAGCAAACTTGGAAACAACCTTCTTGGGGTCCTTTTGACTACAATGAAGGTTATTCATTCTGTTAAGTGGTTATATGAAGCAAGTTCTTTGAGATACAGCAGACTGAACCTAATGACCTGCAGGGTACCATAAAACTGTAAATACCTTATAACAGTTTCACCATGGGAAAGCAGATAGATTAAAACAGCCAGCAGATGTTTGGTGTCAATTTCTGGCTTGATAAATCATACTGTGATGCTGCTTGAAAATCTGAGACATACAGACCAGGATTGGTGATCACAAATAATGTTGTAGTGGTAGACATTGTTTGAATAGAAAACATGTTTTAAATTAAGTTTTAAAGATGCAGAACTCAAAAAAGCAGGGAATGTAACATTAATACTTTTCTTGTAGCCACTATCAGTGGCACTCTTGAGTCCTCCTCAGTGAAGATTTGCCACAAATATGAAGCTACAAAACAAAACTACAACAATTGAGAGTTGTTTCTCTGTTTCCCACTGTCCTGATTTTGGCTGGGATGGAGTTAATTTTCTTCCTAGTAGTTGGTGTAGTGCTGTGTTTGAATTTGATATGAGAATAATGTTGATAACACACTGTTCTAGTTGTTGCTGAAAAGTGCTTCCACTAAGTCAAGGACCACTCAGTTTTCTACCTTCTGCCAGTGAGGAGGTTCATGAGAAGCCTGGGGAGGAGCATGGCCAGGACAGCTGATGGAGACTGGCCAGAGGGATATCCCATACCACAGAGTGTCATGCTCAGTATGTAAATGAGGGGAGTTGTCTGCCAGGGGCTGCTCAGGAGCAGGCTGGGCATCATTCATTGGGTGATGAGCAACAGTATTGTGCAAATTGTATTTCTCTCTTTTTTTATTGTTGCCTCCGTTTTTGTTGTGGTTGTTGATATTAATATATTTTATTTAAATTATTAAACCATTCTTATATCAACCCTTGGGGTTTATAATTTTTTCCCTGATTCCCCTCCCGATCCTGGAGAGGGACGGGATGTGAGTGTGGTAAGTTCATGGCAGCTTGGTATTTAGTCGATGGCTGTGGTTAAATCACTACACACCCCCAAAGGATTGCATATTAGGTGTCTGTTGTATCTTCATAGCTGAAAATGATCCTTCCAACAACCACCTTTTCTAAGTGCAACTGGCTAACTTTTGGATAGAAGCATACAGGCAGCAGAAAGCTTGGTTTGGCATCTGGTGTAATGCCTTATACAGGTTCAAAGGAAAATATGTCTGTTCTTTGCCCTGCACTCCGCTGGATGTCTAGAGGTAGCTCATTGCTGTTTTACCAAAGCAGTGTTCTCCAGGAAAGGTCTGCCTGGGGGATACCTTGCATTCCCTCTATCACTGTAAAATAATTCAGTATGACAGGTATTTCACACTGTGGGGGATTCTATTCCCAGCCTCTCCCCCCCCAGACCCACTGCAAGTGCTAAACTGATTGTTTTATGTAAATTGTTGTTTTCTAGGTCTTCATGCTGGAGACTCAGTGCTCCCCAAAAACCCCTAGCAACAAGGAAGGGTTTGAACATGCCCAGTCATGTGTGCTCGTCATTGATCTGCCACCAGATAAGAAACCAAATGGCCATAACCAGAGAAGGTAAAATATCTTCCAAGGAAGATACTGTGTCAGTTATAGCCAGATAAAAGTATTGCTGGACAGGAAGAGATGTGAAGTGAGCCTGGTAAATCATACCTCTCCATAGGGCTCATCCACAAAAATGAATACGCAGATCAAATTAGCTTTTGTGACACTGTTGAGTTTTTAGTGATACCTAGCAAATGCAATGTCTGCTTCACTAAGGATCCTTTAAATTCGGTATTACTTGGTTAGGAAGGTAGAAAAAGGTAATGGATATACTGGGACATTATAAACTGAAGAGACCACATCCAAAACTGCAAAGCTGTCAACATTGAGCTAGGGAACATCATTTTTGCTCGGCACATTATTTTTGTGGAAGTCTTTCTGTTATGTTATCACCTGAGAAACTCATCTATTTGCACGACAGTCTGATCCTGTGAAAGAATATTTCCTTTTGTTTGCACTTGGTTGTTTAAACAACTGCTGTACCAACATTTGGGCCAAGAATCAGAATTCTGCATTCAGGGTTTGTATTTGTATTGCAAGGTATGTAATGACATGAAATTCTTTCCAACATACCAAACATGCTTTTATACCATTCAGGCCTAAATTATTTCTTGCAACAAGGAGCCAGAATGTGATGGTCCTTCTTTGGATGGACTGGAAGAAAAGCCATGCAAGATGTCTCTATTCTTACACTGCTGTACAGAAGTTTTCCCCCAAGACCAGATGCTCTGTTGCCTCACTATTAGAAAACAGAGCCCTGCACAGAGACACAGAAAGCTTGAGATCACAGGCTAAACCCTTCCTTTATAGGGGAAAATACCTACATTATCCAAAGGTTAGCAGGTCATTCTTCTTGTTAATATGAATGCAAAGCAAAAGACTGAAATATTCACCTCTCACAGCACATAAGGCCATGCAATCTAAAAGGCTGTATTTGTAAAGGTACCAAGGGTATTGCTTGTCTTTAAACAAATTAATAAAGCTTGCAATTAATACAAACTCTGAATGCTCTCACACTGTGCTTTGTCCAACCAACTGCAAAAGGTGTGTATGCCCATAGCCAAGTGTTATCCCAGCAGTGCTCATTTTTTCACCAAAACACAGCTCACAAGTTGACTGTGCCACTGTTTTCATATTATTTGCTACAGCAGTGCAGTAATATGGCAATCATGCATGATAGTAACTGTGGCCTTTCCAAAGTTTTACTTTAACCTTAGCAGGGTTTCTCTTCTCCCTTTTGGTTTTGTTTCCTTAATGCTGCATCGTTTCACAGGAAGCTGGGGTAAGGGAGCTTTTCTTCTTCCTAAAAAGTAATAATATATTTCAGTTTGAAAATTTGGGCAGAATAAGAAAATACTATCCTTAACCAGCTTTGTCATTGTGTTTTCACCTGTAGTTGTCTGTCAGTTTCTTTTGGGATTGAGGAGTACTTTACACTGTCCTTGTAAATTGCTTTTTTGGCTATTACAAGGAAAGCAGATCTCCTTCATTCCTGACCCTGCTTTTGGAACAGGACTATTTGCTTGAAATCACTGCTAGCTCTCATTTAACTTTATACATGCTCTTAAGAGCTTTTCTGACTCAGAGCCTCTAATGATTTTTGCAGCAGAAAACTACTTCCCCATAAAGAGCTCAACTGTACATACTAATCATCAACATTTTATCACTGTCAAATAATAAGACTACTAAGTTTTACTGATGTATCAGCACTGACAGCTGTGTCAAAGTGTATCAAAGTGTATCAGCACTGTCAGTTTTTGTAGACAAACTGACACAGGGAATGTAACCAAAGAACAGTTTTGCCTGAAATTATTTTTAAATGTTGCATTCTTAAAATTGGGTTTTGATAGGATTTCTCTAAAGAAAATTAATATTTGGCTTTTTGTCTTGGTATTCCCAAATATTTTTGCAAGTTGTTTCATGAAAGTGGAATAATTTTTGCAACAAAAAAAACTAAAGGTCTGCAACTGAACTTTTGTTACATGAAGATTTGCTTTGACTTAGACCTAAAACTTCAGTATTGCAAGCAAACTGAAAAACCCCTTCCTTACTTGATAGCTGCACTAATTAAAATTTGACCCATCACATCAAACCAAGTATTATTATGTGCATCACCTCCATTTAAAACATTGCCCTGTAATTTTACATAAAGACCTTTTTAAAAGACCTTAAGATAGTTTTAACAGTTTATAATTTGAAATCCATGAGATACCAAATAACAATCCTGTCTTTCTTCCAAGCCTTGCTTGCCTGAAAGCCTCTCACTGTTATTTGCTGGTGAAAGACGTGAAAACTTTGGTTGGAGGAATTTGCCATTCCTGGGTCCCCTGTGCAAATCAAAAATCAGAAAGGGCTAAAACAACTCCCAGGATCTCTCTAAGAGGAGCACAGCTAAGAATCACCTAGTATCATATGTGAGGAGCAGGATTAGGAATAGATTATTTCCATGCCAGGCTCTCAGTGTTCAAGTTGAAGTCTTAAGAGCAAACAGTGAAATGTGCCTTCAGCCAGACTTCAGCTTCTTTGCATGCTGCATTGCACTGCTGGTGTTTCTGTACATGTTTCTTTATTGGTTGGATACCTCTTCATGGTTTATTTTTAAGAAATACTCCTGGGCAGTAGTGGAAATGGAAATTGAGTAGTAAACTAGTTTTGGGCCTCAATTACTTGTAGCAAAGTATGGTTGTCTGACAGGTTGGTGGAGGAATAACTTGTGTGTTAAAAAATTCCTCAGCCATAGCAGGCTGAAATATTTGAGTGTGCTTTTACCCCTAGTACAGGCACAATGCACCATTTTAATATTCTATTATTTTTTTCCTTCCCATGCTTGGTTTACCAAGTATTCCTTTCAGGACGATAGTGGTGAGCTTGCTGTCCCACCAAGTACTGCTCCAGAATTTATATGACATCTTATTGGAAGAATTTGTGAAAGGCCCTTCTAACTTGGAAGAGAAAATGGCAATACAAGTACCAGAAAACAAGTTGGCTGGTTTTCTCAGGTACATCTCCATGCAAAACCTGGCTGTCATCTTCGACTTACTCCTGGACTCCTACAGAACAGCCAGAGAGTTTGACACCAGACCTGGGTTGAAGTGTTTGTTGAAAAAAGTGTCTGGCATTAGTGGAGCTGCCAACTTATATCGCCAGTCAGCAATGAGCTTCAACATCTACTTCCATGCCTTGGTTTGTGCAATCCTGACAAACCAGGAGAACATCACTGCAGAGCAAGTGAAAAAGATCCTCTTTGAAGATGACGAGAGAAGCACAGACTCATCACAGCAGTGTTCTTCAGAGGATGAAGACATTTTTGAAGAAACTGCCCAGGTCAGTCCCCCACGGGGGAAGGAGAAGAGGCAGTGGAGGGCTCGAATCCCATCTCTGAGTGTCCAGCCTGTCAGCAATGCAGACTGGGGGTGGCTGATCAAGCGGCTGCACAAGCTCTGCATGGAACTGTGCAACAACTACATCCAGATGCATCTGGACCTGGAGAATAATGTAGAGGAGCCTCCAGTGTTCAAAGGTGACTCTTTCTTCATTTTACCATCTTTTCACTCGGAAACCTCCACCCCATCAACTGGAGGTCTATCTGGAAAGGACACACCATCAGAGGATGACCGAAGTCAAATCAGGGACCAACTGGGAGACAGCTTGACACCTCGGGGAGGGAGTGGAGAAATATTGCTGTTACCCCCACCCCTAAGTCCTAAACCAGAGAGAAAAGAGCAAACCAAGAAAAAAGAATGGTGGGAGAGTGCTGGCAACAAAATCTACACTATAGCCACTGACAAAACCATCTCCAAGTTTATGGCAGAATACAAGAAGAGAAAGCAGCAACAGGCCATGACATCCTTCCCCAAAGAGGTCAAAGTGGAAAAGAAAGGGGACCTCCTGGGTTCAAGAGGGCCAGACTCACCTGTACTCCAGCGGCCACAACATCTTCTAGATCAAGGTCAAATGAGGCATTCATTCAGTGCTGGTCCAGAGATCCTGAGACAAGAGAGGAGACCCCGCTCAGGGTCCACAGTCAGCTCCCTGAATATATCTATTAGGGATGCAGAGGCCCAGATACAGGTAGGACATTATTGTAGAATGGTAATTACAATATCAATAAATAAAAATATACTGATATATTTTTTAATTTATGTTATTATAATCTTTGTGTTAAGTATTGTATTATATAATGAAGTCCTAATGATGAGGACTGGATCTTTCAGGAGCTGGAATTAATAAAAACCTGATTCTGACCTATTAAAGGAAAGTCAGTCTTCAGGGAAGTGTCATCAGGCATATACTAGTTCAGCTTTCAAGAGTGCTTCTATCACTGGGGCCAAAGCTGCCCTTAATCCTGAGAACTGACAGCCTACAGCAAACTCATTGCTTACTGCTATGGGCTGTAGCCCACTGAAGGCTTTTGAGAATGCCATGCTGCTTGTCACATTGCTTTAGTACTTAAGAATGGGGGGTTTTGTTAATTCCAGAGAAAAATAATGAGTTCTTTTGCTAAACAGAAGCTTGCTGTTTGCATGTCCAAATGAACAAATCAGTGAAAGCATCAAAATTGACAGACTTTGTTCACTGTGGGACAAAAAAAGGGAGAGTGAGCATGATACCTGCAATACAAAGTCAAATGATGACTTAGTACTGAATGTGAATTAGGAAGACACAGTGAACATTAAATGAATATGCTGGCATTACTCAGTCTTCATGAGGCTGTAACCACCTTATTTTCTGCCTCAACCACTGGGGTCACCTATTTAGAAAGGTCTTCTAAAGAGATATTTTTTAAATCCTATTTCTTTGTAGGCATGGACCAACATGGTGCTGACAGTTCTCAACCAGATTCAGGCTCTGCCAGACCAGACTTTCACAGCCCTGCAGCCAGCAGTGTTTCCCTGTATCAGCCAGCTGACTTGCCATGTGACAGATATCCGTGTCCGCCAGGCGGTTCGGGAATGGCTGGGAAGAGTGGGCCGAGTTTACGATATCATCATTTAAACTAAGCTGTGCCCTGTTGCAAAGGGCAGAAGACATTCAAGGTATATAGCAAAGAAGTACTTGGGGTTCATTAATTGCCTATTTGTTGGTGATAAATTAAGAAACAATGAGCTTGTCAATTTATATTGTCAATCCACCTGAGGTTGTGTGACCCTCACTCACACTAGCAAAGGAGGCAAAGCATGAGTCTGTCCAGAGGAACTGGCATGGCCCCAGAACCTAGAACCTGTCCATAAACCAGGCTCCTACTGGAAGAGGTGATACATTCCATAGCCTTCATTTTAATTCAAATTTGCAGCAGCAGAAGCCACCAGAAACTGTAACAGATCTCCCACACTTGCAATTAACTGTGAGTGCAACTGTCATGTGGATGTCAAACCAGGTCAGTAAACCTATTTAGAGAATAAATAAATAAATACAAGTCAGTGAAAAGGTGGGGCTATAGGACTAGTAAGTAGGTGACACTTTTTAAGATAATATCTTCCCTTCAAATTTGGCATGAGAGGGGATAGCCAACGAAAGATTATTGTAGTAACTAAACGTGTCACTTACCAGAGAAAGTGGAAATTTATTTTGCTCCAAGAAGAGCCTCTGAAGTCACATTCGAAGTAGCTAAAGAATCCCAGGTCTAAAATGGGTGAACCAAGCACAGACTATTGATCCTTTCATTGCTCTTATGGAGTATTGCTCAAAGAGAAATGGCACTGTCAAACTGCCCTCTCTGCAACACCACCCTGGCTGCCTCTTCACCTATGCCTACAGCTGAGCATTTTGCCAATGTCTAATTCCCTCAAAGGGCAAAAGGGAAGTTTGTTTTACTCTTTCCTGTGAAGCTGTGGGGAGGACACACCACAGCAAATACCAGCATGTGCCAGTATCCAGCATTCAGCTAAGCAGAGTAGAGATAAAGTGTTCCAGTTTAAGCACCACTGCAGCTGTTATTCTACTAGAAATTCATGTTTGCTTACGTAGAGCTGCTGTAGCCAGGAACACCCTTATCACCTTTGTTAAATGTAGCCTATCACTCCACTCTGAGCTGAAGTGAGGTGGAAAATGGTATGAAAGGGAGGTATATTTCCTGTTTTCTCTCTCATTTCTTGTCTGCTGCTGTAAATAGAAAAGGACAGATCCTTATGGAGGCACATCCGCCCTCCGTGAGGAACTCCTACTGGGACTACTGCAATTTGCTGTTATTTGTAAGAGGGAGAAGGGGAGGATTGACTGTTGTGTTGTCAAATGCATATGTGATGCTTTTCACACTAGATAAAGCAAAGGGTTACCTTGCTGCACAAGTTGTGTCACAGCTCCTGGGATGTTTCATCTCGTACTCCCATGCTATATCATTTGTTGATGTGTGGATAACTTGTTGGAAATAAGTTGATTTTAATTTTGGGTGGTCCCTTAATGCTGTTCTCCCAAGGCTTTTAAAATGTGCATGCCAACTAAATATACAGCTTCAGTCCCTGCTCCAAAGCATCCTAAAAAATGTCATCTCTTTATACAAGGCCTAGATTTTGCACAACTAACTGCTTTTAGCATCATAAACCTGGAAAAACAGAGGGAGTCGAGAAGCTCCACTGAACAGCCATCTCCCAAGCTGCTTTGTTTACAAAGAGTCTATCCTCCTGCCTTTTCCCTCCATTGCCTACTTCCCATTTGTCACTCACTAGTCTTGTGCAGGGAGTATTTGTCCTGTAACTTTCTGTAGTGCCAATCATGCTGTTTCCCTTTCTTTTAAAAGTTCCCTTTGCTGAATTGTTTAAAGGAGATAAAAATTCCGTAAAAATAACTCTTTTCTATCACCTAAACTGACTTTATAAATTACTAATTTAACAATGTTTTCAATCGTCAATTTTCCCCCAACAGTTTTAATACTTCCTCAGGGACAGGTTAGATTAGGCTTTGGTATCTGGGAAAGCAGTAGCACAGTTTGATTTCTGTTGCCATGGCTTTCTTACAGATCTTTAGGTAGAGCAAAAGTGTGGTTACATTTTCTGTTGAAGTTTTTATTTGGCATCTGTACAGAACTGCTTTTAAAGCACGACATTAATTAGACAACAACAGAAATCAGAAAAATAAACCATATTGAAAGCAGCCAGCTCTGATGGTTTTCATTATGAATGCATTGAGTGGAGGCAGATCCTTGCTGTACTGATCTAAAACTAAAGCAAATCCCTAAATTATGTAGGGGGGAAAAAAGTTGGTATCAGTACTGGTGAAATCATGCAGGACACAGAATAGGCCCTAGTGTCTAGGAAACACCAAGGTTGTGTTGTGGTTGCAATACAAAATCCTTCTGTAAATCAGAAAAAAAAAAGCTTTAGGAGTGATGATACCATTACCACTACCTCTCTCAAGCCCATGAACACAGTATAACCTAGTGTTGCCTGATTAGCCACCATCTTGACCTGAAATGTAATTTCATTTCGACTATTTACACTACAAATACTACACTGGAAAATGAGGACAAGTAAATTTGCTATGTTACTGTTGCCCTGTTTTGAACTCTGTCCTTCAAATTATGCACTAAGTGCCCATTGTCACCCTCAGTGCCTCTGTTCATTAACACCCCTCCCTAAAAGGACATAAGTAACTGAGTAATTCCAGAAGTGTAATTTAGAAGGAGGGAAGAAGGAATCTTTGGAGCACCAGGCTTTACATAGCAAAGTTCAGCATGTGCTGCTCGTCCTTTTCCTTGTGTGTAAAATGCTGACCAGGTGAGGGGAGCAGCCCATGGCCCCTTCAGTAACCACAACCATGAGATGTAGAAGCTGAAGCTTTCTGATGCACCTTCAAAACATAAACAAATTTTAAAAATTAGTTGGTTCATCAGCTTCTGAGCAATTTTTCTGCTAGTTTAGTTACAGACATCAGCAAGCCCCAAAGAAGTATAACAATAAACGTGTGAAGTGACCATTTCATAGGTCCTGGGTGGCCTGTTCCATGGCTCATGACTGCCAGCATACCTTCAGGCCTCATAAAGCAAGCTTTTAGCCCAAAGGAGAAGTGTGCCAGAACAGTTCCAGGTAAAGGGGACTGGCATCAGCCTGTCCTAAGCCTCAGAAGGGGAATTCCCAGCACTGCACACCCCAGTCACGTCCAGGTATATGCCCATGCTAAAAAAGAAAGCTTTTCTGCTTTCTGCTTGTGAGTGGGGAAGCACCTTGGTCAGTAGCAGTGGTAGTCCTTGTCTCCACATGTGTATTCACATGTGTATCCCATTCAAATCCTTACTGCTTTATAACCTCTTGCATGGCAGCTTTACTGTTGTAGCAAACCAGTGTCTCTGCATTACAGCCGTAGCTTGCTCTTTCTCTATGCCTTGGTTAATGACCACATTCCTCTCTTTTCTTGCCCTTACTTTTTTTGTCACATAAATTTCTATAGGAGTTGAGTTTAATTTTTTTTATTGAACTGGCCAGTTGTTTTTAAAAATGATTACCCTGTAAATTTTACTCAACTGAAATGCTTTAAAAAAGAAGATGTGGTAGCTTGACATCCTTCTCAGGTACCACAGCTGCACCTTTGCTGCCTTTGCCTAATTCACACTGCCCTGCTCAGGGCCACCGCAGCCAGCAGAAGCAAGGACATCTCATTTTAAAATATCTTGTAGGCAGTTGCTAACAGAGAAAGTTGCTGCTGCCCAGCATCAACTACCTTTAAGCACATGAAATAGCTCATCACTGTGCAGATATTTAAAGCTGAGAAAAGGAGAGCACTCACCAGGAAAGTGATCCTTTTCCCACAGAACAGGAGCAGGGTTTGACCCCAGCTTACATGGTCTCAGGTCATTGCATATGTTTGCACTTCATTCTGCACTGTGAACATATGCAGTCATGTGAGATAATTGATGTGTGTATGTACAGATATCTGTAGCTCCAATCACTGCCACATTCTGGGCATTCAGTGTATTTTCAGAGAGCTATCCACATTAGTAATATGCTTAGTAATAATTAGTAATATCTGCTGTGTTATGTATTTGTGTCACACCAGCACTGGTTAACACAGTTATTCTGGTACCTTTTCTGAGCATTCAGCAGCCACTGAATTACCACCACTATCTCTTGGTTAACATGCTTTCAATGTCTTTAAGATGTTAAGATATAGGTTTAATACTTTCCTAGGGATAAATGCTCATTTGAGAATAACTGACTTAATTTAGCATATATGAATAATTATTAGAAAAATATTTACACAGACCTGGGCAATACTTTCCTCGTACAACTCCCAGCACTGGCAACACAGCTTTTGCCTCACCACAAATGAAAAATGTATGTCCTCTGCACTGTGGCTTGCTCATGTCAAGGCCAAGCAGAGTTTACACCTGTGACTTGTAAGGTGCTTTCCCTTTCAGTTTGAGCTTCAAGTTTTGTTTAAAACTTAAACCTTTCTGTAAAATTCACTGACAAATCCTCACTCACCAAAGATAAAATCTCCACCTTTAAGTACCATATGCAGTCTTCACCTGTACTTTATATAGCAGCATCTCAGTGTTGGTATCAACACTGCAGAGCCTGGCACAGCACTGGCATGAAACCAAGTGGCAAACAAGTTAGAAAGTAGAGTCCAGCTCCATGTGGTGCCTGCTCAGCACATGGACACATTTAATACTCAGGACTCAGTCCTTGAATCCTTCAGTCCCTACATACGGGTTCACAAGTTCTCAGGAAAGGGGGAATGCTGTACAGTTCTTTGTGTCACCTTCTCTGCTACTGTCCTCCATACACCTCCTGCTTGAAAAATCCACAGGAACCAACACACAGGCCCACACATCCCACTACTGCAAAATGAGAACCCTCACTTTTGCACAGATCCAGCAAGCCAAAGTGATTTATTTTTTACCTAGATCATCTGTGTAGAAGCCTGTTGAGAAATTGAGCATATGGTTTGGCTATTATCACAAATCCATGCTAGAAATACCATTTCTCAGTGCTAAATTGTTTTTAATTCACAAAAAAAGTGAAGTGCTTCCTTCCCNCAGGCTATTTACTCATTACTCCGGTCATAGTAATTTATGGGAAGACCTGTGTACAGGGCTAGTCATGGTATATGACATGAAAAAAGTGTTTTTCAGTTACTGATCATTCCACAATTGTTAAAGAAGTAAGGTAATACCATCAATTTACAAAAAGAAGTTTCCCTTCTTTTAGTGTAAAGGACCAATTTACCATTGCACAGAAGCACAAATGTTGGATTTTATGCAATGTAGATAAAAGCATGTGGCAGCTAGCAATCCCTCTTCACTGAGCCTCCCTAATTTTAGTGGAGCTTCTGTAGGGATATCACCAAAGGGTCTCAGCAGTCCTCACCAGCAACATGCCTGGGACTCCAGAAACTTGCACAACTGCAAGGAAGTAATTTCCACTAATTTCCCTCAGAACATATACTTTATATGTGACACTAACTAATACGATACTAAACAAACAGTTTTGGCCAAATGTGCAGTGCTGGCTTTTTAAAAAGTAAAAATAAAAACACACGTGGCCTAAGTATGCATCAGTCTTTTCACTTAGTGCTCAGAGGTCTCCAAGCTGAAAACTAAAAGCAGAGGGAAGAAGAAATGCCCTAATTCTGCAGATATTAGTGGAGCTATGCTGTATGATCTGGATTAATGGAATAATGAGCTCACCTGTGGAACCAGATCCCTCAAATTCCAATTTTTGGCAAAATCACAAGTTGAGGTTTGCATAGTCTACACTGCCAGATTGAATCGGGGAGCTGAGTTTATGGAAGGCATTTTTGGTTAAGAAACATGGCAACAGGATCTATTCAATCCTTTTACCCCAACATCCCACTTTTCAAAAGGTAGTTTATGTACTTCAGTAAATTTTGTGCGACTCCCATGGAGCATCAGGGCCTGTTTCCTGTCCATGTATTTGGTCCATCTGGGCTGTGGTGAAGTGCCACACTTCCACAAGCAGCAAGCGGAAGCAAGAGACCTGAGCTAGCAGACAGGGACAGGTGCACAGGTTCAAGCAAGGGACAAATACCTCCTCCATAATCAGGCTGTGACTCCTGAGCCCCCCACTCTGCAGAGGAAGACAGGACTCGATATCAAAGGGAGAACAGCCAGGAAGGACAGAGCATGGTGGTGACAGAGCCCTGTGGCACGAGCTGTTTGCTAGGGCAGATGGGAGCAAGAGATTGAAGGTGTGCAATGACAACAACAAGAACCTTCTTTCAGTTCCCCACACTTTCTCTTCTCTGCCTCTTTTCCCTTCCCCCTCTTTTGTCATTTTTGTGAGACTGCAAACATACTTTGATGGACCCTTCAGCCAGAACTGAAAGCAAGCCAAAGGGAGTGGACACTCCATTTCGCCAAAGATCTGTTTGAAAACTAAAAAAAAAAAAAAAAATTATTTCTATGATGATGGCTGCCAGAGGAAGCATTTTACCACAAAGCATGATTCCCAGGACTTTATCTCTCTAGCTGTATATTCAGGAGGAGCCAGTAGAACTTAAGAGACTTACCTTGTCAAAAAAGTGCTTACATAGGGTTTACCTTCTGCTGAGTTCATACCAATCTGCAATTCCTTGGTCTCATCCGTATTTCCTCCCTCTACCTTTCTGCTCTTCTTTAGAAGAACAGTTCCCCATGTCCACCATGTCCTGTTGTGCCGCTAGCTTTGTATGGTCCTTGGGTGTCCAGTGGTTGGGCAGTCACTGTCAGCTGGCTTGCAAATTGTATTTTGTGTATATTTTATTCTGACTGAATTCTGAAATGGAAATATTTTAAAACAAAAAGTATAAACTATTTATGTTGCTTGTGTTGTAGAATAAAGATGCAAATGCAAAATAAAGTATGCTTTGGTTTTGTCTAATGAAACTTGTTGTATACAGTTCCTGATGAAGCAAAGGAACAGAGTAGAGAAAGGGTCTGAAAATACTTGGTATACTAGGAGGAACTGCAGTTTTCATGGATGACCTTGGGAATTTGGTCACTCTGAACTGCTAGGTGTTTTTGATGGGAACTGAGATCTAAATACTGACAAATGAGTCCTTCAGCACTCATGGGTTTGTGGGGTGGAAAAGGATGAAGCTACTGACATAGTTAAAAGTGCAAGTAGATGCCATGCAGAATTTGGAAGCATCTAGACAGGTGATACATTTCTCCCTCCATTTAAACAAGGAGAATACTTTTGGCTCTGATTTCATTACAGATGGGTTGCTCAGAGCTCTCATTCACAGCCAGACATTTGTTGTGTTTTCAAGCTAGGCATTCCCTGACCACAGCCAGTTTAGTCAACATTCACCAGGTGTTCCCAGTAAGCAGGTACGTGGGTGCTGCAGTGTTTCGTTCTGTTAAAATGCAAGCTCATCAAGGGCTCTCCCCATCACCTACATCCCTCTTTTGATTAAAGTTGAATCAAAGATTGCTCCTGTTGAAGAAAAACCTTTAATTTAATGAAAATAGTAAACACCTTCTTTTCAGTAGTCACCCCTGCTTCTGTATGCAACCAAAATTTAGGTACTGAAGGAGAAAGGGTTTCCCAGTATCCCTGTCAAGAGAATTGCCATGGGCCTTCCTGAAAGCAGGAGTGTTTCAATGACAAGACATAGCATCATACAGTACACCTTAGGGTTGTTGGGGTTTGGGTGTTCCTCCTTTTTTGTTTCTCTTCACCTGTGGAATTTTTTCCCCCCATCAGTTGCTAAGGGACCATAATGGCCGGGTACTTAAGGGGAACAAAAGAAGTGATTGAACTGAGGGAAACAGGTATTGTGAAGCTGGGAGAGGTTTTTTTCTCCCAGCAGGGTGGGGGTACCTTGGAGT
>VZTR01030522.1:329044-393778 GCA_013400775.1 Chaetops frenatus
TGCCTGCGAGCTAACAGGTTCTCACTGGGTTTCTGCTTCTGTTTGTTGTTAGTGCCTTTGTAGCTGTTGTTTCTTTGTTTTATTATAAATACTAGTAAAGAACTGTTATTCCGTTCCCCATATCTTTGCCTGTGAGCCCCTTAATTTCAGAATTACGATAATTCGAAGGGAAAGGGTTACAATTTTTTTTTTTTTTTCATTCCAAGGGAGGTCCCCTGCCTTCCTTAGCAGACACCTGTCCTTCAAACCAGAACAAGGGTACACATCTCTGTGGTCAGGGATGCTACCCACAGCCCAAAGGCAAGCTTTCCACATATCTCAAGAGGCAAAATGGAGCCAGCTTTCCACCTGGCCACACTGGGATCTTTGGGCATGGGCTCCCATACACTGAAGCAACATAAGGTCTGGCCTTCACTGGCTGTTACATAACAGCCTCATCAGCATGAAGGTTAAGAGCAGATTACAAAGCAACCAAATGAGGTTGCTTTAATAATCTTACACACTTCTGGCAAAAGAGAGTGTGTTAAATCCCAACTGTCAGATCTAATTTCATTCCAGGGAACTACCTTCTGCTGCTCCACACATCTCATTTAGATCCCTTTAGAAAGATTTTCATTTCTTCCTAAACAGCATTCAGGAATGTGAAACAGCAACAGAGTAAATATAGAAAGTACTGCTCTACCAAGTATTGCTTCCACTATTATGCTCACTCTTTACATGTACAAATTCCCAGTTGCCTTCCTGCTAATGCTGGGGTCAGGCCAGCATGGCTTCTGACACCACTGGACTTACCTAGAAGACACTGGTCTCGTTCTTCTGTTGAGAGTGTTAAGAACGCTTGCCAAAGAAAACGGCTGTCAATAAATACTTTAAAAAACAATAAAGAATTTTAAAAGGGTCTAAACAGGCACACACCATTGAATCTCAATCATTGCCTTTGCTTCAGTGGATTCACTAAATTCATTTTTTTCACAATGTAGGTTTATCCCTGGCTACACTGTGTTAATCTGCATTAAACTAAAAGTTAAAAGCTGCCCTGATACCAAGCCAGACTAATTGTTTCCTAATTTTTATTTCTTGACAGGGTGCCAAAGGAGTGCCCAGTGTCACTATTACCCTTTTACAGGTGCAATGAACAACTGAGCAAGTAAGAAATTTGTCCTTAACCTCAAAATGGCCCAAAGTATCTAAACACATGTTCTGGCCTCTTGCTTATCCCAGAGTTGCAGATCTGTGAGATAATCTGGTAAGAGAGAGAAAAAAAAAAAAAAAAAAAAAAAAAACCAACAGCAAAGACTGTTTATAGGAGGAATACAGAAAGGAAAACTAGAGAGATACCAGCAGGTACTTCAGATACCAGACAAAAGGGAAACACACTTTGGATGTAACAGGTAATGCACAGTAGGGTTGTATAGAAGACTGCTGTCACATCCATCCCCAAGCACTCAGGTAAAAATGAGACAGTATTTTCAGTAATCCTGCTGAGAGCATGCTCTCTCCAGGACAGATACCTGCTGATCGTGTTTTCCAGATGAAGAAACCTTTTGGTTCACTGAACAAACCTACGGCAGAAGTTGAAAGAGGAAGTAGAACGAGGCCGGGATTCTGTCCATAGAGCTATGTGAAATGCAGGGTGCTCTCTGAGGGTGATTTTGGAGCTTTTGGCAAAGAAGCTAGCATCAGGATAAACCTCTTAACATCTAATATCACTGTAAACAAACACAAATTGAAGTCTTTATCCAAATGCGTGACACAGTGTCCTGGAAGACTGGCTGTCAGTATCCAGATTTCAAAACTCAACAGAATCCAAAATAAATCAGAACAATTTAGATGTAAGCACAGGTCAGCTAGGTCCTACTCTTATACTGAAGAAAAACAAACAAAAAAATACAACAGCAACAACAACAACAACAAAACCCAAACCAAACCAAACCAACAAAAGAAAAACCAAAACCCTGCATATTAGCCAGGCTGCATGTGCAATTTTCTGACTTCTGATAGATAGTAGTAAATCTGATTGATTTTTTTTTTTAACAATTAATTTGTATCTTTATCTACACTGTAATTTGCTGTATCCATAAAGAAGGGACAAATACTCCTGCTTTGCCAACTCTGAGAAAATATGTCCAACCAGAAATACTTTTGTTCGCTGTGGTTAGTGTGACCACTTTTGATCTCTTACTGTGTTCATTCCGTAACACAGTCAAACAAAATTACTTAAAATAATGTGGAATACTTTTCTGCATAGCATTTCTAAATTATTTACTACGTTTTTAAATGTTACATTATATTCCCAGCAGACTGCTTAGTACTTCAAATCAGGTTCTTTGTGCCAGAGATTACAGGGAGAGGAAGAGATCAAAATAAAACTGGATAAGATGCTATACTGAAATCTATCCCTATAGGTAATTTTGTCTGGGAGGTCAAAAAAGACAAATCTTCAAGCTTGGGGAACAATAGTGTCAGACATAATGAGAAAGTGGAAAATGGTTTTGAAAAGGTATTGCAGTAACTCATGCGAGGAGAGGAAGGTGACAAGGCCCTTGGTTGGTTCACAATGCTTACTTGCAAAAACAATTCATCATCCCTTGAGAAAACAGAGGAATCAGTTTCTGGGTAGAATTGCAATGGTGGCACCACAAGCACAAAGGCCCTGATAAAAATGTTCTTTTAAAATCTCAGCTGTGGGGATGGTCACCAGAGCAGATCTTACATTTCTCTTGCATACATTACCTTTTAAAAGGACACTAAATAATTAAATATCTCAATGCAGGCTCTTATGACCAGCCCCAAGCCCAAGAGAATAAAGAATATTAGTTTGCAAAGCCAGGCATGAAGGTTAAAAGAAAAAGGGGGGGGAGGCGGGGGGGGGAATATTTTAATCTAGTTTGCTAATTTTTTTTCACACATTTTCAATTTTTTAGGCAGAGTTGTGCTGAGAGTAGGACAAGAGGGATGACCACTTATTGAGGGTCTTTTGGGAGTGTGGAGTATATAGGGTATGGTGTGTTGTTGTAGACAACATCACAGATCTGCAGTGACTGCTGAAGAAAAACAGGATGAGAAAGAGGAGCCTGGGGCAGGGCACAAGTGCTGAACTACATCACTTTGAGTGTCTCTTTTAGAATCTGAGCCATCAAACCAAGCCAGTCTTGCTGGACATGCATCTCTCTCAAGAAAGCTACACCCTGCACATAGCAAAAAGCTGTCTTTGGAGTCAGATAAAGTTTTAAAAAACCCCTAAAACCTGAAGAGCAACATCAGGGTGTAAATGCCTCTAACCAGTCAGGCCTAGAGCTGCCCTACAACCTGGGCACATTGTAACTGCTCACCCCTATGGGTCCCATTGCCCCACAGCAGCCGCCTGGTTCCTCCTGCACCCGTAAAACACCAAGTCACTTGACACTGAGAGTGTGAGGAGGATATGCCTGGAAAAGGGTGAGAGGATCCCCAGCAATTAACTGCCTCAGATGTTCTTTTCACAACTGATTCCCTTTGTCCACCACTGCCCAAGCAAAATATAGTTTTTCCTTTCAAAGAAAATCCACATTTAATCAGCCTGGCCTTAGGCTTTTCCCTCTGTACAACTCTGAGTGACCCTGAACCTTCTCCAAGGAACAACATTTTGCACAGCAGCATCAATGCAGCCCATGCAGGCTGAATTGCAATGCACCACAGGACAGACACCCTCTTCCCACTCCCTGTCCAGAAGTGGGTCACTGCAGTGGATATTTTCTCAGTACTGTCTCAAATGACAATATAGTCTCCTCCTGAATTAAGGACATGGCAGACTGCATACATGGAAGAACTTTTCAGATCATCCATTCAACTACACCAAGCCTCAGAGCAGAATCTTCCTCACATTTTATTACTCTTCTGACCCTTCTTGTACAATCTCTCCCCTCAACATCAGCTTACCACAGAAGGCACTATCACATACCTCTATACACCCTAACATCAACACATCATTCTTGGCTGCAGTTTGCATTTCCTAACTGAAAACCTGGCCTGTTAGTTTTAAAGCTGCCCACTCTGAGTGGTGGTTCTCAGCAGCGTAACTGTCCAGGTTATTTCTAATGTGTGATTATTCTTTTCTAAGCATTTACATGTCCCTCAGAAAGCACATTTCTTTCATGATGGGTTTGCCATGCCACTCCCTGCTGCCAGGCTAAGCCTCTTGTTTTAAAAAACCACACTTAAAGCCTTCCCATTTGTATCCATGGTTTTCTATGGAGGGTATTGCATAGTGCCTTGCCATTTCTAATACAAAGACCATTTCATTTCCAATCCCATGGCATACTTTCCACTTGCACCTCTGTAAGCTCTAGTGTCCCCAGCCTGAGAAAACTGTGGTAGTGCCTTTACCCCACCGTCCCAAGTGTTCTTATCCTTACAGGCTTGCACTGGTCAATTCTGAAATCTTTTACATTGGAAATGTCTGTGTTTCATGTTTAGCTCATCCCTTTTCTGCCTCTGCTTCCTGACGTTTTAGTTTCCAGTCTACAGCTCCATTGTGAGAGCTCTTCAGCCTTCCCCTCACAGTTTTTAGCAGGTAACTTCAGCACCTACAAGGGTAATGGCTTTTTACTTCTTACTTAACAGACACTGCCCTGCACAAGGCTCAGCTGCCAGTCAGCATTAGCAGCACAGGCACCGCATGGAGTGTGAGGCAATTGACGCAAACGGCACCATAAAGGAAAAACAGCCAGGGGAGTTTGAGCAGCTCCCACAGAGTCACACTCAGCACCTGCTGCACCAACAGGACACCTGCCCGAGAGTCCCTCATTTCCCACCTGACAGGTGGGGAGAAGTTTTCCCTTTCCTCTGCCCCTTCAGTCACCACTGCAGTCCATGCATGCCATCAGCTCTGCTTTATTAGCATTTATTAACATTTACTATCATGCATTTAAGGCTAACTGACCTGCCTTTGTGCAACAAGGCTCATACCCTAAAATCTAGGCTTCACTGCAATTTTTCTGGCCAGTTGAACCATGAACAAGTGCACTTGAGAAAATAAAGCTGTTGTCACATCTGCAGATTTGGGGCCTTTTTTATATACAATATTTTCTTAATGAATTTCATTTCTACAGCAAACTATTCTACAGGTTGCAGGAGGCTTTGTGTCTTCTCCATAAGTTTGAAGTAGAAATCTTTAGATTCAAATCAGGAGAGTAGGCTTCAGGATGTGAGGTCTGAATTGGAGCTGTACACAAAATGTGTTTTGTTTCAAGAAAAAGGGTACAGAATTACTCAAAGCCTCCCAGCTGATGTTCTGTTAAATAATACAGTTCATATGGATTCAGAAGTCCCCAGACAGGAATAATTTTCACTCCTGTCCAGAAGGTCAAGGGCCTCCCTTGGCCTTGCCTTGACAACTGAGTATAAAACTGGACAAGCGTATCCTAATTTTTCAAATGTTTCAAGCATTTTCATAATGGCAAATGAAGAGTTACAGATTCATTGTTAATGGTGGGCAATATCCAAGTCTGTAATCAATACAAGTCTGTAATCAGAGACAATAACCTGTAAGAGGGTATGTCAATAACTACAGTTCTGCTGTGGAGCTGCACCTGGCTTTAAAGGGATGACAAAGGACTTACAAGTTAATTTGCATTTTTTTTCACTCTAATGAAGAACTGAGATAGTTTTAGAAGCTAGAAAAGCTACTGCTTCTCCAACAGTGCTCTCCTAACACTGGTTCTAAGCCAGAATGTCAGAAAGAATAATTCCTTTAGAATCTAGGGATAATAGATTTTTGGCAGCAGATGATGCTAACCAAATCAGGCTATAAGGATATGATCATTTTTTTGTATAAAATCTACCACATTAGCAACAAGTAGTGACAGAGAGACTGCTGTACTTGGATACAGTCTCAAGAGATTTCATTCAGGGATTCACAATATTCTAGCAGAAAATTGCATCAGTTTGAACAAAGAATTGAACACAAGACTGCAGATAGGTTGAGAGTTCTGTCTGTAAGGCCTGCCCAACACACACAACACGAAGTCAACAACCAGGGCAAGCAACATCAAATACAATGAACTCTAAGGTAAAACTTAAAAGTTTACTTTTAAAAGCTTACCTAAAGGTCAACCACACATTCACATTTCTCCTTAGAAGTCTATTTCCCTATATTGGTGTCATGGTTTAGGAATGGTACTCCCCAATTTAGCGTTTCCCACTGAAACTCAAAACCACAAACCACTTGCTCACTCTCCCCCTTTTCCCCTTCTTGCCTCTAGAGGACTGGAGAGGAGAATTGGAGCTACAAAAGGCAAAGATCATGGACTGAGATAAGAACTATCTACTAGAAACAGCAATGAGATAAGAAAATTAACATTAATAATGGAAGTGTACAAAAGAGTGTGGAGCTGGACCCGACTGCAGCCACGCCACTCAAAATTGTTTCTTTTTAGAATATCATCCTTATAAAGTAGCAAAACACTTAATCTCTCACCAAGCTGATGGCAACACTCCTAAAAGCAAATGCAACCAAAAGCGTAATGTGGTCAGCTGGTTCTTCAAAAACGCTGAAAAAACCCAAATGATTAAAAACCCAAACACAACACCAACCTCTCCCCCACCCCCTTCCCAATAAACAAAGAATTTCTATAGTTTGGCTAAATAGGAATGAAATGCCATACAGTGTGTGCTGGCAGATATGCACTCTTAAAAAGAGTGGCAGATTTTTCTCCTAAGTAAGAGAAAACAAGGATTCAGGGTAAGGATGACCAAACGTAAATGAAGGCGTTCAAACCTAGATCGACAGAAAATACAAAAAAACTACATAATAAAACCCCATAGCTCTAGACAGTATCATCAGATGGATGCTGCTCAGCCACCAGCACCCTGCCATGACCACAGAGCTTTTCAAGTGTTATCACACTCACAAGAACTTTGAGGGACATTCTGTAGGAGGCAACCCTGCTCTGGCAGCTGCCTGAGATCTGTCCTTGGCACTGTCTCTAATTATTTTGTTTTCAGCTACCCATCTGCAGCACAGGGACCTGGGATCAATAACTCATCAGTAGCTCCTGCTGCTCCCTACTCCAAGGGACAGCATCTGTGTGCACACATTTTGTAGCAGGGTCTCCTTGCCTCTGTTTCTACAGGCTGTGAGTATGTCCACCCTGTCCTCAAACACGCCTCTCCAGAGCTGTGGCAGAGCTCTGCCAGCTTGGATCTACCCTTCGAAGTAAGTGGGTTTAGTTTGGTGGGGAGAGGAGATTGCTCTTCAGAAGTTGCTTTGTTTTTGAAAAACAAATGTATTGATAATTAACAAACAAACAAACAAACAAAAGTAAAGCTAAAATCTCAATATAATGAAAATTTATCACAAAAATGACAAAACAGAATTGCTTAATTACCCAAGCAAGAAGAATGGACAGAAGTGAACACTACCCCCACCTGAAGGACACAGAAGCACGTGCCCAGTGGTTATAGGCAAAAGTCCTCCTCTCCCTCCATTTCACCCTGTGAATCTACACCTGCCAACACAGGACTGCTAACAGTGGTAACACCTCACCCACTAAAATTCCAGTTTTGCATTATTCAGATTAGCCCCCACACCATCCCTCACAGCACCACAGTCATTCAAGCAAGGAAGTTGCCCCACCACCTGTGAGCAGCAGCAAAAGAAACTGGGGGAAGAAAGTAGCAAGAAACTTGAAAGGTTATCTAAGGCACTGTGGATATTGTGTTCTCTACCAATACTAGTGGCAATATAGTCAAGAATTACACTGCAAGCCTCAAACACCTCAGCAAGTCAGAGAGATGAATAATTTATGACAGTTTGAGCTTCAAACTGAGGACAGTGGAGGCACCTATTTTCTACAGTGGCTTCCTCAGAAAGTCTCTCCCTGCTAGGGCATTGGAGGTGATAATAGCAACACTGCCTCAGTTAAAAACCTCATGTTGGCATTGTTTCAGAAACCTTTACCAAACTTTAATGGAAGTCAGTGGTACCATTCCATGGCAGCTATTTTCTCCAGATTATTTGACCAGGCAACTTCTAGATCAAACTATTTCAAAGAACAAAGCCAGTGGAAGAGGAGGATAGGACATTTTGTCCATGTCAAGGCCTGATGATGTCTGAACCCGACCCACACTTCAAAGTAACATCTGGTCAAGAGCTTGGAATTAAGGATGAGCCTCCTTGCCCCAAGGTTTCACATTACAGCACGCCCAAGCTATGATGGCATTTATGAACTCCTTGTGAGAAGGAAAAATAAGTGTCATAGGAGCCCCACAGGATTGGCAGAAATCTGAAACAGATTTGCCATCACAAACCCACTCTTGAATGGCTTTGTTTCAGTTCTGCACAAGAGCAGATCTGCTCTACAAAGGCAGTGCAGAAAATGGGCACCTGACCCCTGGCAGCAGACAGAGGGTATCCCAATCATGCCCACTAATCTTGCTGCTGGGTCCACTGATGATATAAAAAGCCAGAGGGACGATCATAATTTTATATTCTAATTACCTGCATGACAAAAGGCACTGCATTTCCTTGAATTCTCATTTGGATTCAGCTCTACAAAGTTAAATCATTCTTATACATTTTCCAGAGGTCAAGAATTCAAAGCGGCACATGACAAATCAGGTCAGTGAGTCTTAAAAGTGCACACCTTATTTTTCTTGGCTAAAATTCATCAACTAGAATCCAAGGATGCCGAACAGTGTGTTCATAATGTAAGGAGATGGGTTTTTTTTACTTCTCCTCCTTATTCATGCACAGTCCCCAAGCAAATTTATAGCAAGCTTTTAAAAATAGTATCAATAGTCTTAGGGGCTGCACTAAGACCCTAATTAAGATGGTACATGAATGTTTCCTGCTTGCACGTGAGATTATAGATTTAAGCTACACAGTCTCCAGGCTCCTTAAGGAATTTATTTTCTTAGCACTGGTTTGGGAAAGATGGCCGTCATTTTTGCTTTTATACAGGATGTTGAGACATCAAGTGAAATATTTCACTATTTTGACCTCTGACCAGTTAAACCATGTTTAGGACCTGGCTCCTCAGTGGACATTGTAAGTCACAGTGTAACTGCCCTAGGCCTGGTGAAGCTGGACACACTCACCACCTCTGAAAGTGCTCTCCAACAAGTGAGGCATTGAGGAAAAGGAGGAGTCTTTCCACAAGCATGCAAAGGCTTTGCTGAGGTGAGATTTCTAGCTTCACAGAGGACTGCCTCAGCAGAAGCAAGAGTTCTGTTTCCAACAAACCATGCAGCTTCATCCAATATTGTTGTTCCCTGTCCACTGCTCACCCGGCAAATTCAGTAACAAAATGTGATAGATTTATCAAACTACCACCTCTCTTTCCCACAGCCTTGGTTCACCTGCAGGGTGAATCCTTCCTGCAAGCTGCAGACACAGGGATCACAGCCAGGTTTGGAACCTCTCGTTAGAAATGGTGAGTGCTGGCATTGCTGACTGCCACTGTTGGAGCTGCAGGAGCAGAGCCTGCCCTTGCCAACTAAGCCTGCGGTTTTCTGGGAGCCATGAACTTAGAGAAGGGTTGATGAAAAGAAAGTCCAAGCAAGAAATAAGAGGTTAAGATTCTAACCCCAAGTTTCTATCATCAGTCCTGAGCACAGCTTTTGCTCAGACAGGTAAGCCTTGAGAAATCATAAAAAGTGCACCACAGTTGAGAGGGACATGTAGCAACAGCCCTTCCCTCTGCTCACAGCAAGGCAGCAAAAGACACCTCCAACTTCTCAGTACAAGTTAAAACCTTTATTCAACTTGTAACTTAGCTTAAATGTTCCTCTTTTCAGAAGTTACCACATATCAGTGAAATAATTTCATGTTGCTTTTTCTGGATAAACAGCTCAAAGTCCTCTCACTGGAAACAGTTGCTATTTAACGAGTATCCTAGAAAGCTGTTAACCTGATTTAACTGAACTGACAACTCGTTCTCACCAGAAGCAATCATACACTCTCACAGTGACCAAAGCTTTCCTGGCAGAGCTCTCTCTCTGGATTTATCATTAACATCTACATCCTAACACTGCTAAATAATTCAGTACAGCATTTAGCCGTGTCCTTGCCTCTCTACTCAGAAACCACCCTCTTTTCTGTGTGTTTCAGCAACAGGGAACAAAAACCTGCCTGGATTGTGGTTCCTCCTTGTGCTGTGTAACTGAGGGGGCAACCTCTGTTACCCTTTCAACATAGAAGCATAGGTTTTATTTATTTTATTTTGTTGGAAATAGTGTTTATTAGACAACTAAATATAGAGCGTTATTTATCCACACGGAGTCATGACCATGTGGGCTCAGATTCACATGCAAATTCCCCTTTTAATAATCCTAATGCAGGGAGTGCTCCAATCAGAACGCTATCAGCCCCAGCTCCCAGATACCTGATGCCAGCTTTGCTGGTAATGTAGGCCACCGAAGCAAATCCAGAGAGATTGAGTTGGAAGTGGAGAGAGGCTCTGAGATCTATTTGCTTGGCTTCCTGACGGCGAGGGGGTGCCTAACTTCTTCTTTTTTTTTTTTCTTTCCCGCTGTAAAGGGGATACCGTTTAAGAGGGATCATTAGCTGCAAGCAGCCTGGCTGGGTCAAGGCTGGGAGGCGGGGACGCAGTTGCAAGCAGCAAAGCAAGGTGGAGGCACGAAGACAGAAGACCAGGTTAATGAAAGCATGAGGTGGCTCCTGGGAAGCAACTTGAAGAATTTTGGACATGCTGACAGGGGAAGCTACGACTGGCTAAACAGTGAACCAGGTGGGCCACTTCTGGAAACAGAGCTTCAGGTCTGTACCCCCCCACTCATCTCTGTGGCGTGTCCTTTGGCTTTGCATGTGTGTGTACGTCTGTGTAATGCCTCAGTGGACAGTGCAGAGTAAATACCTGGGTACTGGGAAGTATCTAAGCAGCACTGTGCAATTACATAGAGTTGGAGCGTTTCTTTATTGCTGTTAAGTCTTTTTAAACGCACTTGTGGGAAAGAAAGCTGTTATACGGAAAAATTTTGCTGGGGTGGCAGGTAAGGAAGTTTAATTACTTCTTTTAAGCATAACGCATCCTTGATTTCCTTTCTGTTAAACATGTTTACGCTTTGGATCTGGTCCCGTGAAGCCTTTCTGCAGATGTTCCGAGTCAGTAGCAGGCAGCAATGAACTCTTGTTCCCTAAGCTGTGCGCTGATTACTTCTGCGAGAGAGGATCACATGCAGCCGAGGGGGGGGGAGGGAAGTAGCCCCCAGGGATGAAAACACAGCCTGCTTTCTGGCTTTGTCTGGGATACAGCAAAAGGGTTTCTCCGATCAAAAATAATAATTTAAGGTGCTTGTACTTCCTCAGCAAGCGTCCAAAGCATGTTGTGTTAGCAAATAACTGGCCACACTACTCAGCTGATGTATATATAAAGTGTACTATTGCAAAACAAATGGGGGTAGGAGTATGTGTTGGTGTGAAAACAGGGAAAGAAACGTATTATTTAAATGCCTCCACAATTTTAACAAAGTCTGCCTCACCAGTAACATTGCCAGAGTTAGAACAGCAATAGCAATGTCTTCACACCTCGAGACTGGTTTCGTATGACAGTGAGAAACATACAGCATCACTAGAGTCACATTCCAACAAGTATTTGAAAATTCTGTGCAAATCCAGGCTCACTTCTAAATTATGTGTCATTACTAGTGTATACAAAACCACATAAAAATATGTTTCTATTTGCCAGAGGTAAATGTTTTTGCTTTTTTCAGGCAATAGTGAATCAGCTTCAAGAAGCAGGATAGAGGTTGGAAAAGCATCTATGGGTGGACACACCCTAATGACTTCAAAGCAGACTTTGTTGCAAATCCACTTAAAACATTTCAGAAGGATCGGTTTCCTGGTTCAGCTTCAAAAGATAGTATAAATATGGGCTATATTAACAAAAATTATTTTAATGGAGTTCTAAGTATGCTAGCAAATCATTAACAACACAATAGATCTTAGCACAACTCAATCCTTTCAATGGGTATTTCAGTAAGCAAAATAAACTTTTCGATCCTTACACAAAAGCTTTCCTTAACCTCATGTTTTGCCTTATGAGGTCATTCCCTCCCAAGGCAGGTACTACCCCTCATTTCTCCAGACACATAGTTCAGCTCCAAGCCCATACACTTTGCATTTCATTCCTTTACCAACAGGCTCATCTTAACTGATATGAGTCACATAATCTGTAAGCTGGCAACTGTACATGCTCAGCATGTTAAAAAAACATAGGCAGACAGATTACTAATGAAAAGCTTTACTGCTCCAGTGTGTGCTCAGTGCTTGGGGGAAACTGACCCTCTGCTTCAGTCCCTACAAATATATAAATGAAAGGAGGAGAATAAACATGAGCCTACAATGCCCAAACTATCCTACTAAGAATCAGTTCTGCGAAAAGAGAGGACTTTTTAGAAATATGATCCCTTTTACTTCTATGCTTTTTTTCTGCCTTTTTCTATTTTTTAAAGGATATTTTCCCATATTTATGTGTCTGTAACTTATTTCATGCTGGAAGTCAGACCCTCACTTTTGTCACTTACAAAGCTGATAGTAGCTGCTTGTGATGACACAGGCAGAGCACACTGACCTCCAATGTAGCAGCATCAAACAAAACCAGTCAACTAATAATTCCACCAGTCACTTCAAATGCCTGGTGTGGAAACTTTCAGATGTAAAACAGTAGAGGATTTTACCTTAAATATGTTCGGCACTCGTTTTACTTTTAATTAATGAAGATTCTGTTTGATTTCTAGAGAATTTTATTTTCCAGTTCTGGCAGTTATTCCTGATACCTATACACAGTGGTTACTTTTCTAGTTTTAGAGCTTCAGCTGCAGAAGTTAGTTTTAGGTCAGTTTAGAACTAGTTTTAGTTTAGAATTTCAGAAATTTTTTTAAGTGACCTTTAATTCATTGTAATAAAATTATTCCTATTTTAGTGTAAATTCTTAAATGCCTATTATATTTTCCAAGTCCTTATATCAAGATCTTTCCAACATTCTTCAGTAGTCCTTTAGGTAGTCTTTGGAGAAATGAGAACAAAACCACAATAGAAAAGGAAGGTCCTAATGTTGATCAATTTTCTCCTAATATATTTGATATATTTATCTGGATATATGTACAAGAAGTCCATCAGCTTTCAGAACTACATCTCAAAGTAAAATAAGTCCACATAATGTTTGGCAGGAGGCAGCATCAAAATGGATATATAATTCCATCAAAATGGATATATAACTTCAGGTTCAGGGTATCTGTAGGGCAGTGTTAAGTTATGAAAAACTATTTCAACCTAAATAATACACTAAGTAGCCTACAAATTATTTCACCCAGACAGGAAAGTCTTAACATTAGCTGTGTTTAAAAAGCTATGAACACTCTGGAACACAGACTGTTGAAAACTGGTCTTTACTGTCACCTGTTAGCATACAGAAAAAGCATGAACACCAAGCCTGGCAGTGTTCAAAAATCATTTGGACAATGCTCTCAGGCACATGGTGTGACTCTCGGGGTGTCCTGAACCAGGCCAGAAGTTGGGCTCAATGATGCTGATGGTCCCCTCTAACTCAGCATATTTTATAATTCTATAATATTGTTAATTCTTAATCTTATCTGCTTTGCATGCTACTATTTTGGAGATCATAGTAAAACACACTTACTGTTCTTTCACAACTATACAGTAGTTGTGAGACAAAGGAAGAAACCAAACAAATTTATTATGGCGTCTTTTTCACACATTACTGAACAGATAGCCACCATGCACTGGTTATTGTGGTTATTTTGAAATAGAATAGGATAAAATAGGAGTAGTTCATTTGGAAGGGGCCTGCAAAGAATATGGAGCTCAACCATCTGACCACTCTAGGGAGTACAAGAGAATATGGGCTGCTTTGTAATAACCTATGTAATTTTTGCCCAGATCCCTCAGTGCAGTAAAGTACTTTCAGGTTCAGGGCACTGCTTTTTCACCTTCAGAGACAGCAATACAGATACAGAATTTCTGCAGACCACACCCAAGGATCTCAACCTGGGCACTCAAAATGAGGCATAACCAATGAGTAACCCACAAGAAACACCCCCACTGATCTGTCTTGCCCCTTCCCTAGAGATTCAGTAGCAGAGACAGGAGTATAACTCTCCAGCAGAACACTTGTTATCCCATATTAGCAGGCAGTCCTCTCTCTTCCCACAGTCTTCTGACTCAGTCCCTGCATACTCTGCACAACCTGCAACTCAATACTCTGTGGTACTGTGGTGTTCATCTCTTTCCCTAAGCAATCCATCACAGCCCTGAGGAGGCACTTTCTGCACAATGATGTAATTAAAAATTATATGTGTTGCTGAGCAAATTAAGGATTTCACAGATTCCAAATATGCTGGCATTTATTCAGGCTTGAGAGCTTGATTTTGCAACTTCAGAAGCAATGCTATAGGTTACTCTTGGAGGACCTTTAAACAAGAAGAGTTTTCAGGCCAGTAACCCACTGATACCCTAAGGTGTCCTTTTGTAGCTACTTCACAGACTGTGGCCATCTGTGCTAGCTCATACTACAAATAGCTGCACTCCTTCCATTTTTTTTCTAACATTAGATGCAAACTGTCCCCTCCAACAATAATATATTTTGCACATTTCTCTTAATGGGTATTTCATTGCAAGGTCCAAGATCTCTGGGTTCCAATCAAGGCTTTGGAGCAAAGTATATTTCCCCGAGACCCAGAACCATTTGTTTATTCCTTCCATCACGCTTAACCTTTCCTTTCCTCCTGAAGTCCAGTATTTGTACAAGACCATGTCTTACAGCCCTAACTCTTGTCTGTGCTTCCACCAGCACATGAAGGATACACTGACCTTGACCATTATTTAACACACAAATATTGTTTCAGTGAAATTTATAGGGAAGATGCATCAAGTTTAAATGATAATTAGGGCTTTATATGCCTTTTACTAATCTCATGTGGGAAACACTGGCAAACTCACCCTCTGTCCTCAGAAACCACCAGAATACTGTACAACTCACAGATCCTAAGACCAACACTTAACCCAGATGAAAGCCTGCTCCCTACAAATTAAACCCAAAACTTAGACTCAGTTTTAAAAAACAACCTCTTCACTGATTGTGAATAGTGCTGTCCAGTATAAACTCAGCTCTTCTCAATATTTACTGTAAGAGTATCAGTAACATATCAGTATCACTGAGTCTCCACATACATAGTGCACAAATATAATACTGGAATGCTTTTTTTCTCCTTTTCCCTTGAAATGTTTTATGTACCTCACAAGACACACTAAAAAAAGCATTAACAAAATTTTAAAAAATAATCCCCCCATTTTTAAGAATTTTTTTAATGTTTGCATTGGAAGAACAGCTGGAACAAATTCTTCCGATTCTGCTCTTTCCTGTCACTCATTGAATGGTCAGGTAAGACAGCAGCTTGAACAGCCAGAAATTATTTAATAAAAAATTAGCAGTAAATATTAAATAGTTCTTTAAAATACTTTTTTTTTTTTTGCGTAAAGAACCATTGAGGAAAAATAGCTCAATAGCTAATCTGCAAAGGTTTCACTGTATTTTAAAATTACTTTAATGCATTTAGCTTTAGACCCACAATACCTCAGAGAGAAAATTTAAAAAGCAGAAATCTCCCCTACATTATTTGTTAGGAGTCAATGCCGATTCACTTTGTTTTTCTTAGGCATGACCACATAATAATAAATTCACAATATGACAACAAAGCAAAGAGTTTACAAATGCCTGGTAGATAACCAGTTGAATGTAGATTAGAGTGTGGTTTTGTAGCTAGAAGAATGACTGTGATTGTTGAAAGAATAAGCATAGAAAGTTATTGTAGACTAAAAAGGAGACACTGGAATTACTTTCCACAAAGTCATTGCTGCAAACGGCCAGTTTGCATCCCTGCTTCCAAATGCTTTGAGGAAAGAATCACTCAAGTACTCCTAGTTTGAATAGGTACCTTCACTCAAAATAAAGGAAATCTGATCCATTGACCTGTTTAGTCTCACCATGCAAATGTGAAAAAGCCATCTCATAGCATTTGCCAAGAGCTTACAAAGGGAATGATTTGATAAACAGCATTATAGGGTTTGGGTTTTCCTCCTGCCCTAGCCTAGACTCTGAATGAGATACATTTGTTAGAAGATGGGCCCAGACTGGAAACAAGATATACTAAATTTTAAAACTAAAGCTAATACAGCAGAAGAGCACAAATGGCTTTGTTGTTTTTTCTCATAGCTTATGACTCCAGTTAACATTACAACACAATTCAAAAGCTGTGGGACACAGGTCTTTTGTGCTACATTTTGCAGACAACAAAGCTGACATGGCAGTCACAACTGTTATTTCTCTTACACCAGAAGTTATTTTTCCATAGTTTTAAACAGGGAAAAATGATTATTGGATCTCTAGGAGAACAAGCTTAAGAGCTCCAGTCCAAGCCGTCCTGACATGGCCTGTTTTATTTGGAACTGGCCTGTGAGGTTAGAATAACCCAAAGAGCAGGTATCGTAGGCAACAGGCCCTGCTTGAAAGGGCTAGTTGTCGTAATATTTGTTCTTTAGACAGTTTCCCAAACACAAAAAGACAGCATTAGATGGTGGATCACCAGCCTTATTCATCTACAATTCAGCGTTCTCCCAAATTTTAAAAGTTTGGCCAATCTCCTATGTCCCCCTATAATCTAAGAGTAATAAAATGCCATGCAAAATTGCATACACTTCCAGGGTTTTTTTGTTTTTTTCCCCATTGGAGACAGGCTTTCCTAAAAACCCCATACTCCTTGCAAGTTCTCTGTGTTTTTTTTCTCTGGTTGTGATTTGCTTTAATTGGCCAGCAAATAGAATTCATGAGTCTGCAAAAGGTCATGCTTGCATGATACTAGTGCAGAGAGAGAGAAATTTGGAAAAGCAACTGCTATGTCATAAGGCAGAGATGGGGAATGTGGTTTTGCTCTCTGATTAAGAGCTCTCCAGGAATCCAACACACTTGCTATTTGCTTTGGTTACAGAGCAGACAACAGACAAGTTCAACCAAAGACGACATAGAACCATTTCTGTGTATCATATTGCCTGCCACCATGATGCTCTTCCTGGCATTCCTGCTGCTCTTCCTCTACCGCCGCTGCCAGCGCCCCACTCAGCAGGGGCAGATCTTCAGCATCGACCTCCCTGAGGCCCTGCCTGAGCACGACGTCTCCAATTTCCTTTCTGCCCTGCCCTGGAGCAGCGAACAGAGTTTCCACTACTCCACGCTGCTCCCTGACGCCACGTTCCTCTCCGTCTGTTTGCCTCCCTCGTACGAGGAGGCCACCATGAAGACTTCCATGGAAGAGGCTCACATTGAGCTCTCTCCAGAGCCAGTGCCTCCTTACGAAGAGAGCACGCTGCAGACCAGCAGCGCCAAATAAACTTCCTACGGAAGCACCTCAGCTGAAGCATGCAGCGCAAAGGTAGAACTGCTATGGCCTTTAAAATTTGTGAAAAGATTCCAAATGAGGCACAAAACCAATGAATTTACGAAGGAAGAAACTTGAAGTAACAGGGAATGCATCTCTTCACGTTGTCCTAGGATTCTCTACCTTCCATTTGTGGCAAGCGTGCACACGGTGTAGCACAAAGTCCAATCCAGACTGGTAACGTGGGGATTCTAGTTAACAAACGTGTCATGCAAGGATAAAACCTAAGGAAAGCTGGGAAGCTCTTCCTCTGTAACCCCTCAGCTACAAGGAAATGTCAATAATGCTATAGATTCAGCAATCACAAAAAGGGCTTTCAGCACATACATATTCCGGTTTGGTTTTTTTTCTATTTTATGCATTTATTTTTAAATGAGTTTTTGACGCGCTGAGTCACTCAGTGTGTGTGTGTGTGTTAACGTCACATCATTCTGCAGTGCTCTGGAATGATCTCAGCTCTCAGGAAAGCAAATAAATATATAACCTCTACAAAATTTCCAGTAACTATCCCCAAAGGTTCAAATGTGCACTGTGAATAAAGGCTGTCTTTTCTCACAGTTGAACAATGAGGACAACCACAGAAGACCTGATTATTTTGGGTAAGGAAGAGTCCATACAAGAGCACACTCACACTGTTGCTGCAAGCTGCTTGCCAAGGTCTGCAGGGTCCCAACATTCCAGACTGCTTGGTTGACTTCTTTTCGAAGTCTAAAATAATAAACCATGTGACTTACTTGGTGCAGTGTGTAAAGGAGTTGGGGAAAAATTAATAAAATCAAATGCACCAAAAAAAAAATCTGGTCTGTATTTCAAAACAGTATTATAATCCCTTCCCCTTCATCACTAGGGCAAGGTGAGGCCAATTCAAGTGTGTTAGTGGCAGTGGTTCAGAGGGTTTGCATATGCCTACTTTCAGACAATGGTGTATGTTATCTTTAATTCTTTCCTACAGGATAGCATTTGCACTATGTTGATAGATGCTCTTGTTACAGAAGGTGGTTGCTACAGATCCTGACAGCCTCAAAACTTATGTTGGCAAACCACAGACAAATGCAGTGTCCTGGGAGAGCTGGCACCACCAAGGAAGAAATTGTCGCAGCAGCTTGTGCAGTCTTGGTGTAAACTTATGAACCCAAAGGGCGCCCTGACTTGCACTAGGTGATTTCAGCAACTGTCAGGAGGTGTCAATAACAGCCAGTCCTGCTTTATGAACTTAGCACATTCCTTAGAAAAACCCAACAAAAACAACAACACAGTATTGGCAGAAAAAGCCATCCCTGTACAGCAGAAAAAGGCCACTTTCGAGCTGCAAGGTGGCTGAATTTCATGTTACATCAACAGTGACACAATCACAGTAACCAAATAGTCCACATCAAAACTGATGTTCCCACTCACACATTTCTCTTACAACAAGAAAAAAAATACGTCTTTTTTTAAATTTAGAAAACGGGTTATTTTCTTGAATTACAATTTTGAGATAATTCTTTTTCTAGTGTTCCATTTGGGTCATCAAACTGAAGCAGCAGATGTTTTGCAAAACTCCAAATTCAATCAACTGTTTTTCTTTTCAGACCATGTCTGGGAACAGTTTCTGGTATTTGCTGATGTGTTTAAAAGTACCATATTTTACTGCCTCCTCACATTTTTATCTCCCTAGTATTTGGTAAGTGCAGTTGTTCCCAAGGAAAACTGGAAAAATACAAGAGTCCCAAGCAGCACACCTAATTGGAAAGGTGCTAAGGTTTGAGGTTCAAAGATAAACCACTTCTGCCACTGGAGTATGTATATTCCACTAACTCCAGCAGAATTGTACAGATATGCTTGAAAACTCAGACATTATCATATCAAGTTGAATATATTTTGCCTTAAGAGGTCTGAAGAGATCTGCTGTGTTCTGAAATCAGTTACACTGTTCTTCAGCACAATCTCTCGTTTACCCTTAACTTGAGTAACTGATACTTGGCCTCTGGGCTCATCTTTCTAAACTGCTCTCCAGTTACCTTATTTACAGTTAAGAAAAGTTTTAATGGGTATTTCTTGTGACCAAGACAAATATACTTCTTTAACTAGTTGAAAATAGCTATTCTCTGCAAGAATATAGACAGTTGATTGTGTTTCACACAGTCTTTATTGGACAACTCTCAAATCCTGATTTAGACAAATAATTTTTGATTGTTAACTTTGCTATAGGCAATTGAAAACAGACACTTGCTCAAATCCATATTAACAGAAACACTGCCATGACTTAAATTCTTCTTTCTAGTAAACTGCTTTGTATTGCACCTGGAATTGGTATCCCTTATCTCATTCCAACACAGATTTGTCTAGTCATGTATGTTAACTCTCCCTTGTGGGTTTCAACATGACCAGCATCTCTACTCTTAAATCTACACCCCAAAGAAAAGGCCTACTAAAAAAAAAAAAAAAAANTTTCTCATGCAAACATACTGAAATGAAATCTCCCTTGCCTAGAAGCTGCCTCTGATCCCATCAGGCCATGGTGGCACACATCTCAGCAGCCACCCTGTTACTGATGTTGGTGCTACTGGTTGTGGAGCAGCCACCAGGTCCCCTGGGCAAACACCTCGTGCATCAAAGAAGAGAGCTCATGACCTGAAAGGAACTCGTGCCTGGCAATAGAGCAACCACAAGGGCAATGGGAAGATCTTTCATTTTCTCAGCTGCAGTAATCTTAAAGGTGAAGGTTTAGAGTACCCCATCTAAAAGTAAGATATTGGAGTTGAGACCGTAAACAAAAAGACTGAGGAGAGACATTAAGTGTTCAATTACATAAAAGATAACTGCAAACAAAGTAGCACAAGGACCCCTTCATGCCTGCACCAATCTGAACGGGCACTAGTGATTTCAAATTGAAGCAAGATTAAATCAGAAAAGAAATTTCTGAAAGTGAAGTGGAGCCTGAAAGGGCAGTGAAGCAGTGGCAGCACCATCTCTGGGCACATTGAGAAGGTACACAAACATCTGTCCAGAATGATGAAGGCTTCTGATTGGAACAGAGAATGGATTAGAAGTCTTCTCTGTGCCCTTTCCTGTTCCTATGCCCTGAAGTTATATTAAAGTAAGTTTTGTTCATTGTTTCCAAATTGTATGAAATCAGATGGCTGTTTCTTGGAAAATTTCATATTATGAGATTTCACGTGCATCCAGAAATCACTGTAACATTGGCATTGTACTTTATAGCCACAAGGTTCTTTTTCTTTTCCATTTAAATCTTATATCTACTAGTACACATACAAATTATGGACTCCCCTTGATGTGAAGGGCAATTGTACTTCATTTTTCTATTATGAAAATGCTAAGAACCCATGATGAGATTAATTATGTATACACTACCTGTTGTTTATATTTAGTAGGAAACCGTGCAACAATACAGGTCCTTTCATTAAGGAGGCTTCACAAGCTCAGAGGGCAATCTCTGTGTTTGTCTTCCTCATGAGAGCTGCCAGAGCCCCTCACTGACATGGGTCCATTATTCTGCAGACCAAAATGAATACACACCTTGCACACATGGCTGATTCATGATCAAAAGACATTTAATGGAAAACAACTCAGGTAATTTATACAAAACAGTTCTTCTAAATACCCACTGAAAGTGTTCAGCACACATCTCCAATAATGACACAGTAGTTTCATATTAATAGAATATCCTGTTTTCATTTTAGCTGAAGGAAGAAAAGATGACACAGCTCTTTGCAACCACTGTGGGAGCTCAGAAACTAACATCTTGGATAAAATTGATTCATGCATCTGCATAGATGGAGCATCTGGCACCTGCTCTTTGCTGAACTTAAAACTAACTCATGACTCACTGGTTTGTACTTGCCAATGATAAAATGTGCTTTTCAAACCAGAATAGTCATTGTTTGTGGCCTTATGAAGTAACCCTTGGTCTAGCAAAAGGCAGAATAAGAATTTCAGTGCATACATTTCACTTCAGAGAGATCCTCACCTGTGACAAGTATTTTGACTAGAAATTTACAATCCCAACTGAAGTGGAAAAAACATTTAAAAAAAAAACCCAAACAAACGCTGACATCAAGTCAGAACATCTTTGTGGTAGTTCAGTGGTCAAGAAAGAACTGCTCCCAGAATAAACCTCTTTGCTTAATCCATGCTTAAAAGGATTTTGCTTGGGTTTTTATGGCAGCAAAGCCTTCAAATATGGACACAACTACTTTTGCTACTACAAACTCCACTGGCACGAACAATATATGCTCCAGTAGTGAAAACAATAACAAATGTAGGTTTTATCAACAGGAGAAAGTGAGTGGGCAGTATTACTCCAGCTAGGACAGTAATTCTATTTGGGTGTGGGAGGGTTTTTTGTTGTTGTTGTTGTTGGTTGTGTTGGTTTGTTGGGGTTTTTTTTACATATTTTCAAGAAGGAACATTGCACAAAAACATTAGATAAGGATGAGCTGAATGCTTATGGCAAATAAATTATTCACTGGCTCCTCTCAAAAACTGTCATAAGTGAAACAGCTATAAATTTTTAATAGTGAAATTTCTTAATTTCAGTCAGTTAGTAAATAATCATGTCATGACATGACTTTCATTACAAAGCAGTTCTATTCATCACTTGGCTAACGAGGTCTTCTGATGAACGGGAAAGGCATGTGAGTGTGGAGTCTGAGGAAGGTGTCCTCTGTAACAAAGACAGCCTTCCATTCTCAGTGGTATGGCTAGCAAGGCTGGGCACAGCTAATAAACCAATGCTGCAGGTGCATGGGTGTTGATGAAGATGGCAAAACCTCACTGAAGACTCTTGGATACATGACTAGGCTGACAGCAGTGTAAATATTCATTTGCACTTTCAAAAGCTTTTCATTAAAAAGGTGAAAAAATGCCAACGTCTTTCATGTTTGTTAAGGGCATGAAAGAATCAAATTTGTCTGACTTCAGCTCCATCAATAGTTTTCCTCACCAGTCACATCAAGCACCTTCATGGATCTATCATTTATTTTGTAGTGTTTGGTTTCTTGTTTTGGTTTGTTTTTTTCAGGTTCAAACTAAGAGAACCGAATGCATGTCTTTTTAGTTCTGCAAATACTAATGGACTGAATTTTTTAGTGACCTTCCAAGTACAAAAGGCAGGAAGCAAAGCCATACTCTTCCTGCCCTATCCCATCAAGTATCCTAAAGGGAAAGGAATATGAAAAAGATCACAGATCAGGATGAAAAAAGATAAGAGAAATGCCATCCGGAATTAAGCCTCTCACAAAATTGCTTTATCCTCCCTGATTTCCTATTTTTCACTTCTCTCTCCTTTAGCTTAATTGTAATTTTCTAACAGCTATATAAAGGCAACACAGAAAGGAAAACTACCTCCACAGACTGACCCAGGGCTCTAGAGAGCAAAACTAAGTGTCATGTGTTATGTTCTACTGGTAATCTGGAATATCTGTTTGTCATTATAAAATGTTTTGCACCAAGTCAGTTTCCACTACAGGTAAACCAGACAAATTCAAACATATTTCTACAAACACTTTTCTCTGCTTGTGTATCAACAGCATGCCCAACTCAGTATGTGTTTCAGTTCTGTGGCATTTTTTCCTCTCTCTTTTTCTTCCAGTTTGGAAAACTTGCAGTTGACAATACTCTCAGATGTTAGTATGGCTTAAGGTTCTTCAGAAATACTGTACACCTATGTTTTATATTAAAAAAAAAAACTTGAAGGGAATTAGCTCATTTATAAACCTATCTTCAACTAACACTCACGGCTTTTTCACTTCTGTTAATGATAAAGAACCTAAACATTTCTATAAAAGACTGATTTCTCATGGTTTCTAGCAGCAAAACATTGTGGTCATCAGGAACTAAAATACGCCGCTGTCATGCAATGAAAAAAAAAAAAAAGCAGATCCATTAGCACAACCCTTCAGTGTTTGGCTGCATCAGGAAGATCAAAGCAAACAGAGGACATTAGTTTGGAGACAGAAGGAGCCACATAAGTGAAGTCCTGTCTAGCACAATTCTGAGACTTTCACAGTGGTTCTTTTCCACAGCATTACCAGAAATCATTACCTGGAGAAAAAGCACGGTGCTACATGAGAAAGGAGCATGGTGCCCCTGATGCAAGACAGGTGACACCTGAGGCACTGGCAGCAATGGGCCCAAGGGGTGCCATGCTCCACCAGGAGGTTCTGCAGCTCCCCTGTGCTTCTGTGCCCCTCTCCAGCAGCCCCAGTCCTGCCATTCCCATCCGTAAGAAGGAAAAGCTGAGTGGTCTCAACCTGCCCAGTAAGATTTCTACTGGAAACAAAATAAAATAATCAAGTTTTAGACCCTTAGAGCATATTTTTATTATGAAAGTAGCAAGTTAATACAGTGGTTACATCTAGACCTTGTGCCAGAAGTTATAGCAGACTCTATAAAACAGACATAAATTCTACATTCTTTATCTAAAAACAAGACCTAACATAAACTAGAGCACAAGGGAAGAACTACTATTTGATGTTGCATTTTGTGCTTTGCACATGATCCTGTAAGTCAGAGGGCTTATTTTCTAATCTATTATTCTTTATCCAGCTTATGCCTTATACCTTATTTTAAATAAGGTAAGTAGATATTGTAGGGATGGCAGGCAAGGTAAAATATAAGCATGAAGTATGCCCAGATACCATGTCTGAGAGCTCCACATGAACAGCTCTTTCTCTTTAGCTAACATCACTTCAAAATTTATCACCTCCTATGTATTTTCACTGTTATCTGGACTCTTTCCAAATGCCCATTCCAACTACCAACAAACCACAAAGTTGTTGGAGGCATTTATGACTTTGGTTTGTCCAGTTTTATTTATTAACAGATTTTCTGTTTTAGCTGGGACTGAGTGCCAGGAAATATTTACGCCACATCATTAAGTTCCAATAAATACCGTTTTCTTCTTTCGTTAGGAGACAAAGAATATTTCCAGAATGGCTTGCATTTAGAGCGATTATACTGATTTTTAAAGAGCTGAAAATAAATTTTCATGATAATGACAACCTGATTTTCTGACCCAAGTTATGCTGGGCACCACTCCCAGCTACCAGAAGAGAGGAGCTTGGCAAGGCCTACTCTCCATTAGGTAGCTTGCCATCATGTTTAACAGACACCAATACTAAATTCCCAATTTTTCCTGTACTCAGCTTGTTTGGCAAAACTGGACACCACTACATCCAACAGCTGCTCTGAGGGAGGTTGGATTTAACTTCTGATGGGTCTCAGAGAGTTTCCAGTGACTCCTGTTCACCCAGTCCCTTGTCCCCAGACTTGTCAAAAGATTTATGCCTTTATTTAGTACTTCTCATACAATAGTGCCCAAGGACACAAACTATTCCAGCTAACACTGTTTTGAACCATAAATTTTGACAAAATATGTATTATTCTTAAGCCTGGTCCTCAGTTCCCAATAGCCTCGCTCCCAGTTTGTGCCGGCTACAGAGCAAAGGTCCGTTTCTGCCCGTGCCTGCCCAAAGCAGCAAAACAGCTGCCAGTGGCTAAACAATGACTGGCTCCTTGGGCTGGCAAGGATCAGCTGCCCTGAATGGCACCAGGGCTTCCGAGGGAGGCTGTCAGGAGATGCTTTCCTGCATCCTCCAAGTTTCTGGAAATGAGAGGGAACTGCCAAAGCCACCCAGGGGTACAACACAGTGGTGCTGGACCAAGTGGCAGCTTCAACCAGAGACCCCAGTGATGATCCAATGGCTCTGTATCAAACCATTAAGTGTCTGGCAAATCAGCACAGCTGTAAATATTTAATTCCAGATAGTCTGCTCAGAGCAGACCAGCACTTAACCTATTTTTGTCTCAGTTTCCTTCCCTAGGCACTCTGCACAGAGGGGACAGATGGCCTAACAAGCCCCATCAGTGTTTGCTCCTGTGTCCCCTACCTGCACACCTTCCTCAAGGGGAGTCTGTGACTGCAGATACCCTGACAGGGCAGCCTGAGTAGGTACAAGGCCTTACAGATGGAAAAAGGTGAGTAAAGTGTACATAGGAGGATCAGGGGTGCTTTTCCAACACCAAGGGAAGAGCCTGGACACCCCACCAGTTTCCTAGAAAGGGTCACCAAGTACCTGCTGAATTATGAAGGTTACTGCACAGCCACAAGGATCCATCAGCACAGATTACCTCAATTCACTAAGCACAGAACTGCAGCAACCCAGAAGGAGGTTCACAGTTCTGGCTTTAGAGCCTTGCAGGGAGAGGCAATTGGCAAACATGACACCTACTGCTGCCCAGTTTTAACCCACAGCCTCCATCATCTGCCAGTCAGGGCACCCTTAATCTACCTGCTGCTTCAATCAAGGGCACAGAAGCTAATGGGTAGTAGTAGTCCTTAAAGTAGTCAGCTTAAGGACAAGAATGAAAAGCAAAGGTTTTAAAGTCACATCCTGTTCACGAAAGTGTGTTACACAGCTCCTTCTACTTTCCAGTTTCTTCCTCTTGAAGAGGTCTGGAAGTTTTGCGTCCTCTGGTTCCACTGCTCACACCACATGGAAAGTTATAATTTCAGATTAAATGCAACGAATATCAAAGAATATCAAATAATTGGAAAATATCTATACTGTTTAAGGCGATTTGAACATTTGACCTACAGTGAAATACTTGATTACAACCATTTTGAGAGGCTTTAAATAGCTGTTTTCCATTCTGTACACAGGCTTTCTTCAGCTTTGATATAGCTCCCTGAACAACAGTTTTTTCCTGATATGGTATTAGGAAGGCAAGAATACTTCCAGCAGAGGGAATTGCTTCTGTTCTGGGTCACAGTCGATGAAACAGCAATAAATCTTGTAACGCAACATATTTATAAGTTCCTGTAGCAAACAGTGTTGCTAAGCCGTGGGAAAGCAAGATGCCCTATTACAGATAGGTCCAGCTACAACTGCCTCTTTTATCATGCTTTTCAAAACTCCTTGCAAACTAACTTTCACTTGCAATCAGATTTCACCTGTGCCTTGTTTCCTGCAGAGCAATCAAGGGGTTCTCGGGACTTAAAGGAACAATGATTAACCAGCCAAAATTTAACTTTCTTGGTTAGTCTGGCTAGTTTCAATTAGGTGCTAGTGCTGCTCCAGAATTTGACTTGGCCACTACAACCCGGCCTAGTCTTCCCAAGCCCACAGGCAACCGTGGTCTTTTCTTGTGCCCATCTGTGAGTAAAATCAAGTATTTCCAGTCCTCAGTGAGGAGAAAACAACTAAGTTGAATAAAGACCACTTAGGGATAGGAAAATTTGCTTTGCCATGTCTGCAAAGTTCACGGCCCACAGAGACCTGCCCCCTTTCCTAGCAGGCTTGCTACAAAACTGCGTTCAGGATTAGTAGGGATCCTTCAGCTGTACTTCCTTGGGCCACAGAGGAGCCTACTATGTAGCTGAGGAAAAAGGGTGAGCTGGGTAGCAAGGTTTCCTCAGAACACAAGTCTGATGTAACGTGATCGTACTGCACGGGATCCGAGTCTGTTCTCTTACTGGCTTTTCCAGCCTGTGACGGCCTCTCTGTGAAATCTGTATGAAATGAAGTCATTTCAAAAATAAGAAGTTTCTTTCAGTTTCACAGAAACTCAAATTTCAATGAAAGTGGCTACAGCAGTGATTTCACTATGGGAAGGACTGTAGTATTCATCTCTTGTAAGACACTGAAAAAATCCACATAGAAGAAAGACTCCACAAATACGGTGAAAATGTTATTGTAGCGAGCCCTCTGTGATGCAGCAAAGAATCCAACAAGTCAAAAAGGTATAGAAAAAGTGGTGTTTGTACTTTGTGGCTCCCAAAACTACAGCAGAACAATGAAGTTATATTAGATTTATTTGCAGAATTAAAGGAGCAAATGGAAACTTTGAAAAAGCCACTGAGACAGATGCTTTCTTGAACTCCATCCTCTTTAGCTGATCTACCCGAGCTCCTATGTGCCATTGAGCTGGTTTTACTCACCTGATCTTCTGAAGGAATGAAAATATTGATGGCATCCAATCTGCATCCACCTTTGCAGTTTTCTCTTAATGTCACTCAAACACCAGGATGATGGAATTACTGTCTTGGAATTGGGTATCTTTGCTGAAGAAAGAGGAGAAACTTGTGGGTCTGTAAGGTGTGGATTAATTTGTGTGGTGCTGTCAAATGGTTTGTGTCCCTATAATTCAAAGGGAATCTCCAGAATAATAAATTTGGATTAAGTACCTACTTTCCCGCATTAGGGAACTAAGTTATCATTTTCATCAACTAAATCATGTGCTGCCTGGAGACAAAACCGGGTCTGAATTAGCCTGTGGTATAGCAAAAGTCATTACTCTCTTACCATATGCATTCACTGGGGTAAGTCTCACACAAAAACCTCCTCGTATTTTTCTTTTTTTTCTTTAATCTGACCAAGGCCACAATTTATGAAGATTCTGTCCCATCAGATTAAGTATTGCTTTCTATAATCACATATTTTCCCTGCTTGGTTGTGTGAGTCAGCACAGGCAGGACACAGGCACAACCACAAAAACACGAAGATGACATTTCTTTCCCTTACCTCACCGACCAGGGGATCCCCAAAGCAGCAGCCAGGCAGAGCACACAGGTGGGACACAGGCACCACGGAGCTTGGTCCGTGCCAGAGGGTCAAAAACCTGCTGTCCTTGCCTGTTTATCAGGGATTCACACAGGTATTTTACCACTGTGCTTTGATCTTTCCTGAAGCAGAGCAAGAATCTCAAGCATGTCTGATAGGGTGCCTCTAAGTCTCTCACAGGCTTATGTTATCTAAACACAGATGTTCTACTTGTCAAACACACAAGGCTAAACAACAATTAGTATGATGTATGTGTTTTTCTACACCCCAGCTGCAAGTCACTTCAGCGTGTTTATAATCCTCCTCACCAGTCTTCTGCTATTCTCCCACATTGGTTGTTCATATCACAATAAAAACATTGTGACAACAGGAGCTAGGGAGGGGAAGGAAAAACTTGAACACTTTGCAAATGGGAAGGAAACACACTGAATTCCACACTCCAGTATCTTCTCAGAGTTACAGACTGCTAAAAAGTGGAATTGAAGACTACCAGGTAAAATTCAAGATTAATTTCCAGTGTTCCCAATTAGGCCCCATTTGATGGAAAGCTACTTTTGAGGTAGTCTCTCAGGACATCAGGCTAACAGACTGTGGGAAAGGCCCCCACACTGTGGGCACTCTACAAGAATTAACAGATAACATGAGACCTGGTTTATCCAAAGCAGGAAAAGTGCAAAAAACAAGAGTAACAACCAGAATGACTTTTGAGAAAGACATTTAAGTTTATTGTCAAGACACTTTCTTCCCTCTTTTCTCAGCAAGAATTTTAGATGATTTCTAACATGGACTGTCAGTTCGAAGAGGTCACTACAATTTCCTAGACGCTGGTGATCATTTAAGAGAGCAAGTTTGTGGCACAGAAAGTAATTTTTTAGATTCTTTGTTCCCAAAGTCCAACATGGCTCCAGATGAGGTTGTCACACCACGCAAGAAACTCATCCCATGAATCTGATGACTAATTTGTTGCAGTCAGTCCCGAACTTCGAAGCTGCACCTCAGAAAAAGTTTTTATGTTACACAGCTTGCTTGCCTTGGGTTGTGCTTAACAGTCTAAAACCAGAATACTTCTTGTGGTTTTTTAAACTCAGAAATAACCTATCAACTACTTTCCATGTTTCCACATGCCACAATCTTTAATTCTGACAAATTTTACAAGAAAACGCATCAGTAAATGGAGAAAGCAGTCTTAATGTTCCATGTTGGAATAAAGAAAGGGCTGTCTCTTGAATATTACATCGAGGTACACTTTTTTTCCCTGTGTATCACATCACAAAAGACCTTTCTGTGGAATTTAAGTTTGTTTGATCCTAGATAAGAAATCTTTGCCCTAAAAGATCAAGTGTCCTGTGTATGGGAATATGACAGCCTCATTTGAGATCACCAGTGATTGATACCGTGCATCCATGACTTGCAAAAGGACTTAAACTACCTTAGACCCAAACTTTGACTTTGGTGCAACTGCACGACCTCTGCTCACAGCCACATACTCCCTGTGCACCCTTAAGATCTCCTTTCTGAAATGTACTTTTGTTTTGTATCAGAACTCTATAAAAAAGTAAATACATTAAAATCATTATCACTCCCTAGTCTGTGACTGCTGTACTGACTACATAAACCCAGGCTTTGCTTTCTAAACCCTTCTGACTGCACTGCAGCTCCCAGCTGGCACAGCAATTTGCAACAATCACCATTTCCAGGCAGCACACTGCAGCATCCCAATTAAGACAAAAAGGATGTGACCATCTTTTACTATGGCAGCTTCTCAACTGGTGATGCTGTACTGGGCACCGAGTTCTCGTGTCATGATAATGCTCTTTCATCTGTTTTAAACTGACCTAGAAATCAGGAGTTTTCCCCCAAATTTAACTACAAAAGGAAGGAATTTCTGTGTCCATTTTCTGCAACCCAGTGTGAAAAGACTGTTAGAAACAGCATGTAATTTCTTCTGGAAAAAGTAAACGGAACAGATATTTGACTTTTAAAGAAGACATTAGTGTACTACTGAGATGCATATGAACAATATTCCTCTTCAGATGGCAGATAGGTCATTTTTGTTTCTTGTACTTCTGGTTTGCAGGATTTAATCTTGTGGTGTTTTGGATTTTTTGGGGTTTTTTTGGAGGTTTTTGTTTTGTTTTGTGTCTGTTTTTTGTTTTGTAATTTACATATTTTTTCCCTCACATGTTAGTTTTTACCATCTAAACACAGAAGTTAAATTTTTATTGTCTTTTTCTAGAAGTAGTGAAAATGGAGAAACTTTTGCTACCTTATGTGTCCTGAGATTTTTTTTCCCTCAGTAGCTAATAATTCTGGTTTTATACTGAAGGTTGGTGCACAAATAGACCAGTATACTACAGACACAAGCAACTCAGCTACATTGGGATTGGACTTTCTTCTCTATATACCTCCCCACTTGCTTATACACATACATTTGGATTCAATATTAACAGACAATTTCCTACTAAAAAATCAATGACATTTTCCATTAGCATTGTTGGGCGAAGCATTGATTGGCCCTTAAAAGGTTGGCTGCACATTGTCTGAAAGAATCCAACTGCAAAGAGCTACATTTGCAACATAAAATGTACCAAACATTCTGCTGAGGAAGCACTATCCAGGATTTTACCCAGTTTTTCAGGATAATATATGACACAGCACATCTTTATCAAACATTTCTATATTTTACTCTATTAAGTGTTTATTAATTCACACCAGTGCAGCCACAGTCACAATCCAGCACTGAATAGTTGCAAGATTTTAATGCTGCGCTCTGATTTAAATTGATAACGCCTCTTTACAACCAAGAAAATTATCAACTTTGTCAGAGGACACTTCTAGTCTTAACCATGAAAGAAATCACTTCTGAAAGTTATTCAGAAAATTAAGTATAAGGGGGGATCTCAGAAAGCTACTAAGGGCGTTATATAGTTATTGTGTTCCCTTTGGTGAGTACTGAAGTTATTTTAAATAAAACAGGTAAAATGATTCCTCATTGCCACTGTAAGTTATGTAACACTTTGTTTTACCATTGAAGTCCATCCTTTTAATTCTCTCCTATAAAAGCAAACAACACATCATTTTGAATCACTCAGACGTACTGTGGCAACAGCTTTGCTTGAACAGTGAGTGCTGCTATAAATGGCTTTTCCACAACTTTGTGGTATCCCAAGGACACCTAACAAGATCTATTTGCTTGCAGTAGTATTAACACACATCCACCCTGGCGCTGCATGCCTGAGCAGCCTCTCTTTGCTTCAGGAAATGACTGAAGGTTTAGCAAGTTATCCCAATGCAGGTGTCTGGAGACCTGTAGCCAGTCCATCAGAACCACAGGATGCAGAGTTGTTGGTAGAAGACAGACAAGATCAGTCTGAGCTTCGATCTTCCCAATCCCCTTTATTCTTTCCAGACTTCAGGCGTTTCTACAGAACTCTCCCCAAGAGCTGTGCTCGAGCCTGTAGGTCTCTAGAGCAGTCCCCACTTCTGCCTGTTACTGCTTCTAACTAAGCTCACCCAGTTTTGCTCATTTTACTCTTTAAATTTTTAGGGGGGTTGGGTTGGGTTTTTTCCCTCATGTTTGACTGACTTCAGCCTTCTACACCCTTTGAATTAGGACAAAACACATGGGCTACAATTTTTCTTCCTCCTTGCTGTGGCTATTCCATTGTTCCTTTCCCTTTTCCTCTCTTCTGTACTTGCTGAAACTTAGCATCCAGAATCTGCATTAGCCTGCCCACCCCATACCTTAATCAGTGCATTCCCAGTACTTCTCAGTAATCTCCTTGCTTCATCTTTTCCGCCAGTGCTTTCTTTCAGGCTGAGCCTTACTGCAGGAACCAGCATCGCAGTCCTGGTTTCTCAAAATCCTGTCTTCATCAAATCCACTTCTTTCCCAATTCTTTTAACTGATCCAGTAGCCTTCCAAACCTCCTCTCACCAAGGTACTGCTCCTTGCATAACCTCCATCACTTCAATTAACGTAGCAAGTTCTCCTTTCCAGTATACAAACAGTAGTGAAGGCTTGTAACATGCCCCAGAGCCTTGTGAATGTATTCACAGAGTAACCAGAGGGCTCTAACTCACAGGGGGACTGGGGCTGCCTACATCTCAACACAAAGGAATGAAACATGAAATGAGTTAATATAGGGCAGAATTTAGAAAAAGACTGAAGTTAACAACCATCCCCAGTTAAAGGGAAACCAGAAATTAATCTCACATCTAGCTTCAATAAAGATCCTTGTTTTAGAGGCAAACTGTAGGCCAGCTGTAAGCTCCAAACAACTCCTGTAACAGTATGATGCATTAAGCATCAGGATGACAAGTCTGCTTTTCCTCTTCAGCACAGCCAAGTTTGCACATGTGCCCTCTTCTCCTTCTGATCTGGATGTCTTCAGCAGAGGTTTGCTAAATTTAACCTACAGCTGTAGACCAATAAAACCTCAACTGCAAAACCTCCCTATGGAGGAACCTTATTGCCTAAGACAGTAACTCTACAGTTGCAAGTGTGACAAAATAATTAACCAGTTCTGCCTGTGGGGAGATGACACCGTGAAAAAGTTACATCAGCTACCTGAGTAAATAGTGTAAGCACCATTAAACATATTCAGCACACTTAAGGTATTTCACTACCCCTTGTACTGTGTAAAATGTACACATGTAGCAACATCAGCAGGGCTGCATGAACACTGCCTTCTGCCTGAGCTTCAGCCCAAGTTCACCAAGTTCACCAGATGTGGGTTTTAGAGGAGCATCAAGACTACCTGTGGCCAGAGAGAAAATTCAGCTTGTGCTACACTCAAGTTTAATCTCATCTACCTGCACTGACAAGACAGTGTGCATTTAAGCTGGGCTTTTCCAAAAGAGTTCCCCACACAGCTCATAAAAACAACTGGCAGCATCAGCTGGCCATCACCAGGGAACGAGCTGTCTGTGCTCCCTCTGACAGGCACTTGATGCAAAATTCTGCAAAGGGCTACAGAAGCTGCAGGCACCAGAGATACAATTTCCCCCAGTGCATCAGTTTTTCACTTAGATGACTTTCCCATCTGTAAACAGTAAAACAAAGCCTGAGTATTATTTATTACACGTCAGGGTGGTGGCATGAGGACTGGCTAGCGTTTAGCATGGCTTTCAAAGGGACAGCACCTGCTGTGAAAAGGACTTGGTCCGTTCATGTTTCAAGTGATCAGCTGTGGAAGACAGACCAAAGCAACATTCACAAGATGTTTAGTGCAAAACATTCTGCCACTGCTACCTCTTTATAACAGAATGTAGTTCGGATCAGTATTAATAATACCTGAAACGATCTACTTTATCGAATCAGGTTTTATTTTAATTTTAAAAATCCAATGTTTTTTTTCAATATAGTTAGCATATAAAAATGGTGGAAAGTTTGCTGTGCACCAGATAATCCCACCCTTGTTCCACTGAGTGCAGCTGGATTCAACTTGCCCATTTCACTTCTCACTCACTCTGCTTATAATCTGGTTCTCCAAGAATTTTAGTTTTCTGGGACAGGTTGCAAGTAGGAGAGAAGTAGTAGAAACACTCACAAAAAACTGGAAAAAGCTTAGGATTACTTCAATTATTTTTAGTCTCAGAACTGAGATACCAAAATGGGATGGATATGTAAGTACACTTTAGTTGTCTCTAAAGTGAATTAGTAAATTTTGCAATGAAAACTGGAGATTAGTAGCTGGATGCATGGATTATGGCAGTGGGTTGCCATACGCTGTGGGACACATCTTTTGAAGGAGATTTTAATCGACTCAAAAGACAATATGGCAACTGGCAGGCTTTTTCTTTATTGAAGCAAAGTCACAGCATTTTCAGCACTATTCCCCTCTTGTGAAGGGAAGAGTTAAACAAGGCCCCTGAAATTTACATAACTAACAAGTAAAGGATTGAAGAAAGAGATTACAAGCATATTTCTCTAAAATAAATAATCTACAAAGAGTGCTTTTTCTTCTTAAAAGCAATCTAGAAATGTAAAAATTCTACGGTAAGGAGATCAAAAGATATTTTAACAACTTTCAATATTTACAAACAATACAAAAACTGCGCATGCCATCAAATGATGCAAAATTCTTATTAAAAATTAAAAGCCTCATTCCTACCAAGAACCAAAAACTCCAGCCAATATTTCAGTTTTAATTAATGGTCTTCTTTACAATTGGAAAACCGTTAAATGTTTTTATTATCTGTAAAATATACAATAAAAATGAACGTCACTAAATTATCAAGGTTAAAAAAGAAGAGCAATACTGCAGGCAAATCAAAAAGGAAAGTAACTGTAACTTATTCTTTGGTAACCAAAAGTTAGCAAGTATCTGTATTTCAAGTGATGAAAAGTAATAGTCTCCCCATTTTGACAAATGAAAGACAGATTTCTGGCAAAACACAACTCCCAAGTTTCAGTTTTGAAAGACAGGCTCCACCTACAGCTTTGTAGTGCAAGTCAAATTTCTCTTTCTGATTTAGAAACACAGCTGTCCTGGTTCCGGCCAGGACAGAGTTAATTTTTTGCAGCAGCCAGGAGGGGCTGTGGCCAGGACACAGAGGTTGTTCTACACCACCTCACAACACTGCTGGGACAAGGAAGTGGGGCACATATTACCAGGCTCTGCATGGTGAGCAGTCACCTGTGAGCCATTCACCTGTTTCATGCACACTCTAAGTATTGTTGGTGTTACTGTCCATTTTCTTATTTCATTGTTCTTTCCTGTAGATTTTTCTTCTATCAGCCCTCAACCTTCACTTTTGTGCCTCCAATTCTCCTCTCCAGCCCCCCGCAGAGGTAAGAGGAGAGGGGAGTGAGCGAGTGGTACACTGGAGTGTTTCGGTGGGAACACTAAATTGGGGAATACCATTCCTAAACCATGACAGTAGCCCTTCCAAATTCTGGCAGTGCACTGCTTCATTCATTTCCCACTTTCCCATTCGTTGTCTGCTTGCATCCTCTGCACACATCCAGCTGTTCTAGTTCTCTAAGGGAATACTCCAGTCAAGGAAGCAATTCACTTGGAAATGCGTGTTTCACCAAGTGTACGTGTGTGGCTGCATAGCAGCTAGTAGCGTGTTATAAAATCAGCTCCCTTTTCCACGTTAACTACACACTTCATTTTCCCTCAAGAAAAAGAGTTGAAAGTACAGTACCCTGGACCTATAACCTGGTGAGCCCACGGCTCGAGCAGGACACGCTTCACCGAACACTGGGCCAATACCCCACTTAGGAACCACGTAACCCCAGCACCAACCCTGCTACCTTCTCTCAGAGGTGAATGTGCCTCATTGTGCCTCTCTCTGCTTAACAAACGCACTACGCTGCATCACTACAATGCTTTTGAACCAAATGTCCAGCTTGTACCACAGAAGCCTTCCCATTTCAGGCTTATTCCTAAATTTTGCTTGCACAATTGCAGTCCCAAGAAAAAGAAAAACTTCACACCCTACAGACTCTGAGAAAACTTCCCCACCCCACCCCACAAGAGGACTTCTAAGGCTTTACACAAAAAATTCAACTGTCAACTTTCTTCAAGCCACAGACCACTCATTCAAAGCAAGTGCTCCCCACCCCAACCCAACCATGCAGAACCACCATTGCTTTAGCATTTAAACATACACATGCAGTTCGTGGAATAAATGCTCAGCAAAGTCACCTTGTCCTGGTCTGGGCTTTCTCCTGGAATCTAGTCCCTGTGATTTTCTAGACTAATATCCAAAGCCTTTTGTCATACTGCCTTTTAACTTTCTTCAGCTGAAGAGTTTAGATACTTCCTTGAAGCACCTGGTTGAGTCACTAAGTCTATGTGGGCTGGATCCAAGGTCTCCTTGCAACCTGCCTCCTCAGCATACGGGAAGTCATTCATGTCCATCTCATCACTGTTAAACATATCAAGCTGCCTCTCTTGCTGCTCTTCCAAAGTTCTCCGGACCCTGCCCTCGGACTGTTCCACCACTTCCCCGTCTCCTTCGCTAATGACAGTCATGGGGCTGCTCTGGATGCGGTTGCGGACGTTGTACTTGCTGCTGGCAGCACAGGGGGGTGTCCGTGACCGGCCGTACCTCGTGCCAGAGAAGGACATGCTCCTTGGCATCAGGCCCTCACTCCTGGCCCACTCTTCCTGGGCCCGTTTGCTCTTGCTGGGTGAGCAGCTGGCAGGGCTGTCGGAAAGGTCAGGGGAGGCGTCCGTCTTTGTCCGGTGGAACCGCGGGTCCGTGTTCTTCAACATCTCTGCTGCCGACATACGGGAACTGGTGTCACAGCGGCTCCCTTTCTTCAGCAGCAGGGCCTTGAAGTTGTCATTGCTGGTGCTGCTCTTGCGAACGCTTCTCTGAATAGATCCAGCTTGTTTGAGGGCAGCTAAATTTGGGGAAGCACCAGTGGGAGTTACGGGGGGCGACGGAGAATGGTTGCGGGTACGGTCGTCTTCAGAATCTTTCCGGCCAAGGACTTTCCTTTTGGATCTGAGTTTGAAACACACACAAAAAAAAGGAGGATGACACAAAAATGAAACCTTTTACCTTCCCTAATTAAACTCAGTTTAGAGGGATGACAATGAATTAAGCCAAAGCAGAGAAAGGGAAAAGGGAGAAGTGATCTAAATCTAAAGCATGAGTAAGAACACCACCAGAACTGTAAAGGCACTAATGCAGGTATTGGAGGCATAAGATAGGTTTATTACTCTTTTTCTGCAAATCTGGAACAATGAAACTACTAAAACTGGCAATACTGATGTTCAAAACACTTCAGCAAATTCAGTGAATCGGGTTTTCTGGAGTCAGTATTCAACTGCTCAGACTAAGGTGCTATAAAGATTTAAACTCCGTGCTATTTCTCTTGTTAATTTGGGGACTTGATTCAAAATATGTCATCTGGAGTATATGGGTTATTTTGTTTCATTTTACGATTTCATTTGACACTCTCTGGAGAATTACAAGGGTAGTTTAGTGCACTTTCCTTTAGAAAAAAGGACATGCAATGCACTGCTGCTGAAGATGGAGAAAGGTAGCCTTATGTAACAATTCTGAATTAAATGATTTTTTAAAAAACCCTCCCAAATCCAAATATTAAATAAATAGAGAAAAAAGTTTTCCAGCCCCCTTTAAGATGCACAGACAAAATTTACAGTTATGTTGGTGCTCTGTCATTGCAACTTTCCACTAAATGAAGGAGAGACCAACTTCATGTCAAGAAAGTTATCTTCCCAAATGAAAGAGCAGAGTGTTTGTCTATTTAAATGTTAAATGCAGGGATAACACAAAAAAAAGAAAAAACTAAGAAATAATCATGGAACTGGGAATAAGTGGAAACTGGACTTTTACTGCCTCATTTTCACATTACTAGAAACCTTACAGAAATGTACATGCCTGGTATCTGTAGCACAGCTGATTGGTTTCTTTGCTGATTGAGCAAGAATTAATTTTAAAAGATTGTATAAAGCCTAATTTTAAATATGATATTTTGGCAGGAGTTTAAAATAAGTTGTCATGGTTTGAAGTCAATAGACTTCTGAGAGATATAAAATTATCAGGCTACAAAACTCCGTATTAATTTTTATCAAGCACGTGTTCAATCCAGACCATTCCCCTTGTAAAATAGATTTCTACTTAACGTGATCTTTAGCTTTACTTTCTTAAAAGCCTCAAGGTTTTGCCAAGGCAAGCTCAAATGTGTTCATGCATTGCAGCTTATTAATAATTAAGAAACCCCTGAAAACCAAGAAGAAGAATCCATCAGCTGAGTAGGTGGCAGCAGCAGAGTTTGCCATAGGCCATGCCAAGACTTTGGAGTGATCTTGTCTCTCCTAAGTGATGAAGTTTATGCATAGCTCACTTGTGATCCCCCCACAGGCAGCTGTACCAGCTGTTACTTTCAGCAGCTGCTGCTGCCTCCACCTGTCTTTCTGGAATAGGAATGTAATACCAATGTCCATTCAGCCTGAGGATGAATGGACACCAGCAGACAGCAAAGGGATAAAATGATGACTTCAGGAGCGGCCAGTGTAGGAACCTCATCTAGATTTAGCTGTGCTTTAGTGCTGTAGGCAGCAGATGATTTTGGTGCATGGATGGTCTGCGAGTCTGTATGTGAGCATCATTTGTTACAGGGAGAAGACTTGCCTTCATTAGGGTTTTGGATGCCTATGGGTATCTAAACACTGCAATGCTGGGATTGTACTGCTGCTAAACCCCAAATTAAATTGAAAAAAAAAATTCAATTGCAAAGATCTGCAGAGAAAGACTTTGTTATCCTAGCTTGGAGTGATATGGTAAGACTGTGAATGCAGTGCAGAGCAGTCAGTTTGCTGTCAGCATGTAGGCAGCTTTTCTCAGCATGTATGAATTATGGAAGAAACTTGAATTTAAGAACTAAATTTGGTTTTGATGGCTTTTCAGACACAGATAGGATATATGTTCAAACAAAACTATGACTTGAAACTTTGGACTGATCTTCCTGTCCTTAATGCACATACCACTAAATCTCTTGTCTTGCTCCAAAGAGTGCCAATTACTGAGTGCCAATTACCTCTCAGAAACAGTGGGTGAAAACCTAAGTATTTTTTATTAATTAACAACCAAGGAAGACACTGGTTCAAGTCCAAAGCTAGCAAAAGCAAGGTCTTAATAAAAAAATGTGTCAAGCAGTTCTAAGTACATCACATCCAGTTCCACTGCCCACTTCTCCACAAACTCATGAATTATACAGGTATGTGCATATACACAGAGATCCACTCTGTATCTGTATACATAATGGAGAAAGGCTACTGGCCAGAATATCTCATTCTAAAAACAGATCTGCCACAGGTCTAGCGAGCACCATGCAACATGAATGCAACAGACTGTTTTCAGAATGTGTCCTACAGGCCAAGTCCTAAGGGCTAACAGTAAATTATAAGAAGTCAGTATCATATACATGTAATTTTTGTAATGCCTGGAACGGACTTGTTTCAAAAATTTAAAAAAAAATAGCATTTGCATCCAAAATGCTGCAGCCTCCCAGCTGCTCTCTTCCCGTCCCTCATTCCCGATGCAGACCTCACGCAGATGTGTTTGTACAGATGTGTGAATTGACTGAACACCTGGATAATCCCCCACCCCACTCCCTGGCAGGGAGGTGGCCCCGCTGCGGTTTGCAGTGCGCGGCGCAGCCACGCGGTGGCGCTGGCGGCACGCCCAGCCCGGCCCGGCCCGGGGAGGCTCCGGCCGCGGTCCGGGAGCGCCGCTCGAAGGGAGCCCCGCCTTCCCTGTTCTGCCTTTGCGTGTTCCTGGCATTGGGGCTTTCTTGCGTTTTTCTCTTTTTGAGCACCTAACGTGAACAGCACATAAATCTAGCTGCCATTCGGGATGATTTTGTTTTCAAGGGAATTGAATAATGTCATTAATAATAGAGCCAGCATTGCACATTTCATTCATGAACCAGTTTGACATGAAACACCCGACCTCAGGCTGGATTATGGCAAACTATAATCCAGCGTTTGCCATATGTTTTGCCATATGACTGACATGTTGTGTTACTTGCCAGTTTCAGCCACGCTTGCCATGAAGCATTAGCGTTGAGCCTCTGTCCCAAACTGCACCATATAAGCAGCGAAGAGAGTAAAAAGAGATGGAGAAGAAGGAGAATGAAAACAAAAAGATACACAGAAAAAGCAACAGTAGAGTTAATATGGCAGATTGAGAACAGTACAATAAATACCAGATGTAACTCGATATTTTAAAGGGCAAGGTATTTATAATATAATCTACATCCATTTAATCTGCTTGGTTTTAGTTCAGAATGGATTAAACACATTTATAAAACAATAAAACACAAGTTCTTTTCCTCATCTTTTTCACATACAGCCTTAGTAGAAAGTTGACAAATATGTGCTTTCTGTTAAAGCAACGGCTGTTGTAATTGAGTGTTTTATAAAACAACGTTAAATTTATTTCTGAGAGACCTACCAGACCTGCCAGTACAGGAAGGGCAGTTTCTGCAGTACCTGTGAATGGCTGCAAACAGATCCTCAGTAGTCCTCGGTCTCGCTGGTGTTGCCACACCATCCGTCTCTTCCCCATAACTACTGCTTGGCAGGAATGAACTATTGGCTGTGTCTGGCTCAAACACCTCCACTATGCAAAGAGAACCAACAACACTGTCAGTCTGTCGTGCGAACCCCACGGGCACATAATCCTGAAACCAACCCTCACTGCCTCCAAGGAGAAGCATCCGATGGACTGAGTGAGTGCAGCGCTGTCATTATTGTGATTTCAGATCACTGCTTGCTTAAGGAACTGCAGTGCATGAAATAAATGCCTGTGCTTGCTCACACACAACAGGTGGAGAACAGTAACAAAAGAAAATTTTAATGGTTTCCACTAAAATGCAAAAATAAAATTAACAAATTAACTGTTTTCGTAGCATGCTCTAATACTACCACAGTAGTATTTTCTGTGTCTCCAACAATGAGAAGTCAGAGAGGAATTGTATGAAATGTCATAAAATATTAATCAGATCCCTATAACTTTCTTTTTTTGTTTTAGCTGTACCAATCACAAGAGGTTCTGCCCTCTCCAGAATGTCACCTCAATGCCAGGATGGCTGTTCTCACTCCCCACCTTCTTTAAAATAGCTACTGCTGTGTCTGAATTAGTCAGAGAAAAGGGACTCACCACTTTCGTTCTCTTGAGATAGGTGCCCGTCAGTGTTACTGCCACTGTCCTGGCTGCTGCCTGAACTGCTTCCTTCATCAAAAGCAGACTGCTCCTCCTGCCTGGGTTCTTCTTGAACTGGTGATGCAGCAGGCTGTACCACAAAGGCATTCACTCCCACTGTCTCAGAGAAGGTGAATCCAGCAGCTCCTCCCTCAGGAACCAGGCTGCCAGAGTCCATCTCGCTAGAACCGAGTCCATCTGTAAGACAATTTCTCGTCTCTTCGGAGTGTGCAAGCACGGCGTCTCTCTCAGTTGGGCTTCTGGCAGTATCACTCACTTCAGCTGCTTTCTCCACTGTAAGGTCTAACTGTGGAGGTGGTACCAGAAGGAACAGTTTGGGTTTCTTTGAAATAGGAGGTGGTTTCTTGCTTAGCAATACAACCTGAGTCTTGTCAGGAGATGTTGGTGACCCCTGAAGTGACATGCCAGAGGGGAGGTCTTCACTCTGCACTGAGGACTCAGGTGTGTCGTCAGTGGCTGACCCCAGAGCACCAGTTTCAGAAGACTTCTTCAGACCTACTGCACTCACAGGCTTTTGATCACTGTCAAGCACAGGTGCGTTATCAGAGAGAATGAGAGGAGAACCCCGAGACAGTGTTTGAACTGCATTTTTAAATGAAGTGCCTTGAGTTTTCATTTCCTCGTCGCCTAAGCTGCTACTGAGTTTCAGTGAGAGAGATGGCTTCAGCGAAGACTGTGGTGATGAATTTGCAGTACCCTTTTCCTGAGAGGCGGTTTCAGAAGCAGATTCAGTTGATGGTTCACCCTCTGTTGATTTTTTCACGGACCTCAACTGCACCATTTGCAGTGCTTTGGCGGTTACCAATGGCATCACGGGTCTCGATGCATCTTGCTTGTTGAGTGGCTGTTTCACTGGACTGGAGCAAGAATCATCCTGGCCACGTTTCTTAAAAGAATACTGTGGGTATATTGTTGCACCTTTTGTTATTTTGGGATCAAGCGGTGGTGCTGGTGGCGGGACAGCTAAGGGGCAAGAAGGAGGAGGAGGAACAAGGGAAGAGGATGAACTGACGGAGGCTTCTTGCGGAAACCACGGGACAGTCTGAGCAAAGGTAGAATTTACACTGGCTTCTGGTGGAGGAGGGGGGAATGTGGGAGAGGCCAACAATGGTGACAGATCTATGACTTCTGCTGGCGGAGGAGGAGGAGGAGGAGAAAGTTCAGGGCAATGTGGAGGCGTTGGAAGAGGAGGTGGTGGAGGAGGTACACCAGAATCCACAGGAGGGCTCAAGGCAGGGTCCAGTTTCTTCACACTCACACTCCCTTCAGTAGATGTATTTGAAGAAAGAGAAGTGGATGACGAAGACATGGAGACTGAAGACAGAAGAGAGGACTTCCTTTCAGGCACTTTAGGCTTCAGCTTGGATTTCCCATTCCCTGATGATGCGGATTTTACAAGTACAGGCACTGGAGTAAGCGCAGTGGGTGTATTGGACTGGCTGGAGTACCCACTTGACGGCGATGTGACTCGGTGGATTTTCTCGGGGGAAGAACTCTTTGGTTTGGCCAGACCACTGGGCACTTGTGGCACAGAAGCCCTTGAGCCATCACTGAAATGGCTGATGCTGTAGTCACTGAGAGCAGATGATGTACTGGCAGAATGGGCCACTGGAGATTTCACCTGGTCGTCTGCCACTGCGGCATAGTCGCTGTAGTAACCCCATTGGTCAGCGTACTCCGACTTTATGCTACTTGTTTCACTCTGGGAGGGAGTGACTGTGCAGATGGAGTACAAGTTTGGAGCAGTGGTGGACATCATGCTGCTGCTCGCGCTGACCGAGCTTTGGCTGCGGGAGCGCAACACCCAGGGATCCTCATAATCACTGCAGGGGCTCTGGGAAGGAGAGCTGCCATTTTTACACTTGAGATTCAGCTGCAGAGAATGCTGGAGGGTGGCAATAAGGGTTTCATCAAGTACCTGCCCATTGGATTGGGCTTTTTTCTTAGGCATCCTTCTGAGTGAGTCTGTTCTGGATGGGGGCAAAGGAGGCTTCTTTGCCTTTTTCAGTGAGATGTTTCTTGCAAGGGATTTGTCACCTTGGCCTGACTGGTCATCCTGATGTTTCTTCTCCTTTGCTTCAAAGACATTTATCACGCTGTCTCTAGGGTTCTCAAAACCATTAGCACTGCTGCATGGCATATCTGACTTCAGTCCAGAGTCCATACGCATGGAGCCATAATAGCCCTCGTGGTCCACAGAATACAGGGAAGTAGAATCATCCCTGACCGACGTCCTCTCCAGGCTGCTGCTGCTCAGGTTGCTACCGGGCGTGGCACAGCCTGGCGTGGTACAAACAGCCTTGCGTGTAGGGGTCTCGCTGTTTTCTGGAGACTTGTACAACCAGTGCTCCGTGCTGCTCACTGCTGCCTGTGCTTGCTCCCCAGAATAGCTGGACTCACTCCGACCATCACTGTCCTGGGAAGGGCTTGCTAAAGCAGCAGTGCTCCTACAGCTGTAGCTCATGCTCTGAGATCCAACCTCTGCATTCCCAGGACTGCTCAGACAGACAGCAGAATCACCAAGAGAAAGCATCATGACAGTGTTGGATGGGATGGTATCTGAAGTCTGTGAGTGACGTGTGGAGCTACTCTCACTCCAGTTACCACTTGAAGAATGGTGATCTTCTTTCCCACTTACTGCACTGCTGGCAGCAGGATTGTCTCTTGGATGTGGAAAGGCAGGGGAGCTGGTAATTTTACTATCCAATGATCCAACACTCTGGGCAGCATGAATAAGGATAACTTCCGAGGAGGATGACAGTGTTGCATTGGGTATGATGCTCGTTGAGTAAGTGGCATGAGGAGAGACCACACATGCTGGGCTTGAGGACTTCTCACTATCACAGCTTCTCACCTCTTGGGACTTAGGCCTTGACAGGGTCCCCATCGTGGGATTATTCCTCAGATGCACAACACTATCATCCACTTGCAATTTACTTATCTGGTGAGGTAAAGTGCCAGCAGTGTCTTCTGTCTGCCTCGACATCATGCTCTGTGTCTGATCAAGGGACTGCAGAGACACTCTCGCACCAACCCGAGGCAAGCTGTGAAAACCTATGTCATTGTTTTGGCGAGAAGCAAATATAACTGCAGCAGAATCACTCATCACTGACATGTTTCCAGATGAGCTGGAGAACTGAGACATCTGGGCTGCAATGCCTTGTCCTTTCTGTGCTCGTATTCTTCTCATTGAAGGGGGCACAACTTTAACTTCCTCCGTCTGGCAGCTGGTGTCCTTGGTTTCAGAGCGCTGCATAGCAGAGCGGTAGCTGTCTAGTCTCCCTAGCGTGGAACAGTGGTCTGGGACATACATTGAATGCCCTCGGAAATCACTTTGGCCAGTGCCAACTGCTGGAGTCAAAATAAAATAATTATTTCTTGAAGCGCAAATTCACATTTATCTTCTCACGCATTAAAAAAAAAACAAAAAACAACAACAACAACCCAGCAAACTGCTCGATCCCCATGCTCCTGCAGGTTATGCCTTCTGAAGAATCTGCAACAATGGATTTTGCGCAGGCATCATCTGTTTTCTGCATTTCTCTTCCCTTTTTCCTTATTACCAGGAACCTTCTGCTTACAGAATCGTCTGTGTTCCTGCCGCACATTCGACACATGAAGTCCTCTGTTTATGACATGGTAATAATTTCCATAGTAATCAGTTGTGTCAGAAACCAAGTAGTACTGTTTGACTTCCAGTAGGCAACGCAGCAGGAACAGACAAAAGCCTGAGAAACGTGAAGTGTGTTCCCATGCTAATGCCTCGTGCAATAAAGAAAAGGGGAAGGAAATCTGGAGACAAGTATGAATAAAAAGATCTGCTTTTTACAAGAAATACACTTCAGAAAAATATATTTCAGGAGACACAGATAGCTCCCCAAGTCCTGCAGTTTGTCTGAAAGAATGCTAACACATGGAAACAAGCATTGTTTTACCACAAGTAATACATATGCTGTAACAGGATTCATATAAACATTATCCAACACTGCAATGAAAACCATTAGATAACGTTTCCCCATACAACTACATTCTATTTATCATAAAGGAAAACTCTAAGAACAGGGGTAAAGAAACAGCTGGTATTGATGGTTGTCTCATCCTCAACACCATCAGGAAATAAAAAAAAAATAACCACTTTTTCTAAAAAAAGGAATAATCACATATTGGCATAACTCCCCCCACCCCCAACTTTGAATACAATAGAAAACCAGTTTTAGTTCAAAATATAATTATCACTGCGTCAATAGAAATTGTTCTAGGGCTCTTTTAAATTTACAATTGTATTGGTAGCCACCTTTTTAAATCACAAACAAGAGGACGGCTTTAAAATTAGTCTTTGTAAGGCTGTTGCTTTTGAATTCAGTTGCACTGCAGTATAAATAGCAGGAGAGAGGCAGGCGTGCTGCTGGAGATGCTGGTAAGGATGCTACACATATGTCACTGTGGGGGAAAACTGGTTATTTCAAGTCTCCGCCTTAGCCAGTCTCAGGAGCAATGAAGTAGCATGCCTGAAAGGAATGTTCTCTTTTCATATTTACTATATGAAACTGCATTGGGAGGATAGGTATTCTTCTCATGCAGCTTTAAACACCACTTAAAGGACATTTAATCATCATGATTCTTGGCAGGCAAAAGAGGCATTTAGGGTAAGGAAAAGAGGGCTCTGAAAAGGCTACAGTTAATGCAGCACACACAAAAAAGATTGTTTACTTCTTTTCCTCAGGCATGTAAGTAGTCTTTCAGCAGCCTGAAGCCTAGTTAGCTTGCTTTGTGTAAATTCTCTTGCTCTCATAAAAATGCAGCCTCTTTCTGCTTCTGGTAGAGGTTTGCTGCAAAGCTAGATATTCAGATGCTGGCAAATGTCTTAGATAATCTAATATGAAATACTGTCAGAACAGATGGACTACTGCAGCCAACCAAGAGAGGGATTTGCATACTCTGTATACAGTTATTAAGAACTGTACTGTAAGAAAAATAATCTTCCTTTCCAGATATATTTTTTCTATGTAATTAGTGCACCCCTTTGGTTAAGACAGAGAAAAACATCAAAGTAGACATTATGAATGTTTCTGATATTAACTGTTGGTCAATTAAAAATATCTAGTAATAAAAATCTGCATGCTAAGGCATGTAGATAACCAAAGGGACGGGGTATTTTTCTTCTTCTGCCACTGTGAAATTCACACACGCACACAAATACACACATGCAGACGAGACAAAAGGATGGTGCTGCTGGAGAATGAAGCTGTCAGGACTACAGCAAGCATCTAATACTGTTCACACACTAACCTGAGGCTGAGAGCACTTCATTTCAGTATGTGGTATTGTATTTTATTCACAGAGGAAGCTAACAGCACCCTCTTTCACAAGTAGTATAATGCAGATGGGTGTTTCATGTCTGTTTAAAATGTTACTGCTAGAGAAGGTAAATGGTGAAGCGGACCAATGCTGGACTTGCTAACTTCACCTTTTCCTTCTTCCACAACAAAGAGTATTAGAATGCATTTATTGGGGCATACCATTCATGGTAAATGCACAATGATGTCTGAAACAGAAAATTAATGGTGCTGAATAGAAGAGGTCACTGAATAAAGGAGGCCAGTGATGGCTATACCAAAGTGCCCAGCACAGCAGCTCCTGCCCCTTCCCTTGGAATACACAGCCCAGCAGAGCCTGGGTACTGCTGGTTGCCCCAGTCAGAGCAGTGCCAGAGCAGCACACTAACAAGACGGCAGCATCAACAACCAACTGCAGGATGCTGCTGAGAACTCGTGCTTATCCTGGGCTTGTTACCAGAAAGGATGTAATTTAGGGTCCAGCCTAATACGCTCTGGGAAACTGAATAAATTGACTCAATTGACTCAACAGGAGTAAATGTTCACAACCTTGATACTGCAGGGAAGCTCATCAAGGCAAGTCTGCACTAGGTGTGAGGACTCTATTCTAGTTAGAATGATTCAGAGCTCAAATAAACACAGGATTACAGAGGGCAAGACAGCCCAGCTTCAGAAACATAAACTACAGGGCCACATCCTTCAATCATTCTATGGAATATGGTCATGGAAGGGAGTTTTCGTGGGTGTTACTATTACAGGAACATAACTGTGAGGCTTTAAATATTTTTTTGTAGAAATGCAGCATACTCTGAAGTTGTTTCAGCTCTGCTTTTGGCTTTTTATGTATGCATAATCTCATGCAAAGCTGTAAGGATTTACTCTTTTTATAGTTCATTTTCTGAAGAGGGACAACAGAAATCTGCAGGGAAAATGGTTCAAAAAACCAACCAGAAGAACATTTAAGACTCAAGTATACTGGTAAAATGCTGAGGTGTCTATGATTTTGGTAGAATTCAGAAGAGGATGGCAAGGAGTATTGTATTTGCAATTCACAAATACACTGTAAAACCCTCACTCACTTCCAGACAAATACTGGAAAGTAAGGATTTTTAAAACCCTTAAAATCTTTGTTGGTACCGCAGCTAGAAGACAATCCCATTCTAAGGGACAGCTCAAACCTCTGACTACTACACTGATAATGCTAGGTTTGTCTGAAAACATCTACTTAAATAAGTAGCAGTCAGAAGACAGAAGATATCTGCAACACCAAAATTTTTAAACTGAACCAGATCTTTTAAAGAATACCATCCACAAGTCAGTCCACAGTTGGAAGGACAATGTGTGAGCAGACAGCAGCAAAAAATGTTGCAGAACCAGACATCAGGTTACAGATGCTGAACATTATGAAACTGGGTGCATGATAAATGTGGCTGAAAATAATGATTGTCCTGTCTGTCTTTTATATTATCCTGTGTCCAGCAGCACTGCAGTCAGTGCTATGTCCACCACAGGAGACCTGTATCTACACTCTTTTCTTCTTTCTTACCCTACTATGCTGAAAATCTCTCTTAGGGCAAATGCTCTGGCCTAACACACATGTTTAGTGCAGGCTCCTTACTGCAGCAAGTAAGGAACACCCACTCTGTGGACTCTGGTACAGTCACTGGTGTTGCTCATTAGAGAGGACAGGGACTGAGAATGACAAATTTGATGGGGAAGAAGGTGTGTCTGTATATAATCCCTGGGGCCAGGTACCAGCTGCTAGCAGCTCCACTGTGACTCTAGCTGACCTGGTGGCACCAGGAGCTCATTGCAGAGAATCACATGAAAGGTCCTCTGCATTGAAATGAGCATGGAAAACAGAGGGTTTGAAAAGATAAACAGCCTGTATTGGTGTCACAAAGTCCATGCTTGTTTCAACTAGAACAAAGAAGTAGCCTCTCTTACCTTCTGACTAACCATTGCTAATGTAAGCACTTGTCTCTTATGCCACAGGCACATTCCTAAGGTGTGTTGCTCTCATTGCCTCCCCATGCCCCACCTAGCAATCCTCCTGCAAACCTGGTAAACTGGCTAAGTCACTGTGCAGGCACCACAACTTAGCGTTACAAAAAACTCCCAGAGATTCTTAATCTGTTTTACCCCAGCACTTACAAACTGAGTGATTTTAACAGACACTCAACAAGAAACAGACAAGTACACTGGGCTTATGACAATTTTAAGGAATTTTCACTGTGCTCCATGAAGCAACTGTAATCTCTCAGAGGGGAGGAAAAATATTGCAGCGAATCCTGTGAAACTTTTCAGTACTGCCAGCTAAAAAATATCCTGAATGCTTGCATATATCACTGCCACCCTGAGAGGAAGAATTTTGATGTAAATATTGGGAATTCAAGTTTTCTTGATTCTTGATTTTGCTAACCTAAACAGCCTCTAATGAAGTTTATATTCTTGGCATTTGTGTCTTTCATCCTCCCAGTATGAAAAAGCAGATTATATAAGCTTTCTAACACCTGATCTATGGATGAATAGTGCTGGAAATGTACAATGTTGAAAAACTACAGGTATAAACCCAGTATTAGTCAAAAGGCACAATAACTCTGAAACAGATATTCTCTCCAAAGACTGATGAAGTTGCAAACAGAAGCAGGTGCAGAATCGCTTGGCTGGAACAGCTGAGTATTTGTGTGGTATTTCTGTAGGACCAATGGGTATCTGGGACTCTTCTTACCCATGGGACCTGTAACTTGAGTGATTGCTAGCCCTGGAGGGACTAATTGGAGAAGAGTTTCAATTAAGAGGCGTTCTTAATAGAACAGCTGAGTTTCCAGAGATCAGAAGAACCCATTTGCCCCTACGCTGCTGAGAAGGAATTGCTTCCTCTCAGGCAAGCTAAAGGAAAGCTTCAGCGGTCCCAAATGACACCTGAGACAGCAACTGGTACCACCAGGGGTCTGAGCTGCACAGCAAGAAAGCAGATGAAGGACTGACAGTTAAGGGGTCAGTCATACCCATCCTGGTGACATGAGATCCTACAGGCGACAGTGAGCTACTGAAAAAGTAAGGTAGGAAAATAAGCCAAAAAAACTGTATGAGGTCATTCTGACCCTTTGAACCCTTAGGTCTGGAAGGGGAAAAAAAGTACATGGGGCAAAAAAAATCCCAGAGCCAAAAGGACTATGAATTGCATCTGTAAGATGGAAAAAAAGTATTTAAATAATCCAAAGGAAATATACACAAAGCGTAAAATTAGAAGACATTTTTGGAAACCAGGAGGGCAGAAATTTTCTGTTGCAATTAAAAAAACCCCAACAATTTGTCTGTCAGAAGAAGGAGTAATCAAAAGATGGAAAAGTTGAAGATGTTTTCCTGTCCCCTGTTTTGGTGGGGTATGTTTATTAGGAACTGTGGTGGAACTGGTAGTCAGGTCTGGCACCTGCTCCTCCCGCAAGACAGGGAAGGAGTCTGGGACACAAGAAGCTGCCCACTGGTCTCTGGGACTGCACTGGTGCAGAGCTCTGGAGAAACGCTCAGGACCAGGTAACTTGGAACCTCCACAAAAAGGAAGTTAGTCTGAGCCAGACCCTGAGCACTGACACAAAGAAGGGACCACAGAGAGGTGGAAAAGAATTTTGCTGCCTTTATTTCATCTGGAGAGCTGGAACGTGTAAAGCAAGCTGATGATAACTAAGAGCCAAGAAATGAGCAAGGCCCGTGACAGGCTCTTCCAGAGACGTGCTCATCTCTATCAAACTTCTGTTTGGGAATCATCTTCTCATCTGAGAGGGGAATACAGGTTTGTATATAAGGTAGCATCTGAAGAAGACATCTAGAGACAATAGATAATGGCAACACAGGGCAGAGAAACTGAGAGCACTTGAAGTAGAACATCTCTCAGTTTCCTGCTCTTTCTGCTGTTTTGATCCAACACTGACTCCCATTAAATATGTATGCAATATTTATGTTCTGTAAGACAAGGAAGGTAATTCAGAAGTATGCAGAACTAATTTTTTTCATTGCTGTGTTTGGCAGAGAGAAGAATGCTTTGCCTTTTCCTGTTACTTTGGTGTCATTCTGCTAAATAGTACTGAGAGGGCCCTGCAGTTGAAAACTACTTTCAAAAAGTAACTGCCATGTCTAAACTGGTAGACACCTCACATTCTTACTGTGTCCCAACTATCAGGTTGCATTTTATTTATGTAGAATTTTTTATGCAGAATTTTCCAGTCTACACAGAGAGACTGGTTCATTGCTGGAAGACACCTGTGAAAACACAACAGCATTTCAAAGCTAAAAAGGAGGAATGTTTAAAGATACTTTGAGCACACGGGTGCAGTTAATGTTTCCTTTCAGTATGTCTGGCTAAGTTCTATGAGGGTAGCACATCCGCTGAGCTCAGGCCAGCAGCCAGTGCAGGCTTTCTCTTCTGCTTGGTCTCTTCTGTTCCAAAGGACCCAAAGCAACCAGGGAAGAACCCCAGCAGCTTGGCCTGGCAGAAGTTGTTCCAGGCTCTCTCACAAGAAATGAAAATAGTCCAAGCCTGGTTGAAGCTTTGAGGCTCTCTCAAGTTTCTGCTTCCTTCTGGAGGATAAACATGAGGTTACAAGAATCTGCTGTATATGTTGGTTATTTAGCCTGCACGCAGCAACTCTGGTGTACCAAGGGATTTTAATCTTTGTGTAAATATTATAGCCATTCACAGCAATGCTTTAGGGGAGAAACAAAGAGATTTATTCAGCTGAAACCACAGGGAGAATGTCAATAGGCATAATGCAATTGCTTGATTTGGAGTTCAGTCCAGATACTTGTTCCGATCAAATGAACTGTGGAATGTTTTAAAACAACTCGTTGTTTGTTTTGGGACAGCGTAAGAGAAACAGGGAATGGACTGCTACAGGAATATTTGGGGAGTGACAGGGGAGAAAAGGCAGAAGGAGCACTGAACAGGGATGGGGGAGACTTGCAGTTATTCCCAACCTTGCCAGCAGCCTGGTGGCTGACTGGCTAAGTCACTTCACTGCAGCATGTCCGGTTTGCCCAGGTGTAAGAAGAAGACACTGTCACTCTTTCCAAGTGCACTTTGTGTCTTGTGATGGAACCCAATACGTTAACAGGATGGATACCGCCGTCACAGAGTTCTCCTGGCATACAATTTGCTCTCTGGAAGACAATACAACCAGCACGGAAGACACACAGAGCTCCTCAGACAGCTTCTGCCATAGGGGAGATGGCTGAAGCCCTATGTGCCTGCAGGGTGTGGGCCAGGGAACCATCCAGGGAGAGCTCCTACAGTGGGATACTGCCAGTCCACAACTTAAAATAGAAGCCAAGGAAAACCTTCAAGCAGTGCAACATGAAAGGTGCTCAGCACAGAGATCAAAGATGAAAATCAAGGTATAAAACTTCTCATCCTTAGTGAACAGATTAGCAAAAGTCACAAACTTCTTTTAAGGCATTAACTGAAGAATTCTTTTTAGGATAGATGCCCACTGCATTCTCAGTTTACTCCACCAAATAAAACTACAGTTGAGGTTTTCAAGCATGAAACATCTTTTTGAAGTGGTCACAAATGTATCATCTACATTTTGTAAATGCTTTTTTAAGGCAGAGGATTCCCATGGCATGGCACTGTTTCTTTAGAGATGCTGAAGGAGCACAGTTCTGCTCAGAAACTTCTCTGCGTGTATTTGTTTGTTTCTTGGCTTTTTCTATTCCTGACCCTCTAGCTCATTTCAAACCCATCCAGACAAGCTACAGATTTTTGCTACTGTTTCTGAAAAATCCAGAAAAATAATGAAGAACTGAAAATGTAATTAAGGAACAAATAGATGCAAAATGAGAGGTAGTAAAACTTACTGAAATCATCAATATGGGAGATGATTTCACATGTCAAGCACCAAAATTATGTTCTTATTTTAAAAGATATTCCTCCTCTACTAAGAAAAGAAGTTGGGGGTGGAAGGGGGACATACTTTTATCTGTGAAGTTATAATTTGGGAAAAACTGAAATAATTTAAAAAGAAATAAACTAAAATAACACAACTTAAATCAAAGAGTTCTGCAAAAAATGTCTGAAAGGTCTGCCAAAATTCAGATTGCTTCATCAGCTTTGAATTCACATCCACTACAAAGTGTGAAGGAGGACTGCCTGAGGTAGTGTAAATGTGACCAAATAGGTTACTTTCCTTTAGAATATATGGAATAGCTAATTAATCCAGATGAATTACTGCCAATCAAGTAACACTGATACTTAAGGGGTTGCCAAAACTGAACCGGAAAACAGGCTTTTCACTCTTGATGCAATCCTCGGCAGATTCAGGAAGGCATCCAAGAATTGATTTACTCCACTGAGTAATTACTCACAAGCCAATATGCCTGCCCACTCCAGTTTTGCTTTGGTGAACGTCCTGGAGAAGATGACCAAATCTGAAGGAAAGCATTGAAGTCCAGAAACCTTACATCCCTGCAGATTTTCATTGTGCCAGTACACCATTTTCCAAACACCCTGTTCCCTTTAACAGATGGAAGTCAGCAGATTAAAGGTCCCAACTTCCCAATGCAAGAGGTGGCAAGGAGGCACAGGCGTATTTGGAACTGAAATAGGCTATCAGACTGTATTTGGTTTCATGAGCACTGGCAATGTTATTAGTTGAGTAATGATAAGCAGTGACAATGAACAGTGGATGGAATACAGTTCTGATGAGCCATACCTAGCTCCTTTTGTATGTTGTCAGGGATTCCTGTAATAGTCTTTCTCCTTTTGACTTTCTTCGGCCGTCTTACCACCGTGTCTGTGTAAATTAGAGACCGCCGAATGCTGGCTTGGCGGTCGAAATTCTCCCCTAATACATGGTAGAACAAGCAAAGCAACATTACTTCCAAGCACACTGACATCATGCACTTTCTTCCACTAGTTTTGTTGTAGAAATGGAAAAAAAGGCATTAATAAATGATGTTAGCTTGGTCCTCCAATGAAGGTTTACACCAAAGGAAGATACAGCACACTGTCGCAGTAAGGCTTTAGACACAAATATTCATTACACAGGACTGCATGTTTTAAAAGGAACTTGGACTTCCTGAGCCCAGTTCATATTTTGCAGCTCTAATTCCACAAGCAAACAGAATCCTTGCTTTAATTTGGCCCTTTATAGGTTTTTCTGTGGTTTTGTTAATTTATTTTTAAGTAATGAGCGGCAGAAAAAGCAAATCTGCACAAGAAATTGAAAGATCACAATGGTTTATGCAGGAACAGACATTGCTATTGGCAACAGCTATTACGATGTCTTTGCACAGCTCCATCATTAACTCGCATGAGGCTCTTCTTTTTCATTCCAAGTTGCTCTGAACCTGTCAAGTGTACCATATTTCTGGTGTTGATCTTTTAACATGAGTATAAGTAAGAACTATGGAGCATGCAGAGATCAAACTGATCTCGTGGACTCATAAATATTTCAGAGTGAAGGCTGCTTAAAATTGAAACTTTACAGATGATTATAAAAATATACAATGGCAAGAGCTAAAAAAAAAAAAGTGCACTTTGCCAGACAAAGCCTTATGATGACCATGTGCTGTATCATAATGGGACCCAGAAGCACCACTATCATAAAGCAGGTTTTCTTTAGGAATTCACTTTTGTTTAGAGGTTTATAATTTGGTCATTTTACTATTAGTAAGATAAAGATCACTCTATAAATCATGAGCTAATTCTCTGTCACTTCTAAAAATTTAACAGCTACCCCCCATAGCTCACATATAAGTTCCCTTTTTAGAAGTTCAAACATTTTAAAGCACTGCTCAATGTCCTTTTGATGGCCCATTTAAAACTTAAAGGCAGAAAAACCTTCACATACATGGTTTTTTCCATTGTGTACTTTTTTTCAAAAATTGATGACCAAATTATTTACCTCTAAAAAGTGATTAATGCACAGTAACTAATACATCATAAAAATTACCCCTGGCTGACTGCACATCAGTATGATGTGCGTCCTGCAAATAGCATAGAAAACCTCATTACCTCTGTAACAGTTAAAGATACAGTCACATATTAAAGTATAGCATGTGGACTTGTGAAAATGCAAGGAAGAAATGTAGCATTTTCATCCACCATGTTGTAAATATAAAGACTCTGACTCTGTTTGACCAGAGCTTTTACCATGGGCTGCACTTTTGCTGATGGAATCCTTGCAGTTACAAAATGCCAGTTTCATCCAATTTTTGGATTGACTGAAGTCAGATTAAGGGAGGAGGGGAAGCCCATTTGAACTATAAAATTTATAGCTAAGGAACCCACTGGCTCAGTAGAAGTCTTGAAATGTTGAGACGGACTATGCACTGTCTGGGGCATTACCACTACTAGGAAGTTAGGACCCATATGGGGCAAAAGTCAGGACATTAGCTTATCCTGTCCTGCAGGAGGATAAAAATAATTCTAGCCACATTATAAAAAATCCAACAGATTTGAAGGAGAAAGTTTTGCGTCTCTGAACATATCTTTATCCACTCAAAGGCCAACAATCATGCCTGAGATGGTGAGTTGTGAGAAAATTAAAACGTAGTTTTGAATAAAGCCCTGGAATAAAACCTCACTGCTAAGCAGAGGGTGCAAACAAGGTCAGAGTCCTTTACATGAAGCCTCAGCACAAAACAGGATGGCCATGGGGAAATATTACTGTGTCAACTGATCCACAGTAACTTGTTCCAAATGAGCTACCTAAGAGCTAACTCAACCAATCCATCTTTAATGGCTTTTGATACACAAAGCCACTACGCAAATCTGCAAAATTTCAAAATAGCAACTTTAGGAAATCCAACAAGCAAAATCAGAATGTCTCAGTCTTTTTTTCTTTCTTCACTATAATCTTTTTCATTTTAGAAATGATCAATGTCAATGTTAGGTATATTTTACAGATTTAAGAATACTTTTCTCCTTCTCTTACAGGTTTATAATAAATCATCTACGTATTCCTTATATACTTTACTCAGTTGTCCTTCATGCAGTATACTCAGTTTCCTTGGATTCATGGAAAATATTTAAGTATGTGCTTAAATCTCACTGAAGTCACTCAAGTTGGACTCAAGCAAATGCTTAAATATTTTGCATGATTCAGACGGGCACTGATCACCTCCACCATTACCAGACTCCTCCATCTGGAAAGAAAGTTAGTTTCGGAAAACCCATGAGAAGAGACACCATTATATACATCTTTTAACCCACAGGATATGTAAATGCAAAGACTGGCCACCACTGAAAAATTCAGTCCAACCCCTTCCACAATAAAGCTCAGCCCAGGCACTCTCAGACCGAAACTGCTTTCCAAATCTGGATGTCTAGTCAGCAGCTTGTCAGCCTAATGCAATGCCCCTGCACCTTCAGGCTATCCAACAGATTTTTATGACTACTGTATTAGTTGCAATCTGTTCACCAAAGAGCCTGAAAGCTGAACTCATGGAGCATTTATTGCACAGCCACGTGAGAGGCCTTTGTAGCAGAATCACCACTAATGTTATCAATTGCCAGCAGACTCTTCAGAGGTTAACCTTTCATTTCACGCCAGGAGTAATAAAATGGAGGTTTTTTGACCTCTCTTCTGGAAGAGTAAGAAAAAGAGTGTGTGAAGGGAAAAGCCAAACCAAAGCAAAAATCCTCAATGGTTTGTTCCGTATTATGTTGAACAAACAGCACCGGATTTCTTGTCAGGTTTTTTCCTGCCTTGTACAGTAACATAAGGAACTTCACAAAATAAAATTACTCAGTGTGTGGGAGAGCAGAGGAGGGGAACAGATTGTGACTTTTTAAAGAGGAACAAGGACAGCAGCTTTTTCTGTATGTTGTGTGTGGCTCATGTGCTTGCCTTGTTTCACAGTAGCAATATCATTATTTCAAGAGAAAGGGAATGGTGGATCCTGGAGACCATATCACATGGTGCAACAGCAGTCTTCTTTAAATGCTCTCCCTTTCTACCTCTTCCTCTCTTTCTTTCCACCTCTTCTGTGTTTATAAGGGAATAAGTGCTCAACTACATACTCCAGAAAGGCAAGGTGCAATATGCATGTGCACCACTTCAATCACAAAAGTTGAGAATTGCTGAGTTTTCTGAGTGCTGACTAAACAATTCAGGGGACACAAGGTTTGCTACACCAATCAAATTATGCAGGTTGAAGTCACAAGCATAATTTATCCAAACAAGGTAATGTTCCACATGATGCTGAATAAATTCTATGAGTTACTTGATCCCTTTACCTCATTTTTCTTTCCATCTGTTTACTTTTCTCATATCTTTTGCAGTATGCAGGGTCATTAAATCAAACAACAGATTACCGTTTCTCTAAGTATACTGTGTTCCTGCTGTCAAAGTATCTCAGCCCTACTCAAGCTTATTGATTATGTCAGATAATCCATTGTTCCCATAACTTGGCCTTCTGCATCTGTATCCTAAATTCCCTAGATAATGCCAACTGGCCTAGTAACATTTTAGCATTGCATATATTTTCCTTCTATTAGTTTTCCACAGGTGGGGTGTTCATGATTTTATGTTGTCTTCATCTGCTTACTTCAAATATTTTCTGCTATTTAAGGAATAATTTCTCATTGATTCCTCAGAGCTTGCTGGTGTTTGTTACAGCTGTCATGCTCCTGTACTACTACAATAATTAAATGCTATTAAATAATACTAATTAAAATACTAGTTTATAAAAATACAGGTGAAAAAAGCATTGGTAGTCATGCAGGGAAAGAGAAGCTTATTTGCTTTCAAAACAAAACCAAACATTGAAAGCTATTGATTGTCAGAGTAACCGTGGAGTCAGAGCACACCATATGGCATTTGAAATAAATTGGATATTGAATATCATCCTGCCTTTGGCAGGCAAGCGGTCAGTTATTTCAATTAACTAATAACAGGCAATCTTGATACTGTGAAGAAAAAAAGGGGTTATTAAATTGAAGTGGTAAGTCCATCTTTGATGGAAATTCTATCTTAGACACAACGCAGTATCTATTCAGCCTATTTAACCTAATTTAACTTCCACAGAGTGAGAGTTCTGCAACTGTAAAATCAAACAGCATTTTCAAAATGAGGAGTTAATACACAGTTCCTAACAACAAGATATGGATTGTGGTTCTGTAAGTGGAGTGTCTTACCTGGAGTATTGCTCAAAGGTGCAGCCTCATAAACTTTTGCTATTCTAACCCTACTCTGCGTGACACTTAAAGCTTTTGTTGCTGATAAAAATTAGACCCTGGAGCTTTTTTCTTGACTTTTGTAACATTTAGTCTTTGGAACACAGAAGTTCCTGACAACCTTCCTTAAATAAAATTCCTAGAAGAAAACCTTGAAATATCATCAACATTGGATAAAACATGATTTTGAATTACATATCCTCAAGTGCAGTCCACAGCAAAACACTGCTATTTATCAGCCCTCTTCCTGCATTTCATGAATACCTAATGCTGTTTCAAGCCTATATGTTTTCACTATCTCCATTAATGATAATTTTAAGGGATTTTGATGTTTTCTAATTAAGTTCAGATTTAGACTATAAAATGCAAAACCGTTTTCACAGAAAGGTGTGGTAAGTAACTTAAAATCCATGCACTGAATATATGAGTGTCTGAATACCAGCCAACTGTATGGATCCCCTTTCATCTCTGCCGTCCCTCATCAGTGTAATGTAATTACTGAAATTAAAAGCCTACCAGTCACATTAATAGGAACCACATCTGTTTGGACGGCTTGAGCTTGTTGTCGCATTTTCTCTTCTGGCGTTGGCAGTGGGAGAGACTTAGTCCAGTTGGTTTGGGTGTTGATATCTGACAAGTCATTTGTAGCTGGACTTTTAGGCCTTTTGATGGTAATAAGCTTTTCTTCTTCAGGGGGAGAGGCAGGACACTACAAACAGAAATACATACAACAATGTATAGTTTACTACTAAAAAAATAGGTAGGACTATGGTATTACTAAGATATTGCTGCCGTAGTCAGCATCATTGCTTGTGGAGCAAAACACACCCTCACAAATATCACACTTTGACCTCCATGAAGAGCAGTTTTAAAAACACACGAAAAATCACACAACAAAACACCTAGTTTGTATTTTTCAAGACATTTGATTAGTCTAAGGAATATATACCAATGAAGGAGAAAAGAGTGGTCTTGCACACAGCGAAGCAGAGTAACTAATTACACCTTACACACTGACATAGTTCCTGCAGTGATTAATCCCTCTCTCCCTGCGCCAAGGTTTGCCTTCCCTTCCCCTCTCATCTCTCCATGCCCTATTAGAAGGTGAAATTTGAGGACTGCTTTGCTCCAGCTGCACTAGGCTACACGGATGTGTAAGGTCTCAGCAAGAAGCCTGTTATGAAAAGACAGATTTTAGTAGAGCTCAGCAAAATAACCAATCAGCACAGTCCACAAAATCATCAGCCACGGATCAGTGAGGTAGCAAGTAACTTTGCTTTGGTCTTGGAGAAACTCAGTCCAAGGGATTACTCATTTTTCAGGGGTAAAACACTTAATATTATTTTAAGACAAGAGTGGTAATTTTAAAAGTCAGTTCTTCTCAAAGTGGTAGATTTCAATTCCATGGAGTGTTTTACTTTAAAAAAAAAAACAAACCCCAACCAGTGAAACAAAAAATTTTCTGCACGAGAAAAAGAGGTTGCAACAGCTTGTGCAAATCCCTCCACCAAAGTTATAAGCCAAAAAAACCGTTTCCTTTTGGGGAGCAAATCTGTTTTCATTACAAGGTCTTTGCTTGCATGCCAGTAATGGCAGAGAAAGCCATAGAGCAGCTTTTTACTGACAGGACAGTACTTGTCCATGGCAAACCATGAGAACAGGCAGATTCAGGGCATGCAGAAGACATCACTGGGGCTTCTAGCAGGGTCACAAACCCAAGTGAACCTGAGAGAAGCAGCCCTCTCTGCTCCCCACTCGTAAGGCACTCCAGAGAATCCCAGAAGCAGGAGAGGAAGGAAGACCTGGAAGAAAACCAACCACAGTCTCCTTCTGCCCCCCGACAAAACAAAAAGGTAAGAGAATATGGAACGAGTTGCACAGCATTTGCAGCACTAGCAGAGATCTCTCAGCAACCTGCTGACTCCTCTGCTTCAGGGAAGTTTGCTTTGGGACCTTCTTCCTTACCACCAGACCAGAATTGCCCCGTTTTCTTCATTCCTCTCTCCCTTTGGAAAGTCAAATGCTACTCAACATTGGGTTGTCAGTACTGGACCACTGACTCTTCCCCCCTCGTTGCTGCACACAGGCATGGAAGGAAACATCACAGCTATTTATAACAGATGGATTTTTATATTATTGTGGGTGTTCAGTCTAAGTGATCTGTTTTCTCTTGAAGCTGAGTGCTATACAAAAGGCATGCCCGAACACTGTGTTGCAACCACAGTTTATAATTTCTGATTTTAATTTTCTTCCTGTTACTATGAGGAGCTCCCACTGTTTAAAAATAAATAATGATTTATTTATTCTGTTATACTTTGACTCTACATCCCTTAGGACACAGTCCAACATTTTATTAAATAAAAAATAAAAATAAAAGCAACTTCCAGGCAAAAAGTGAAAGAAAAGTAAAACCTCTTTAGGCAACACTAAAAAAACATTACAGGCAATGAAACTATTACTAATGTCATTCTGTGGTTTGAAACCACACTTCAAAACATGGGAGCTTTTCTTCAAGGAAATAATCCAACAGCCTTGAATTTCTTTCCTAGGGAGGCTGTGGAAGGTAGCTCTGTAGGTAAGTGTTCAGCCCAGTGAAAGCCCCAGCAGTTCTATCAGTGCCACCTTCTTGGAAGACACCAATTATATTTCAGGCCTCTGCTGTTTTTAAAATGCTCTAAAACCTAATAATGTGACATGAGTACTTATCCTTCTCTGACAGTGTGTCCATACACTGTTTACATACATATACAGTGTGGGCCCATACACATGTACTTACTCACAAACACAAGGACTTTCCCAACTCAAATTACCCAAATTCATAAACACCTTCATTAACTTAAGCAATTTGGGAAAGAAATGCCATTGAAGAAGGGAAGCCTGCCTCCAGGCCATGTTTCACCCCAGTTAGGTTTAAAAAGTGAGCAAGAGAGAGAAAGGATTTGTAAGGAACATGGCAGGGGGGTGATAGCCCACTTGTCACAGTAGGCATGGGTATATGCATTTAAAGGTGTAAGCAAGGGTTGAGGCAAATAAATATTGCTCTCCCTGTTGTACAATGAGCTTTTCTCCACCTGAGTCAGGGAGACCAAGGGAGACACCTCAAGCATAGCTTTGCAGTTTGTCTGGGGTGAGGACGAGCACCAGTGACCTTCAAATACACTGCTTGGTTGATACTGTCAGCATCAGTGTCACCTTCAGACTGTACTGCAGTGCCAGGTCTCAGCTGTCATACAGCAGTCTCTAAGGGCTACTCCAGTATGTCAAGTGGCAGAGATACTGGTTACAGAGCCATCCTTCTTTTTCAAAGAAATTACCCAAGCCAGCAGAACAGGTTTTTTGTCATAGTGTATGAACAGAAAATCTGAAGAAGTAAAGCATCTGCTACAAGGGAATCGTAATTATCCAAAGAATGTGGAACACCAATCAGAAATTTTGCAGAATTAGAAGCTGAGAAAACTGGGGGCAGATGGAGTAAGACAGACAGAAACAGACTAGGTTATATGAGCATATAACTGATGAGAAGAAACTGAAAACCCAATGGTGCAGCTGAGTTCAAATCAGTGTCGGTGAGAATGACCTCCTGCCACAGGACACACACACATACTTCTACAAAATAATTCAGTAAAAGAGTTGGAGGTGGTTTTCGGTCTAGGAATAAGTGTTTACATTTCAACTGTAGGTACATTGTCCACAGATCCTGAAGAAACATGACTGTCTCTACTCATATCCTTTCTTCCAAAGTACTCCCAGTGACAATGGTATAGGCATGACAAAGCTGTACACAGCTTAACTACACAGAGAGGAATGCAGCAGCTCATCTTTCAGCTTTCTTCAGACACAAATTATTTACCCCTATAATTAGGATGAAAACGAAATTTATGTATTTTTAGCAAACATTCCCAGATTTACAGCATGGAAGCTTGCTGGAAGACACCGTGAACTGCTGCTGTGTGACAGCAATGTCTTCTCCAGTCAGGTCTGTTACACCAGAAGTAGGACGAGGCATAGCTGATCGTAAACTCTTACGTTCATGACAGAAGTATTTGTTCCATTTTGAAAGCATCACTGAGTCATAATAACCTTACTGCTAGACTTAAATGGCCAAATCTCTGTAATGAGTTGTTGCGCTCATCTCCGCAGGAAAATTTGTTGGAATTCATTCTTTCTAATGGACACTGTAAGAGGTAAAGGTGGGATGTGAAAGCAGCAGCCTTGGACCCTGCAGTGTTTCCACAAACATGCACTAGTGGGGAAAAAACATGAACCTTCAAATGGGAGTTAAAATGAGAATCCAAGAGAAAAATGGCATTATGGACAAGCTATATGGCTCAGTAAGCTGGAGCCTCTCTGATGGCTTGTTGACATATTGTCCCCCAGCCAACTCAGCTGCTGAGATACAACAAAAGGGTTTCACTGTCTCAGCACATTCATGCTATTTGAGAGGTCCCAGATGACAAATGAGTTTATGCTATGTATCTCACAGCACTCTCTGCCTAAATAATCTGTTTACTCTAAATCCTTTTTATATAACAGGGGTTTATACCACAGCTGTTTAAAAAAAGATGAAACCTCCAGGAGGAAAACTCAATCCATAGAAAATTTACTTTTCAGTAAAGAGACTGCAAACTTCTAGTCATGCCATTTAGCCTCTTGTCCACTACAATCACTTCTAAAATCGTAATTTATCAGAAAAACAAAATACAGGAAAAAAAAAAAATCAGTGTTGCAGACAGCAGCCATACGTGTTCAGCTGTCTATTACATTTGCCAACATCCCATTTCTGCTCCAGTGTTTTACTAGGTTTGATGGCTTCAAGAGCCATTTTCCCAACACCAAGGGAACAAGACAATCAACAACAGGGAAAAGAAATCCAAAACCCAAACCTAGCCAATTGAGAATGGCAGTTCACATGCCTAACTCAACCTGGTGAGGTTTCACACCATCTCACTGAACACTGCCACTTTATATTTTTACATGAATTTACACCTTAGATGAATTAGTCATTAAACTCTATTTTATGTCCTCTAGACCAAGGTCACCAGTCCAGTTCCCCCAGTTTTCACAGAATATTCCTTTTTATTACTTCCACACACAAATCTCGATTTGCACTAGCCAGCATTGCTATCCTACTAAATTCTTCACTTCATTGTGTCTCAGTAAGGAAAGAACTTTTTGTCAGTGAAATTACTGACAAATTATCACCTTAACAAGCACTGCAGAAATGTTCTTTTCTTCTTCCTCTACTCTGTTGTAACAGGATAAAGAACACAAGAAGATCTGTACTGTTTGGAGCTCTAAAAGCCTACCTAGTATCTGACTTAAGATAATGGCCAATCAATGACATCAAGGTGAAATTTAAATCTGAGGATGCACAGGGCAGATACTTTTCCCTGAATATATTCTCTCAGCATTGGATGGAGTCCTAACCCTTCAAGAATGTACCCAGTTGCTTCCTAAACCTGTGTAAACTTTCAGCATCCCCATTTCCCACAGCAGCTGCACAGTCTGAGATGAATGAAGAATTACCCTCTCTTCTTTGTTCAAAGATTTTCTGTTCTCACTTCCTTATGCTTTGGCATTTCATGCATTATGAGCTGCTGTTTCAGCTCAGTAAATGGCACAGTATTTAAAAAAACCAAACCCCTGTAAATGGTATAAAATACATGTACTGCTTACAGGAGCAGTGCCATGCAACTGCAGCAAGGGCAGGGAGGCCACCTGAAGACATCACCACCCAGAGGTATCTCCAGCTCTGCCAGACCTCATATGCCTGGGGGCTTTTTAGGCATTCCCACCTCCAAAACTGAAGTGCCCAACTCCTTTACCTACTCCTAACACCAAGTGAAGCTTTGGATTACACTTCCTCAAATCAATACAGTTAGTGCACTTGTTTTCACTTAAGATACTACACAGTTTCTTGCAGATATTGGAGAGACAACTAACATTCAGATGATCACAGTGGCAAAAATACACTCTCCCCCTGTCTCCCCCCTACCCTGAATAAGGGAAATAAGTGTTTCTTCACCCAAAGCATAACTATCAAGGCAAAGTTCATAAGCCAAAAGACACAATGTAGGGAAAAACATCATGAGTTTTGGGTGCACAGACATTTTGATAAACGGAATAAAGAAATAATATATGCAATACTGCACGCAGGTATTCTCCACAGTTCACATTCATCATTCAAGAAAAATACATTCCTCCAAATTAGTGAGTTTTTCCTTGGCTAATTAAAAACCAGTGAAGCAGCCAATTAAATAAAACACAGTGTCCATTGAGGGAGGGGTTTCAAAGGAGGCAAATGTTAACAGACAAAAAAGGGAATAAAAAATTCTGTGAACCAAGTAAATACAGGATACTGTACTGCAGACAAAAAGGAGTACAGAGAAACACAGAAGAAACAAACCTGGCATGGGACTCTTTTTGGGTTTTTTCCTAAGAAAAAAGCAGCAGGTAACAGCTGAAGGCTAAGACCAGAATAAGACTGCATATATGCTAAATGCTACAGGTAACATCAAGCTGCAGATATGGCAGCTGGATGGTCCCACTTGTGGGCAAAGTACCTTGTTGCTCCAGGGAACCAAGTTACAGCAGGCGCTAATGCAAGACTGAGAGATGCAGTCTAACAGACTAGACTGTTGAGTGAAACAAAAAGAAACAAAGAGAATGAGTGGTAAAAAGGGAAAGAAAAAGGAGTAAGAGAAAAACATATAAAAGACAAATACAGTTAATATACACATGCGTACATTTCAGAACATAAGGAGAACTAGAGTTTGAACGTGACATTTCAAAACATCTACACTGGTAAAACAGAGTAATACTGAAGGACAGGAATAGCTCCCAAGTTGTGTCACCAACAGCAGCATGTAAGATACAAGAAAGAAGAAGACTGGTCACAGTACTGAGATGTAAAATCCAGGTAAACCAATTTAATCACCAACAAACTCAATTAGGATCAGTACTACACTGGAGCTTGGTCTGTGCTCCATTAATCTAACTTGTAAGAATCAACATTAAAAGAGCAGATCCAAACACTTAATCTTATATCAACTTCCACTCAGAGACTCCAGCTTTCTATGTTTTCTAATTTTGTTTATTTATTTTTGATTTGGGCCTGCTTCTCCCTAGTGGTTTTCCTTCAGAACAGCACATGTTCTGCTTATCCTAGACATTTCCTAAGATGCTGAACCAACGTGCTTGGTGGTATGACTATTACCCTCTGCTGATACACACCCATCTCCACAAAACCTGAGAATTATGGTGGATCAAGTTCTCCTCTTGCACCACCTAGCCATGGTTTCATATTGTCTCCAGTGTAGACAGACAAGCAAAATATTTGGCTACGGGTTTTATTTTAAGAAGCAGATTAAAAATAACAGGGAGAGCTGGTCTCCTTTGTGATATCACCCACTCTTTTATGCTGCAAGTTGGCAATTATATCAACTCAGAAGTTCCTGAACAGTAAATAGGTATTCATCCACCCACC
>VZTR01030522.1:394164-436941 GCA_013400775.1 Chaetops frenatus
TACTGGTCAAAAGACTCCACAGAACAGAGTTATACGATATGAATGGAGTACAGTTCACAAGAAATAAATGTCTTTGTGAGCTGGAAATAAGAGTGGCAGGGTTAAGGTTAAGGTTCTGAGATAATCAGTAACAGCCAAGACTGTCAGTTTGGCAGCTATCTTTCTCCACAGCTCTGAATCATCTTTCAGCTATAATATTTAAAGGAACCTATTCCAATTTGAAATGGAAGTGCTATCCTATATTTAAAGCACACTTAGTTGCAATAATTTTCTCCAGAATGCATGGAAATTGTTAGTAACACATTATGTTAACACTCAAAAAACCCTTAACCAAGAAAGGATGACAGCTCTTAGTCTCCAAGAATCCTCACCCATGCTCATATACTTTCATTCAGATTGTTTAAGGAAAAGTGTATTTATATTTTTTAAATATTACATCAGTTTTACATGTGCAGATGGTTATATGCTGCACAGCACTGGCCAGGACAAGTCGATAAGATATATGTATGCATTTATGTGCAGTACATTAACAGCAACAAACAAGATGTTAATAATAATTCCACTGATTTCAGCAAGGTTTTGCAAATTACCATTATAATGCATTCCACAGTATGAATGTGCTTTACATTCTCAGCTCACTGCCAGTACATACCACACACAGCTAAACAAGATGCTCTGACATTCCCTGCCAATACACAGATAAAATGTAATCACCACCTGGACAAGAGACTCTACATATTCCACACCACCTTTTATTTCGTGACTAAAACCCATGGAGGATAAAACTGAAAAGACTGTATCCTTTGAAGTGTGCTCTCAGGGTGTTGCATATTTTGCTGATAAGAGTTATTTGGTCCATACTACAGAAGGACATATGGTTTAGCAACAATTCAAAGAAATTAAACTGTGCTACAAATCAAGGACATCCTCCCACTCTCTAAGCAACAGCAGTTTTTGGCAAAGTATTCTAGAATATCTATGTTGAAAATGCCAGGAGCTCTGGCATTTCAGCTTTAGACAGGCATGCTCCAATGGATTTTGCCATCCACCCCAGCAGTAACATCCTAGACGACAACACCAAAGTCAGCTTTTCCTTCAGAGCCCAAAGGCACAACAGGATAAAGACAGGAGAACAAAATTTTTCTTCTTCAGAACAATAATGTAACTTACTAGTTCTGTAATTGAAATCTTTATAAATTGACGTATAAAGCAATATGGCTTCATAACTTTCATAAAACTTGGGATCAACTGTTCCTTCTCTTTAATTAATTTTTTTCTAGATTCTAAGCTATGCACACTGGGAGTTGTGGGGATATAAGCATGAAAATAATGAAGTAACCTGAAAGAAAGGCAATAAACCCAACTTAGTGGGCAATCTTCATTTTCTGGATGCCTTTACCAAACACTTGTGATGCATCAGGACAAAGCCTCTACCTAACTGAGTAACTGCCGATATTAGCAAGTCAAAGTGTGCACCTATTCAAGTTACAATTCAAGTATGTTGATGGCTGCTGAATAGCTCTTCCTGCTACTTGAATGTAAACTCTTAACAGCTACCCTTGCTGGGGACTTCCCTTCAGAACATTACCAAACCCCTTCCTGCTTTCACACCCGAACATGCCAGTGGGAACTTTATACCAATAAACCAGTGGGTAGAATCGGGATTTTTAAGAGACCATAAAAGTCAGACAACCTATTATCACAGTAATTCAAAGAAATAAACATCTATTGCGGTCCTCTAAAAATCTTGCCATATTTCAACAGTGTTATGGCAGGCAATTAAACTGCACCAGGTAAGTATTTTTTCCAGTACTTTGACCCCCCATACTTACCTTTTGTTCAATTTCTTCATAATCATCCTGGTAACTTCCACAGATTGCACTGGAGGATGAGGAGAAGGTGGGGCCCTGAGAGTAATACTGCGAGCTCCGGTAGCCATCCCGCCGCAGCTTGTCACACTCTGCCAAAAGAAAAAGAAACCAAAAGAGGTTAAATCATGGCAAAAGCCATTACTCTTTATGCTTGGTGTACAATGGCTGAATGTCTTCCTGAAAATGTTTACCATGCATTAACATTGTCTGCCCCAAGTGACCGAACTCAAGGACACGCTCCTCACATTTGTATCTCTATTTCCTCCTCCCTCACATGTATGACGTACGCAAGCTCACGCATAGCGTATTAACCCAGGCGATGGCAAGGGCTTTGGAAAGAAGGGGGAAATAGATTTCTTTAGTTATTTGAGTGAGGCCTGGCTCGGTGTCTTGACAGATGGCAGCATCTTGCAGGATAGGAGACGGATGCATGCGAGTAACTCCAGGGGTCCCATTTGCCAGGCCGGTAGACATCTATTATATGCCTTACACTTGAAATGATGATGATGTTGCTCACTACTCAAGTACCATCTGCTAAATAACTTTGGCACTGACCACTTGTCTTGTCTTCCTGTCTGTGGAAGAAACCATTTACTGTGATTTTGGAGAGAGGCGTGCAAATCATGGGGATCTCAAAATCTTGTGCTGCTGCACAGCACATGCAGTTTAATACTAAAGAGTTTCTAAACTTCAGAAAGAATTCAGAGCAAACATGCACCCCCACTCACAACAGCCAAAATTCCAGTCAGCATCTCATCCCCCTCACCAAGTTTTCCACAATCATCTTCCTGCCTCCTAATTGATATTCAGTGTGATTGTGCTAAAGAATAACAGACGCCAGAGCATAAGGAAAAATTAAATGTTAGAGATGCAGCAACCAAACTCATCAGACCGGCTAGCTTTACATTTCCAAATATTACATTTTCAACAGATATCTGAATCTGTTGAAAGATGATGAAAGCAAGAAAAAAATTAAGTATTTGGTGTATTTCCATTTAAGGAACTGAAATTTCTGCAGGCATTATCACAACACAAAGCGCTTTTATCATCACTTGCTAGAGAAAGACTTTCTGTTATTATATCATCTGTCTGCCTATCTTGATCTTTTGAATATTCCTTAAAATAGAAAAGATGCAATGCTTATACCAAGGGCAAGGTTTTAGAGAGGCTTTTGCCTGGCAAATAATTAGGTGGAGTTACAGTCTGCAACTCCAGCATATGTGTCTTCTGTTGTGCTTAGATGATTCTGAGACCAAGGTCTGGAGGACTTGTGCTGATGGGTTAACTGACCTACAGCAATCACAGCTCTGTGAGGATTCAGTTAGCAAGGACTTCCCTGTATCTGCACATGGACACTGAGGAGGCAAGCTGACACTTTAACAACCAGCCATTTCCATCGGCACCAGACATATATCCTTGCCTAGGTATCCCTATGGGCAGTACAGCATGAACCTTTCCTTCTCTCTCAATTCAAGGACCAACAGTTGCAGTGTGGGTTTTGAGATCCAAATCTGTGGCTGTATCTCACATATAGAGGGCTGGTAACCCTAGTCACCCGTTTCACATGTGTGAGCATGCTGACATTGTGCACATCTGGCAAACTGCTGTTGTACTTCAGGAGGGGGCTGAAAAATGACTGTCAGCAACCACAGCAAAGCAAATTCCTTCACCACCCTTCCAAATTTGGTACTGGATCCAGCCAGATCCAGCACATAACACTCACAGATGTGAGCACCCTGATGGGTTTTGTTGGTTTGAACTACAAATGAACAGGGTGAGCGGACTGTGGCAGAACAGGGCAGCCCAAAGACTTGCATCAACTTGTAGCATGGGTTAACACGTTGTCAACCAAGACACTACAACTTTTACCTTCAGAGCAACCATTAATCATGGCAAACAAACATGAATACAACCTAAGGGGTGCATAAAAATGAAGTTATTTTTCCTCCCATATTTGGAGTAAGGCTTAAAGTCCTGGCTGGCCACTCCTGAAAATCTCCAACATCTGACATCATGGCACACCCCAAAAAAAACCTGTGGTAGTTTGACCAAGGCTAGTTGCCAGATGCCCACCAAGGCTGCTCTTTCACTCTATTCCTCTGAAGAGCGCTGGGCAGGTGAGAGAATTTATAACAAAAGGCTCATTAGTTGAGTAAAGGACAAGGAGAGATCACTCACTCAGTTAAAGCCACAGGCATAAAAGTCTTGATTTAGTTGAACATATTACCAATTAAAATCAGAGCAGGATCATGAGAAGTAAAGCAAATCCCAAAAAACAGGCTCCACCCACTCCTCCCCTCATTCCCAGGCTGAACTTTATTCCAAATTCTCTACCTCCTCCCCACTCAACAGTGCAGTGAGATGGGGAACAGGGGTTATGGTCAGTTCATCATGTTGTTTCTGCTGGTACTTCTTCTTCAGGGATGTCATTCCCCTGCTTCAGCGTGGAGTTCCTCCCATGGGAGACAGTCCTCTAAAAACTCTCCAATGTGAGTCCTTCCCACGGGCTGCAATTCTTCACTAAATGCTCCAGCAGTGGTTCTCCCATGGGTGCAGACTTTCAGGAATAGGCTGCTCCAGTNTCAACAGTGCAGTGAGATGGGGAACAGGGGTTATGGTCAGTTCATCATGTTGTTTCTGCTGGTACTTCTTCTTCAGGGATGTCATTCCCCTGCTTCAGCGTGGAGTTCCTCCCATGGGAGACAGTCCTCTAAAAACTCTCCAATGTGAGTCCTTCCCACGGGCTGCAATTCTTCACTAAATGCTCCAGCAGTGGTTCTCCCATGGGTGCAGACTTTCAGGAATAGGCTGCTCCAGTGTGGGTTCCCCACAAGGTCTAAAGTCCTGCCAGCAAATCTGCTCTTGCTTCGCCTTCTCTATCCATGGATTCCCAGGGCCTGCCAGGAGTCTGCTCCAGTGTGGACTTCCCACCGAGTCACAGCTGTCACAGGACTCTTCCGGAAGCAACAAGCTCTTCTGGAGCATCATAGATGAATGCTCTGATATTAATTGCTTGACCTTATTTATTTTCCTAACCAAGAAGGTGAAGATGACGAATAGTGTACTTCATGAAGCCCAGAAAAGCTCCAAAAACTTAAGGAAATCAATGCTGAAGGTCACAAGTCCATCACAAGTTCAAGTGGACTGACAATAACAACCTGTCAGCTTATATCAAGCTCCTAACGTGTGACACTGTCCACAACAAAAGATCCATGTAACCTCAGAAGTTATTGCAGCAACGTTACTGATTAGCCCAAAATTGCCAGAAACTTCTAGGCGAAATCAAGAAAAAGGTGATTTGTCCCCAAGGACAGCTTTTCTATTTACATACTGTACATTCTGCAGCACACCAGGAAACACAGTGTGGATGGCACCCAAGGCCAGCAAATCTCACCAGAGGCTTTAGGCAAGTAACTTTTACTTTGTGTTGCAGCTGCTGACAAGTACAACACAAGGTCAAACATTGCACCTGACTGAAGGTACTGTCGTTGCCAAAGCAAGGGTGGCAACTGCTGTTTAAAAACTGTTCTAGCTGGAGGCTCCTCCCCTCCACCTCTTTACTATTATTAGAGGTTCATGTGGTCTTCTGTAAGCAATCAGGTTCATATTTTTCAGATATAGGTATTTTACTTTTTGTAAAAAATACTAATGAGGAAGCTAGAGACACTTACTCTAGAAAACACTCCAGATACTTACTCTTGGAAAGACTCCCTACTTCCCAGAAGAGCAATACGTTGTCCTATTCTGACAACTGCAAACAGAGAAGGGCACCATATGCTAAGTGAAAAAGTTCTTACAGTTAGGCATGTTATTTCAGAGATGTTTCTACTGAAGGTGACTAGGTAACAGAAGGACCCATCCAGTTCCAGCTATTAAAAGCCTTCATTTTAAAGAATGGCAATACATTAGTGCCAGCTGAAATCAGGGACAATGCACACTGTTGGTTGGACCCAGCAGTAGGGATGCCATTTCCTACATTATACAACATACAAAACTGCACAGCATTTCTGTATTTCTGCCAAAGAACTGCCAGGTTGAACCCCAGGACCCTGCATCAGGCAACCACCCACTCCTGAGGACGCACCTGCCAGCCCAAATCTGCAGCACATGCTGCAGACAAGCTCGAAGTTATAATTCTCACATTAATCTGACCTGAAATGTGCAACAATATGATTACATCCCAGATTAATCAATTTTGCTCACACAAACATTAATTCCAGCAAAATCAGGGAAGTGTCACTGCCTTAGCAATTGCAATTGGTGGCTGTACTACCCAGTGCCACAACTCAAAAGTCTGAAGCTACCTCCCCTTCATCTCCTGACTAATTCTGGGGCTAAGTGCACAGGTTGCCTGTCACCTTCTACTGCCCTGCAAGTGCTTTTTTGGCTAGGTGAAACCACAGATTAGTTCTTGTCTTCCTTCTATAGTAGTGATACATTAAATTTCAGAACCTCCTCTATNAAAAACTCTCCAATGTGAGTCCTTCCCACGGGCTGCAATTCTTCACTAAATGCTCCAGCAGTGGTTCTCCCATGGGTGCAGACTTTCAGGAATAGGCTGCTCCAGTGTGGGTTCCCCACAAGGTCTAAAGTCCTGCCAGCAAATCTGCTCTTGCTTCGCCTTCTCTATCCATGGATTCCCAGGGCCTGCCAGGAGTCTGCTCCAGTGTGGACTTCCCACCGAGTCACAGCTGTCACAGGACTCTTCCGGAAGCAACAAGCTCTTCTGGAGCATCATAGATGAATGCTCTGATATTAATTGCTTGACCTTATTTATTTTCCTAACCAAGAAGGTGAAGATGACGAATAGTGTACTTCATGAAGCCCAGAAAAGCTCCAAAAACTTAAGGAAATCAATGCTGAAGGTCACAAGTCCATCACAAGTTCAAGTGGACTGACAATAACAACCTGTCAGCTTATATCAAGCTCCTAACGTGTGACACTGTCCACAACAAAAGATCCATGTAACCTCAGAAGTTATTGCAGCAACGTTACTGATTAGCCCAAAATTGCCAGAAACTTCTAGGCGAAATCAAGAAAAAGGTGATTTGTCCCCAAGGACAGCTTTTCTATTTACGTACTGTACATTCTGCAGCACACCAGGAAACACAGTGTGGATGGCACCCAAGGCCAGCAAATCTCACCAGAGGCTTTAGGCAAGTAACTTTTACTTTGTGTTGCAGCTGCTGACAAGTACAACACAAGGTCAAACATTGCACCTGACTGAAGGTACTGTCGTTGCCAAAGCAAGGGTGGCAACTGCTGTTTAAAAACTGTTCTAGCTGGAGGCTCCTCCCCTCCACCTCTTTACTATTATTAGAGGTTCATGTGGTCTTCTGTAAGCAATCAGGTTCATATTTTTCAGATATAGGTATTTTACTTTTTGTAAAAAATACTAATGAGGAAGCTAGAGACACTTACTCTAGAAAACACTCCAGATACTTACTCTTGGAAAGACTCCCTACTTCCCAGAAGAGCAATACGTTGTCCTATTCTGACAACTGCAAACAGAGAAGGGCACCATATGCTAAGTGAAAAAGTTCTTACAGTTAGGCATGTTATTTCAGAGATGTTTCTACTGAAGGTGACTAGGTAACAGAAGGACCCATCCAGTTCCAGCTATTAAAAGCCTTCATTTTAAAGAATGGCAATACATTAGTGCCAGCTGAAATCAGGGACAATGCACACTGTTGGTTGGACCCAGCAGTAGGGATGCCATTTCCTACATTATACAACATACAAAACTGCACAGCATTTCTGTATTTCTGCCAAAGAACTGCCAGGTTGAACCCCAGGACCCTGCATCAGGCAACCACCCACTCCTGAGGACGCACCTGCCAGCCCAAATCTGCAGCACATGCTGCAGACAAGCTCGAAGTTATAATTCTCACATTAATCTGACCTGAAATGTGCAACAATATGATTACATCCCAGATTAATCAATTTTGCTCACACAAACATTAATTCCAGCAAAATCAGGGAAGTGTCACTGCCTTAGCAATTGCAATTGGTGGCTGTACTACCCAGTGCCACAACTCAAAAGTCTGAAGCTACCTCCCCTTCATCTCCTGACTAATTCTGGGGCTAAGTGCACAGGTTGCCTGTCACCTTCTACTGCCCTGCAAGTGCTTTTTTGGCTAGGTGAAACCACAGATTAGTTCTTGTCTTCCTTCTATAGTAGTGATACATTAAATTTCAGAACCTCCTCTATATTAAAAGCATTCCTTAAAAATTACTGTCATTAGACTACATTATAATTTATTTCCACTTATGTGGTGCAAGTTAAACCCTTCCTAGAAAATGAAATATTTCCTGACATTTTTCCTTGTGTTTTGCTCTTCACAGGGTGTTTTTAGTTAAGTGTGACAAAAGTGCATGGGAAATGCAGTCAAAAACCCTTTTAAGAGCCCCCTCATCATTTCCACAGTTATTAGAACAGGCTTCTAGAGATACAACCAAAGCAAATCTGTTAAAGCTGTCAGTGCCCAATACAATGATGCCCGAGTCTCTGCTATATACCCAGACACTTATATATTTACTCAGGATTGCAGAATTGCAGCCTTTGCTAAATCTTGGCATTAGACAGAAGCATGCTGGGGACATGTCCTGTGCATCACCCATCCCTGCTCTCTTCCCTCCTGCTAAATAAGCTGGGGAACAGGCAGGTACCTGCAGTATCAAACTGAGACCAAAGGCTCATGTGCAATTCTGCACCAGAGTTTTGAGCCACAGGCACTGAATTCAGCACTGTTGTGAATAACTCAGCCTCTCCATATAAAAGCTTATGGCCTTTGTGACAGACTGCCAGGTCAAGTGTATGAAAATGCCTTTGAGGCCCCTCAGCCCAGATCTCTCTATTTCATCCAAGGAACTTGTATGTGCCCCTGAGCCATTAACACACAGTAACAAGTCTCAAACACAGAGGCAATTTACTGCTTTTCCAACAACTGAGACCATATTCTCGCACGATAATTTGAGCCACAAATCACGGGAGCGAACAGAAGGCGCAGCACTGATACCTCAGTAATTCGTCTGACATGGTATTACCATGGTAAAGCAGGATTAACGTTTACCTTGCCAGACCTACATGATGCACCATGCTGTGACAGATGGAAGGCTGGCTTTGCTGGGAGGGGACCGGATGCACTGGCTCTTCTCCTCTCCTTTAACCAACTTTGGTAATGTGTTGTACCTGCCGACCTTCCGACCAGTACAACTTGTTGCAGTATACTGAAGTTGATATGAAGGAAAATGCATTACCCTGTCAGAAGCAGAACTGGTCAGAGGGAGGTGGATTTGGTTATTTTCAGAAGTTGTGCTTAATTTTTTTCTTAGTGTAAATGAACTATGCAAGAGTAAGTGTTATTTTTAACAAGCATCTTTGTAAAACAATTGTTTTGACTGTCAGTATTAGGGTGCCCCATATATACCTCTCTGCAGGGAGAAAGCCTCCAGGAGCTGGTTTTCAGGGCTAGAGCCCATCTGCGCCTGAGACCTCTCCCTAAGGCAAAGCCACAGCAAGGGCACAGACCCACAGCTTTACACCACCACCTGGGACCAGTCCTTCACATCTCAGGCCTGAAAGTGCACCTATCACTCACTAAATTAGCCCTAATGAGATTACTCAGATTACTCCTGTAAGCAAACACTGCTCACATGACTGTCGCAGGATCAGGCTTTAAGCTGTGTAGCTGTCTATATCCACATGAATACACTCAGGCACACTCTCACAAGTATATATTGAAGAGCCTAATATTAAAAAATTAAAATCCACGTTTCTAAATATTTATGAATAACCAGCAAAGGCATTGGTTTAAGAATTTAACTACCATGATATTCACTAGTATAAACTTAGAAACTTGGTAATAAAGTTATTCAGACATCTAAATAGTCCCAATTTGCTTGGAATAACTACCCATCCCATTGCATGGGTCAAGCAATGAAAAGATGGGAAAACCATATCCTGGAAACACCTGAATTTGCCCTGTATGCAAGAACAGGACCTGGAACTCAAGACTAATCGCTAAAATCTAAACAGAAAATATACGTCGGACCAGGAGCAGGTAAGCTGCTCACCTGGCAGGGCTGCTGAAACAAAAACTCCCAGGTGCAGAGGTAGAAAGGGGAAAGACCAGCACACACATCACTTACTTTTACACCACCTCTCACAGACCTCGTCAGCAAGAAGGGACAATGCGACGAGCTGACAGCTTCATCTGCATGCTTGAAAAACTATCTCAAGCTGAAGTCTGGGTAACTTCTTGGCAGAGCCCTTCATGTTCTAACTTGTATTTTTCTATTTTTCTTCTTTTTCCTTTTTTTTTCTCTTTTTACTATGGAGAGGCTATTAACTGCTCAAGTCAGCTAAACTGTCAACTATAGAAATAAATCTGCTGACTAGTATATTAGAACACATTTATCCATTCACTGCACGTACCACTGGAAAACCACTCTACTTCCCAGGGTCAGAAATCTTTAGTTTTTTTCAGTCTTCAAACACTGTAGTTAACTTCTTCTGTAAATATCCCCAAACCATGTTCCTCCCTTAAGTCACAACTACAAACACTGTCTTACGAGTAGCTTTTCAAAATTTCACCTAAAACCAGACAGACTGTAGTAAAACATACATTTGTCCTGTAAATGCAAACTGTTTAAAATTACCTCTTGCTTTACGGGTGGCACTGCACTTTTAATAATCAAAGTATCACTGCTTTTGGTTTTAAAAGAAATTGCTTTCACACCTGGTAAGTTACTACATATAATTTTCGTTTGACAGATATGTTGGATTTGTTTTTCCAGTTGAGACAACTAAGATCTTGTGGGCTTCTAACAGACAGGCGTGGGTGTCGAAGACCTGGATTTCTGAGCTGGCATTGCTGCATCCGAGCAAATCTCTTTGGGTTATATCTAGTCAAGGACTTACATCCTGCAGACATGACCTAAATTTAATGTATATGCCTCCTAAATTCAGAGTCCAAACAGGTATGTACGTACTGCCTGCAGCATATGAACACACAGAAAGGCATCTCAGAATAAATCCAACTAAGGAAGAACTCAAGAACTGTCATCGTCACCACACCAGTAATGGCCAGCACTGGGTCCAATACTGCAGGCCCATCTCATGAGGGGCAAGAGAACCCAACAGGGATATCAACAACTTTGCTTCTAAGGATGATGTGCTTTTGCAAGTTAAAATTATTTTTATTTAGATACAAATTTAAGTTCTTTACAGATAAAGTGAGCACAGGCTAAATTAATCTCCAGCTTCCTAATGGCACACTGTAAGCAAAAGGTTATCACCTGTAATAGCCAGAGTTGCGCTTTTTTTGGGACTGTCGTATGGTCTGGTGCTAAGTACCAAAACATACTCTGAGCATGGAACTGGGACCTCTTCAAAGGGCATGGCTTCCTCTCTGCTTGCTCACAGCACTGTGGTAAAACGTGGATAAAGCCAAGGCAACACTCGACTATGCAGTTAACTGGGGAATTTCAGGGAGGTAACTTTTCAAGATAAAGGGCTTGTTGACAAGGATTATGCCTGGGACTGTAATTAAAACAGACACCCTAGTTCAAAGGTTTCTTTGGTTAGTAAATCTAACTGAAACTACTACCTTTCACTCTGTGCCCCTTTATGGTTCCCTCATTTGTAAACTGGGGTTAAGAATACGCAGTTCTCTGTGTGTAGATGAGACAGGCTATATAAAAGCACAGCTGTACAAAGGCAATCTTGTTTCTCAGAAATATCTCAAGTTAAATATGACTTCAAAAAAAGCAGCTCAACTTAACTCCAACACAGCACCTATTTTTGTCCCTGGATCTAAATATGCAGCAGACAGCTTGCCTTTACCACTTTACATTCCTCCCAAAAATTCACTCAGTTTGGATCATGTCCCATTTTCTTTAAATGTATAAATCCCCATATCATCTGCAGAACTTGACTATCACAGAGACTGCTTCTATATCAAAGCTTTAAAATATGTTGTAAAGCCACAGTAATGATGCACTTGTGTAACAAGTGAACTGTAACCAATGCTGACTGCAAAGCCAGTTCATGAACTTCAGCTGTGATATATCCAGAGCACCATTTTGTTCAGACTCCCAGTTAAACGGGTCAGGGATTTCAACAGATGGAGTACTGATGCCACCCAGCTGAAAAAACTTCTGCTCAACAGCTCAGTCTAGGTGCCTTGGCTAGTACCAGCCTTTGTCAAACCAGCCAGCTTCCTTATTATTCCCATCCCTTGCCCCAAAATGCAGTTGTATAATGATATTTCTAGATCTTTTATCAGTACGTACAGTAAAGTCCAGGACAAGCCAAGAGACAGTGAACACCAGTACCAACATATTTCTTCCACAAGCACCATTTAAAGTGGCAAGTTTTCAACCCACCAGCAAAACTTAGTGGTTTGCTTCAAAGCCATCTTACTTGATGAGTAAGTACTTGAAAGGTCCATCAGACTTTCTTAAAGACTATTTTGCATATTGTTTCTCATGAAGAAGTAGCCAAGCCCAGCCACACAGGTAGCTTTCAATGATATTTGCAGTCCAGAGCTATCCAGAAACAAAGGTGTCTTGGGCTCCACGGGGATGAAGGTAATCCTAACAGAGTGCTGCTGGACTGTGACAGAGAAGTATGTTGCATGGGTACTTCAAAGAAGTCTTACTGAAAGTGAACAAATGTATTTATGTTAGGTCTATTTCCCCCAACACACAAACGTTGGGAAGCATGTCCTGCCGTGGTAACTGGAGGCCAGTCAGGCTGGGAAGCCCACACCCTTCCAAGCAGCTTCAGGGCTCAGCTGTGCAGATACTTATAGCAGCACAAGGATGGGGCATGGAAGTGCAACGTTAAAGGAAAGCAAGCGCACAGATTTACTTTCAAGGGTCTAAATCAGATACAAGTGTTTAAGAAGGATCCACATTCAAAGGAACTCTTCAATATCAAAATACCATTAAGAGGGTAAAGTAAATGCAAACGTGTTGATCATTCCTTTCTTTTCTTGGAGCTTTTAAAAACAAGTATATTTAATAGCAACCTTTAATTCCCTAGGTGATCTGCATGATTTAGCGATACAGAAAACCCTTCTAATGACACCAAAATGCAACAGACATGACAAATTATATTTGTTAACAAGCTGTCACTAGGGAGTGCTCAAAATAATTATCACCATTTGTCTCAAGTTAATTTAAATGTCTGCAAGTGCCTTATACGACTGCATTTAGTGGTGACAAGATGTCTTAAGTATAACAGTGTATTTGCTTCCTCTTCTGTGTTTGATGCTTGCATTAAAATAACACTCCCTGCTTTTTCTCTAGCATTTTTATAGATATTTGCTGTTTCTCAGACAACTGAACACAGCTACGGTAAAAATACCAAGGGATTTTTCATTGATTTTTCTCCTAGGACACTTTAAGTGTAAAGCTATAGAAAATGCTGCCAACAAGCACCAAACATCCTAATCTAAGAGTAAGGAAGAAGAAAAGCAAAAAGGAAATCAACTGGAAGTTAAATATTCCCTGTGACGGAAGTTGCTTCACCTAGCACTTAAATAACAATGGTACAGACAGTTAACAGTACCAATTTATTCTTTCTGCTAAAGGCATGGATCTTAAATGGGTTCAATAATCATTCAAGTACAGCTTCCTAAAAACTACATTCATCTAGTTTAAGAAAAAAAAATAGTATCATTAGTATTATTTTGAAACAAATTGTATTTTCTTTAAACCCTTTCACTGGAATTGCTTTCACTGTTCATGTGTATCATGCAATCAATCTACATATAACCACTTTTTATGTTTTTACACTCAGCACTGCACTATATAAGCTAAACCTAAAAATAGGCAACCTTGATGCTTCCAAGTAACTCAGTTTTGCAGCACAAGACCAGCTTTCAGATACATGCAGTGTAGCCTCTTGGTCAAATTCTGTTTCGTTTCATTTCAGTATTTGCTTTTTGAATTCCTTATTAGAAAGGGCAGTTGGAGTATGGAACCTGGCCAAAACCACCAACAGATGTATGGTGACTTAATTCAGTAACAGTAAAAAAAGCACGATACATGAGCAGAAGCTCTGATAGTAACCTGACAATTGAAACTAAAATAATGAAAAATAAGTTTATTTCTATTTTTTGATTTTATAGCTCCAAGGCCTTTCAGGAACATATGGTCTACTTCTAGCCTTTAATGGCCTTTTAGTTTATTAAGGCTTCCAATTGATAGGTAGTTCACATCTTGACATCTCTCTGAACCTGAACCAGAGCTATTGTCAATATGAAGTGGTTTCCCCCTATTCTGCAGCTCTTTAATGAAACATAAGATTATTTTAAGTCCGTAATCTTCTCAGCAGGATTATTGACTAGTAGGTCTGACCCTAATATTGCTCATCTGAACAGTGATCTGGCAGATGCATTGAGAAAACAAAGGCTAAACACATACCTGTCTGGAGGGTCTTGTAGCAAGACATAATAGAGGCTTTATGACTAACTACTTAAATCCGGTTTTATTTGACAATGCTAACCAGATGTCTTCTGGAAAACAAATCAAGTGTTTCAATCACTGCTGCTTAAATACATTCCTTGAATTTGGCCAACAAAGCTAAACAGAAGCTAGAGTCAGCCAAATCCAGCTCTTCTGAAGATGAGATAATAAATGAATCATCGGAGACATTGGAACAATGAGCCCCATATTATGTACGTAGCTTGAATCAACACAATTACCCTGGGGGGAGGGCACAAAGTACAGGCAGTTGTGCAGGAAGTTTCAGCAGTTACAGTGTGAAAAGGGGTATGAAAGTGGACTGTTCGCACTATTTACAGCAACACCTACCTTTCTCAGCACATATCTGACACCTTGTTACCTGCTGGAAAGGACAACCAGTCTGGGCAGTGACAAGACACTGCCCCTCATCTGCAACTTCAACAGTGCCTAGAGTGTCTGCAACACTCTTCAGGACTGGGATATCTCCTAACAGCCTGGAATCATTTCAGTCTGGCTGTGTCTGACCTTTAATACTAATACAGTTATTCCATCTCTGCCCTTTATGCCTGTTGTCTCCCAGCTCATGAAAAACTGACAATACACAACAGTGGAGCTTGTGCTCCCCCTCTTTTCCTTTTTTTTTTTAATAAAAAGTGCTCTACATTGCTAATTGCAGGAACTGGAAGACAAGTGTCCCTTGGAAATTCAACTATAAATGCCTTGCTCTGGCTCTCACCACAACAACTAACATATATCCACACGTGAGGGAGAATTTAGAATAGCTCAAAAAAAGTAGAAACGAAGATCTCAGGTACGTGATAAGAATTCTTCTTTCTGTTTCTTCACTTCATCATAGTCTGCAAGATTATCTGAGACCAGTGAGTTCCAGATTAAATTTCAGGCTTCTCTTTTAATGGCATTGGACCTTCACCTGTAACCACTGTTAATGTTGCAAACCTGCTCCAAAAGCAATCAGGCACACTTATGATACGCCCCAAGCAGTTTAAGCAAAGCAACACTATGACAGTGCTGTGTCTCCTCCCCATCTTCATGCTTCATGCCTTATTCCTTGTAAATTTTAGAGTATAACACAGTTCACAAAATGCGGATTAGTCTCAATTTACTCTTACTACCAAATATTTGTGTCATTAGTATATACTACAGCTGTCCTATCTGTGCTCCCAGCTAGAAGACCACAGTACTTCAGTGACTTCCTCAGACACTGGTTCTTCAAACAGGACCATGCTATGAGCCAGATCTGTGTCAGAGATAGGAGCTGTTTCACAGTGCTACCCTCTTGACTCTGGTTGAACATCCACTGAACCTCTTGGCCTTATGCACCAAGAACACTGTAGGAAACACTGCAGTATGTGGTGCTGGGCCCTTCAGCACAGACGACATCGTGTCTTATTAAACAATGCCACTTTGAACAACATCAAACTCACAGCTTTGCTACTGCCCAAACCGGACTCAGTGCTAGTCCAGCCACTCAGCAGACATTAGCAACATGAGACTAGACAAGTCAAATAGTCCTTCAGCCTTGGAGCAGGGCACACAGCAAGGGAACAGGATTGATTTGAGGATCCTGGCCCCATGCAGAGCCTCCCCATCTGTCGTCTTCATCTCCTGTTTTCATGATATCCTAAGATGCAACAGTGACATGAAGCACAGAGACACGTTAAGACTCCTCAGTGGTTAACACGGTTTTGTTTCTATCTGAGTATCTGTATACTGGGAAATACCTTTCATGAAGTGACCCTGAAAACGTTAGGAAGAGGCCACATAGGACAGGCTTTCAGGAAAGGCCAGCTAAGCAACTTGGCCCCGAGGGTAAGAAAACATGCATCTTGCACAGCACTTGTCACCCCATCTGCTTCAGCAGGCACTCTGAGGTCCTGGCTCCTTCCCCAAAGAAAAGGAGAGTATGTTTTATCAATGCAAACAACACACTAAGAAGAAATATTGTATCTATCACCACAATCCAAGAACTGCATCATTTTCTAAACTTTTAAATCAAATTGTAATGGTACCATGACTGTGAAGTGCAGCTGAAGTTACTCTTCTTCCCCAGCCATCATATTAAGCCACTGAGACTTTTCATTTAAAATGAAGTCACACAGCCTGGGTTTAATGCATCAAGCCATTGATTTTAGTCAATAACAACTTTTACTTTTAATATAGGTTACCTAAAGCAACTTCAGTTCTCAAGAACAGAGAGACTATGCATCACAAACATTCCAGGTTCCAGCTGCTTCATTTTCTAATTCAGATTTCTGGACAATACTGCTTTTTAAAACTTCAGAGGGCAGCAGAGCACCTGCATGCCCAAAGGATAAATAGCTTTATCACAGTTATGAACACATTTGAATGCAAGATCGCACTACTTATACTTGAAAGTAGCTTCATAAAGGAAAAGCACAGTATTTCCCCTTAATTCCAAAAGCATAAAAGGCTAGTTCATACATAAAAGCCTAAAATATCTCCCTATGCAACATCTACTGTCACATACTGCATCCATTTCCACAGTGTTGATAAACAAGGGACATACCAATATATAATATATAAAGTAAAATAATCAACTGCACAAAACTTAATCTTTTTCTCCTCCAAACACAACACTGCTTCCTGAAAACGTATGCAGAGATCAGCAGTGTACTTCTCTCAAGACAAGTTAGATACTATTTATTTTAATACCTCTACCTTTTTATTCTTAAACCAATTTAAGTAGCAATACAAGCTTCTGCTTCTCAAGTGGTACTTAAAAGTTTATTCTAGATAACAGATAGCTTCTTACTTATTTCACTAGATTTTTATTCGACCTACGCTGTAAAGAACTTGCTGTTAAAATCGTACCAGAATAAACAGTTTGCCCTTGTATTGACTGTCTTAAAACCTAGCCAGGATTCCATCTGGTTACTATTAGATGGGTGAAAATACCTTGATAGAAATAATTTGCTTGAATTATCTTGGAAGATTCTTTAAATTTGATACTTTTACAGGTGGTTTAAATGTGCTCTACACCTGAATTACTATTTCTTACCTAAGTATTATACTTCCTTTTCCATTCAAGGGGGAGCCATATGTGTAGCAACAAATTAGTAGTCTTCAATCAAGCTGCTATAGCTGCTGTGTACCACTAACACCAGCTTTCAATGTGAGTAAGAACAGGACTGGAAAGCTTTCAAACATGTCTTTTGATGGTCTGAACAATAGCTGTTAACTTAGTCCACAAGACCTCATTATCAGGTTCCAGGGGACCACTGGAGGTTCTTTCTTCCTTCCCAACCTCCTCTAAAGATAGGATTAAATATACACAAATGATTTTTGAGGAGTACTTGTCTCACCCATTCTTAAAAACCTTAAAATATTTCAGAGCCCCAAAAGCTTATGGGGAGCATTTCAGTATCTTTGCCCTTGTATTTTTCTACTGCTGTACATGTCTATTGCTTCATTTCTGACTTAGCATAAAGTAAAAATTATATTTGCTTTATTTCTACTTCCTTCCAATTGCTCTTCGTGCCACCATTTTTGGGAGACAAAAGGGATTCATCCCACTTTCTGCACGGAGTACAGTGCATTTTGTCATCCAGTGTTATTCTTTCTGCATCACCCATAGAGCACGTTGGGTCACATACAGCTGTCCTACTGCTACACAGGTTACCTCAGCCAAAGAATCTGAAACACCAAAAGGATGGCAAAATGCAAGTTTTATCATGAGGCCAAGACATGCAGAACTGAAGTCCCCATGCTAGCCCAGTGGTGTTTCTCATGAGACTACTTCAAGCTCTTCTATGCTAGGGTCACATAGCACTGAATTTCCTTCCTACCTATTAAGAAGCTTTAGGTAACTTCTGTCTTTTCTGAAGAAAAAGGTGGACAAGCAGTTCAGCAGTTGTCAAAATTATGTCACAATTCTGACAGTGCTTTTACACTGAATGAAACTGCTCTGGGTACAGAACTTTTAACCCAATTCTCCACGTATGATCAGAAGCACCACTGCCTTCCTGATTTCACAGTGCTGGCTGAAGCAGCAGCAGAGTAAAACTGGTAAAATTTCAGTCAAAGCCTCTCTTACTACTCATGCTGTAGCTTGTCAGGACACTTTCAGGCAACAGCAAAGAGTTATTTTAAAACTGCACTTAGGGGAAAAAAACCATGAGTCGAGGAAAAGAGCTTGAGGTTAAACAAACAAATGAATAAATAAATAAATAACAGAGTTGTGTTCCCTAAGTCAGCAGTATGAGGTCTGGTGAAGGCATCATCACAGTTTCTTCTCTCAGTTACTACCCTGAAAGCATGTAACTGAAACTCACTCCATTACCAAGCAGTCCTACATCATGTACACAAGCCAGTTGATTTAACACAAATGGCTACCCAGCAAACTGTAGTAGTACTGAATAGCTTCTTTTTTATCATGAGCAGCATCTCCAGAGAAAAATCCCACCAGACAAAAATAACTTCAGGTGTGTAAGAGGGAGAAGCAGTATATATTACTTGGTTTCACAAATATATTAGATATAAATTTATTTAAATGGAACATGAAACTGTAGTAGATACATTTCTCATAAAACTCAAGAAAATCAGTGCGGCATTTTAACCTGTGCAGGTTTTGAGGTTTTTTATACCAGTCCCAATCAGAGAACAGAAAAAAATATTAGAACAAGTAGTTTAGTTTCACTAAAAGCTAACAACAATCAGTATTCTTTTTAATCTAAAGCAGGCAAATGTTTTTATTTTGTAAAGGACTGGTAAGTGTGCCTGCAAGAGAACAATGTTTCAAGGCTAAGGAACTGCACAACGTATTAATCCAATAATAACTATAGAGGGCACACAGGCTATCTGCTGAGCCATGCAGAAGCCAATAACACTGGCTGTCAAGACTTCCCTATTAAATGATAACAAAAAGCACCTACTAAGAGACAGTGAAAATCAATTAACTGGGGAAATGGCAAGAGGAATAACATATGGCGGTCAAACATCTCTATTCAGACATACAAGATGAAGCTTTCTTCAAGTCTAAAAAGCAGAAATGTCATGTTAAGCAAATAAAAAATACAATATTCTTTTAAATCAGGTTAACTTTGCAAGGTATCAAGCACCTGCAGTTCCTGCTGAAACAAAAAGGGAACTAAAGGAGTTGGCTCTTTGCAGGGTAACCCCCTTTGTTAAACAGCCAGCGTAAAGAAAAATCTAGGTTAACCGTTTCCAGAACGCGAACATTATACTGTTATTTTAAACTTAATGTCTGGCCCAGGGACAGATATTCTGCAGGCCTCCTTGCTGGCTGCCCGTCTTTGTTCTCACGGCTGCACTGACACAACACAATGCATCCCATGACAGACTGCACAGGTACAGCCCCAATTAAGGTACTATGGATAAAAACTGGGCCTTAAAAGTATGCTGAACCTTTCTGCAAGAAAGCACTTTTATTACTGGAAGAGTCCTAGTGAGGACTGTTCCCCACTTCCCTTTTCTGCCCTCAGCACCTTTTCCAGCTTCTCACAAGCAGCCACAACTCTAGAAATGACACTGTACAACACAAAAAATCACCAAATGGAACACCTCTGATGTCCTTTTTATTCCACAAATGGACTAATTCACGACTTACTGAAATTGAACGTTTCATTTTGGAAACATTCCAAAGACTAAAAGGAAATGGCTAAGAGATATGCTTTTCTATTCTAGAGTGCTCTGTCAGGTAACACAATTTACTTGTCTCTTCATAGAAAAATTATTTTTCCCCTGTCCCTTCATTTGAGTGGGTAAATCCCGATAATGTTCTACATGTGGTGCAGAAAAACAAATAAACTTCTAAAGCCTGCAATTTGGATACATTTGCAAAGACTGGCAAAAAGTACTGTTCTTTTAGGACATATCTGTGTCAGTAGCAGTGTCTCACCTCTTAGCACTGACTTGAGGTTCAGCTTGGCTTGTCTGTGCAGGTCCTCCACACAAGGTGGTCTTGAGGAGGGTAGGAAGACATTTTCCTGCTGGTGCCATGGAGCAGTGTAGTGCACAGTCCATCTACTCTCTTCATCTAGGTTGGAAACAGCTGCAGAGAGAAACAATAATAAGAAAATTAAATGTTATTGCAGATAGCTCTATCATGAAATCCCACGTATAAGTTTGTCACATGTCATCTAAAAATGAAAGGATTGTTTGCCACTGTAGACCCATCAAAATATTCTTTAAAACCTCACTTCCATGACAGCTAAAAACCCCTTCCTTTCATTTCTACTCTAAAATAAAATAGGGAAACACCTTTTGCTCTTCCATTTTTATACTTGCTGTTTATTTACTCTGAACTTGAAACTCTGTTTTCCCCTCCTCTACCTCCCACTCTTCACAAAGGAATCAGTTTTCCATTCCCTGATCATGGCAGGTGCTGTGCAGTGCAGAATAGCTTCCTCTTGGCTCAAAGGTGCCCCTGGGAATATGACAGCCTTCATGAGAGATGACAACAGGTTCATTTGTATTGGGAAGCAACCTTGTCTGACCTCCAGCTTGCTCAAACCAGAAAGAAGATTCCAATGAAGCAAATAAATTAGCTACTTTCCTTTGTCATGAGTGGAAAGCAGATATGAACAAAAGCAACTCCATGAACAAATACTGCTTAGAGCACAACAGCACTGAAGAGGGCTATCTCTGGCCACATCTTTGCAGTCAATACAAATGTGAAAATGAAACACAGACCTCGTTCAAGTTCAAAGTTCCCTACAGACATTCTAGCAACAAAACAGCCAAAGCACATATTGCCAAGATTTGTTTATCATTTATGCTTCCCATGAGACAGCCACTGCCCTTTGTTTCAAGTTTATCATCAATAAAAACTTCTACAGTTGAATAGCCTTATCCCTCTACCCTGCTGTAAACAGAAAAAGGGCAGTTGGGGGTCATATTTTATGATCCCCCAGGCACCCTTTGGTCTTCAGCCAGCATGCTGCACATCCTTGCTTTTTAGCTCTCCAAAGCAGAAAAAGCCACTACAGATGTGCTGCCTTCCAAGCACCTGCCCTGCCGCCACAGCTCCATTGCCCCCAGCCTTGCTGCCAGCTCTGCAGCTTCCCTTTGCCGCCTTTGCTGCTGCGCTGCCTGTGGCATCACTTTGTGGTCTGTCTGATGCCCTTGTGGTAGCACAGGAGGTATGTAAAACTGAGAAGCAAAAAGGACGCAACAGCCTCAGCTGAAAAATTAACACTTTTCTTAACACTACTGTGCATCTGCTGGGATCATTTCACATGGAAACAACTAGTAATCGTTAAGGAAAATAAGCTATGCCTATCGCTTCAAAACCTATCCACAGTCTAATGCTCAATGCCTGTTCTTTCCTAAAAGGACGGGGGGTACAGGGGCAGGGTCTTATCTGTCTCCCCTTACATCTTTTAGATTACTTTCAGACCTCAAAAAAGGTTTTTAAAGACTTTCAATGAGTGTCCTCATCTCTGTCTTGGTCCTGCAATCCCACCCCTCTCCCAAGACACGCTGGGCTGCAACAAGGCAGATAAATATTCAGCCTGTGCCCACTCCTCTCGTTCTTGCTAAACAGCAGTCAAACCTAAATCACCTAAATCACAAAAAACGGAGAAGTCATCACCTACCTGGTTACAGCATCAATCACCCCCATCTAACACAAAACGTGACACTTAAAGCCAATGAAAGGCACATACGCCATTCCCTGGCTGAACCTACGGATGGAGAGCGGGGTAAGGCTGGAGGAGGAAGAGGAGGAGGGAAACACCTGCCGCCAAACACACTCTCTGGCTGTCCTGCCACACCAGAATTAAGATTTACTGCTCGTCAAAGCAATAATGGTCATCAAAAGTGGTCAAGAGAAGTGCTGTGCACATTTGCCAACTACTCTCTCTAGTGTGATGTCTGTCCTTCGTGACTTAAAGGAAGATCATCGTGATTTTAAAAGCCACTCTGAAACCAGAACATCTTTAAAAACAACCTTGGCACAGAACAAACTTTACGTAGATACCTCAGGAATACAAGCCCATAGCTGCATAAGCACAGATGGATGTCTGACAAACCATGAGGACACCACGACACACCCTGCCTTGTCACCCAGTTGCCCATCTTACACAGAGAACTTTGGTTCCTTCAAAATCACCGTGACAAAGCACTTCCACAGCCACAGCGTCCCAAAGCAGAGATCCTAAAGACCCTCCTCACAAGGTTGCCTCCACACACTCCACAGTGATAAATGATGGAAAGAGTGAGATAAGCTTAAAAAGCGGCTGCAGGAAGCAGAAGTGAAGCCGGAGGAACCTGCACTTTCCTTCAGAACTGAGCTGCTTCCACAAAGGACAGTGAGGACAGAGGTATACTTACTCTTTCTCTTGAAAAGTTTCATGAGAGATTTAAGCTTTGTGTTGATGAAAACCACCATTTTCAAGGTGCTGAACTGCGATCCTGGAGTTGAAATCCCATAGAAAGGAGGAGCTGCAGAAAGGTGACTGCCAGACTGAACCTGTTCAAACTGCACATCAAATTTCTCCAGGTTTCTCCCCTCTGCCCTTTTTTTTTTTTCCTGAAGTCACGTTAAATATGTCTATATCTTTCTGACAGACGAAATAATTTACAATTCTTTAGCTTTAATTTCTCCTCCTCGCATGTAACCTTGTGGGTTGAAAACAGCCACTTCCAACAAGCAAAGCAGGAGAAAAAAGCACCCCAGCTGTTATTCACGTTTGACCAGGACGAAGAAGTCTTTCTTGCTGTCCACAGCAGTTACTCTGCTCTTGTTCTCCTCCTCTCCTCCCCTCTCCAAGTTTGGCTGCTCCAGCAAGTCCCGAGTCGGCAGGTGCTGGCTCTCCTTGCCATGTCTCCAGCCGGCTGTGCCGGCGGAGCAGCAGGAGATCCCGGCACCTTCCCTGCCCCCGCNATCCGGCGCTGCGCCTTAGCTGGCTGCAACACGCAGTCTTGCATCTGCACAGTCTCCCTTTCCAGTCCCACTGCTCCCCCCGTAGTCATTGCCATTGCCTGAGATATCAGCACACTAATTTTACATATTGAATTTTATTCAGCTACACTCCTAATTTATTCTTATTAGCGTCGTCTCAGACCAGATACATGGAAAGCAAAATCGAGTTATTTCTGGCTAATAGAGATTCTGTTATTCATCAAAAGAAACTTGTGCAGGGAGATGAAACAGCCCAGCTTTTTGAGATGCGCATTATATCCTCATATCTTAAAAAAATATATCTGTACAGAGGTCCACAGCCATCCTTCCTAGGAATGAACTGCAAATTTGCAGAAGTTAAAGAGAAAATTCTAAGCACCAAATGAATGTGCTCAGCAGGGCATGCCCTTCGCACAATGTTCAGGCTCAAGAGGCAAGCCCTCCCTCACAAAGCAAGCTTAGGAAACCCCCCCGGGTTAACAATTAAAAGGATTTTTTTCCTCAGGAAAAAGAAAAATGCCAGCAGTGGGGGGCTCAGGCTGACCCCAAAGCTGCAGCAGGCTCCAGCCTCTGGAGCACAGCACGTAAAAAGCAGATCTCCACAGGAACTTCTAAGTTTCACCAAACAGTTGAGACTCAGCACCGCAAAGAACAGAAGTCTGTTCATCACTGTCTGAACACACTATCATCAACATTTAACCACTATTTTCCAAATCCAGAGATTTTACAATTGCAACATGGGCTTGACATCAAAACTACCATGAGCAGCAGGTCTCTCCAGCAGCTACTGGTCCAAGAGACATTTTGACTGGCTCAGTTCTACCAAAGGGACAGAAGATCATGGTGCCATGGCAGCAGTGGCAAGGAAAGCACCTCTGCTTTTCGCATTGATTTCCGTCAAGTACCTTACACAAAAAATTACTCTGGCATCGAACTCTGATAGCAAGGTATTTAGAGCTGGTTTTGAATCAAATACACAGTAATACCCCCATCAGACATTTGCCATTACCTATAAATCCACACACCCCAAAACCACTTTAAATGCATGCTTGCTGGGCACACACACTGGAAGTGAGTGCAGAGTGACTCCATTTCTAACTCCAGCTACACTGACATCTGAAAAGCAAACCAAGGAGATGGTAACTCCTTTTCTAGTGTGGTGTCAATCTTTTTTATGATGTAGGAAGTGCCTCTTCCTTAGCATGCAGGAAGGGGAGCCCAAGGCAAGGCGATAGTTTCAAGCTATTAAATTATGCGAGTCTAGGCTGCTGGAAGTGAGACAGAATCTTCCAAAGGTCTTTAAGGAACCTCAAAAGAGCCTTGCAAGCCCTGGGAAGCAAGACTTTGTTACCTTTTCATGGTCAAGCCACTGCGAATCAACATGATCCTGGGTACTTTGGGCAGCTTGGAATCCTTTGCATTTCACCCCGGGCTACAATGTGTGCCAAGTGCAGTGTGCTCTTTGTTACTGGATGCTCAACCCACCCTGGAGCATTTCTCCTGCCCGACAACAGGCACTTGACCACTGTTCTCTAGCCCTGATATCATCGGGCACCGAGGCAGACATTCAAACCCAGCACCAAACAATACCTAAATTGATGTCTGCCTTTCATCCCCACTCCCCGCCCTGACTTTGCTTCCACCTTCCCTCAGGTCATGCTGTTAAAGAGGCCAGACATCAAAAATGGCTATCATGAGGGACTACCCCAAAGGAAACACCATCTGACTACTAGTATCTGCACCTCTGAGAGGCTGCACTAGGCTAACAACAAACAAGACCTCTTCCCCACCTGAGACAAACCCACTGACTTCCATAAAATTCATCACGTTGTCTTCAACCCAGCTTTTTGTAAATGCTTTTCCTGTCTCACGGAACTGTCATCTAATAGCAAGTCTCTGAGAACTTAAAGCATGAAATGCGTGTGCTCCTCTGCACTTAGCCTCTCTACATTGAGAAGATGGGGCAGTTTGAGAAAATTTATATTGTAGCCACTATGCAAACAGATAAAGGACTTCAGCCTCAAACATTGCCAATCCAGCCGACAAACTCACAAAAATCCCCACCAAACAACTAGGAGAAAAAAACCCACCTAAAATTAACTTGATAGAATAAAATTTAGAAGCTTGCTAAAGGTAGATAAACCCAGCATGAACAGTATGTGTGTACACTGTGACATCAGTTCTGTACCTGCAAATGACTCAGAGAGGCAAGCAGCAGATTGGAGAGACCTTGCTCTGTGACACACTTGCTACTCCACCTTGGACAAGTTAATATTAACCCACCACCTGAGTTACCACATCCTTAGAAGCAGGGATCATGCTCACTGCCACACAAGGATCACAGAAATACAGAAGAATCAGGAATATCACAAGGAATACAGAAAATATGGAGAAAACGTTCAGTAAATGCTAATTTTCACTTCATACTGGATGGGATTGGTCACAAAGTTTGGCTCTGAAGAAACTTCTTCCTAAAAAGTCAGGGACTGCAGCAAAGAAACTGAGAGGCATAAGTTGCACTGTCAAACAGCATCCTCAAAATCACAACTGTGTAATGAACTCATTAGCAAAGTGCTTTTTTTAGTTCAACTATAATAGTTTTTAATTCCTGAGTGGTTATTCTGATTCCAGTTTTCTCGTAGAGGCCACATAGATGCTGAAGAGCAGTAAAGAAATATGCTGCTTGCATATGGCATGCTTGAAAACGCTATAGCCATTCCTTCACTCCCCTCCCTGCTCTATCCCCTCTTTAGAGGGGCTTTCCAGCTGACCTGCTCCACGACAGCCATCTGGGACAGCCACCCCTCCACATTCACAGCAGCATAAAACATCGGCGCCTGTGAAACAATCTGGAAATATTCAGCTTCCACGGAAGTATTTCCAGCCAGCCCCTAGGGGAGAGGGGCTCTTGTGTCTAGCCCCCATTCACAACCCAGTGCCCTGAACCTTAGCACCAATGCACAAAATCCACTGAAGAAGCTGAAGCTTTATAAAAAGGCAAATGTTGAACAGTCACGTTCTTGGGTCGTTCGTAACCACAGCCAGAGCAGCTGCCCGGCAGCAGCCCCAGGGACAGCTGTCCACAGGGACACTGGAATCAGTGAGAATCAGCATTCTCTTCCTAATCACCAGCCCATGCATATATGCAGTACAAAATCTAGGAAATATTTAAGTTTTTTAGAAAACCCAAATAAAACACAAGAATAGCTAACGCAATGCTTTCCACCTCCCTCCCACAAATGAAGACAAATTTTACCCCTTTATTTTCATGAGGGAGAGGTAAGCCCAACACACAATATATCAAGTTCAGTAAGGGAATAATGCATCAAACTACTAAAATGTACCATCATCTCAAAACCTAAACTTCAAGTTGCAGGCCTTAGCAACTTTATCTGGACAATGGAAAAATCTTCCATTAGACAACAGTGTAGTATTTATGACATTTTAAGAGGAAAGAAAAAGTAAAACTGTCCAACTGGGAACTAACTACATTGTGAGAGCTCTTCCAGTGAGTCTCTGTTCAGTGCACAAAAGGGAAAGTGGAAATGCTGGCAAGCAGATGTACTCGAAACAATTAAATCGATGCCTTTGCTTTTACAGACACGTCACTCAGCTGCTCTAAACAAGTTTCCACTGTGCCATCCCACAGCGGCTCTCAGGGAAGAAGCTGCTGATGGGCAGTTGTTTCCAGCAGGTCTGCAGGAATGTGTGTCTGCATAGGACATGCTCGGGATTGCTCCCTGCCACCCCCAGCCACCCACGCTGAGCAGCTGTGGTGTCCAGAGGGGTGCAGCTATGGAAGTGACTCCCACGCACCCCCTCCCCAGGCTGCACGGAGCACCCAGGCTTCTGCAGGGCGAGCCTGAAACTGAGGAGAGCTATTAATTAAACCCCTTCCTGCAGGTCATAAGGCTCCTGCCTGCCTCAGACCAACACCGCTCAGCTTTGAAAGCTGCACCTCTACTTCCAGGTGAGACTTCCATCATGAAGCAACAGCGGAAAGGCCAAATGCCTCGAGTATTTTCAAAACTCACGCCTAAGCTTTGTGCCTGTTCTGGCCACCTTCACCCATGCTGTTAACCATTTGCTGGTGCCTAAAAGGACTCCTTGCAGAGCACAGGAGTTAATAATTTATGGTCAGAATGGGTTTGTCCCTCCCCGAGACGCCGTCCCGGCCGGCCCTCTCCCGGCATCTTTGAGGAGAACAAAAGTGCTCCCTCCACAAAGGCCGTCCCAGGCGGCACCGCATTCAGCTGCCCTCCGCTCTCCAGCTCCCCTCGCTCACAATGGCCTCTTTCAAGGCCACCTCAGCCTTGGTGAAGCGCGATACTGCCCCGGCTACTGCGAAATTACAATTCATTAAACCTGGGATCAGGAGGAAGAGAATGCACAGGGGAGAGGGAAGAAGAGAAAGTATTTTATCCTAAAGCCACCACAACAACACAGCAAGAAGGACCCGTGCCCCAGTGCAGGAGCGCGGGAGTCTGGGCTGAGCCCGGGCCTGTGCAGGCTATTTATTACGGGGCAGGTATTGCTTGAAAAGAGAGTACCCGGCTGTGCCCTCCTTTATCCAAGATCATAAAGGATTATGCCTGCCGGCTCTGGGAAAGGGGCTGCCCGGCGGGGGCAGAGGGAAGAGAGAGCAAGATGAGAAGGAGAAGCAACACAACCTAAGCCAGAGAGGACAGAAAAGCAGCAGACTGATTGATCTGATGATCCTATTTAGGTCACAGCACAATAAAGCTAATTCATTCCTTTGACAATTCAAAACATCTTTCCACAGGATCCTCTATCATGCAAACACATCAGCAGAGAGAAAAGGCAGCATTTGGGCAGGGCTGCCGGCAGACAAAGCAGCAGTTTCTTTTGGTTAGAGCATCTCCCCACACAGTAATGGCAGTCAAAAGAACAGAAAACGTTTAGTGAATGTGCAGTTTTGTTTCATTTTAAATTGCAGGGCACAATCCTTTTTTCCTTTGGCCGTTTCTGAAGCCCAGTTAAGGCAACTTCAGCTCCCAGAAGAGAATTCTTCTCATTCCCTAGGGAGTAATACCCTTTTAAGATGCCACCAGAAAATATTCTCAATTTAAATTCCAAAGCCACCTGAATGCCCCTGTGCTATGGCTTATCCTAACGAACTGATCAAAACTGGCTGGGGCAAGTAAATTAGTCTACAGAATCTTGACTCTTACTTGTCCTAATAATGCACAACAGAGAAAATCCTTCTCTTCTGAATTGGTGATGGAAAAAATACCAGGCAGACAAATTTGCAAGTCTTAGAGTCATCCTGTAGGACTAGGAGCAAAACCAACACAACCAGACTGCAAAAATTCCATTTCTAAACTTCTGTCCCAAACAATCTCCCTGTAATTCCATCTTTGGCAGCTGTGCTCTTGTGCATCCACACTAATATCCAACAGACATCTTCAACTAATCTCAGTCTGCATTCTGCTTATGGGTGTCCTGAAAGGGACATGCTCCCTACTCATTTCACTTATTTAAAGGTCACAGAAAGAATTTTTGAAGCCTATCTTCGTCTCCCTGCCCAACACTGCTCTTTGGCATACTTTTATTTATATACGGATTATCCTGGTAAAAGGGGTTACAGATTCTTCTTTTTTTTTTATCTTTCTGCTGACTCTCAGTAAATTCTGGGTGGGTCTCATTTAAGCTTGGAGGCACACTCTCTTAAAATTAGGCAAGTACATTCTCTAGTTTCCTAAGAACTTTTACAACCTATAAATAAAAAAGTTAAGCTCCTTGGAAAATACCAACCTGCACAGATTCATACAACTGCTCATGCCAAAATCAAGCATCAAGCACCCTTTTGCTGTCTTCCACAGTAACTTGAAAATAAAAAGTTTTGTTTCCTCATTAGAAACTTTCAAAAACTTTACCTGAAAAATGTTATCTGTGCAATACAATACTAAAAAGATGAGTAAAAGCAAAGGCTCACAAGTATTAAATGGACATTTGCTATTGCTTCTGAAGTCCTAAGATTTTTGACAAAATCTAAAAACATGGGTGTGTTCCAATTAAAGAATGACACAATCTGCCCTGAAGTAAGTCTCCAAACTAAAGTAAGGCATCGAGTTCCCATAACAGTGACCTAATAATTATGTTACTTCAGGATTCAGCAACCTGTAGGGAAACAACTGCACCAACATCTCTAGCACAGAATCTCCAGAGAATGTCTTTGGCTGGTCACGAGTGTAGGGATCTCAGACATGATCAAATACCAACAGCGATTCTGAAAACTATTTTTAAGATTATATTTGTGCCGTCATCATCTTCTTATCAGAAGTCCTCAATAAAACCAAATGAAAGGACTAATACTGTTAATTGGTTGAAGTTTCAAAATTTATAATGTGAATACCAACCTAAAAATTTTATTAGCACTGTTTTGATTAAAAGTTTCAGAGATCTGTTATTAATCATACTCAATCTAGAGGCCCAAACCTCACACCATGCCATGGTGGATCAGCACTAACAACTGAATAATACTTGTGTTTCTTTGGGTAGCCAGCAAAACGCATCTAACAGTTTAAGTGATGCTGAAGTGATAAAAGGTGCCTTGCCACCAAGCATCTTCAGGAAGCACTACTGAGCACATTGTCTATTGTGCATTTTAGTCTTGTGGCAATGGTTCCTATAAATAAGTATGTGTGGGCAACAGGTAATCAACAGGCATCACAATCTTCTTCATCAAAACCTAATCCACAAAATATTAAAGAATGGAGATTCTCTCCCCTTCCGCTTTCAGTCTTCAATTTCTGCCTCTATTTCCTGCCAGACACAGAAGGAATAGATCCCTTCAGGATCTACTTTTCCTTCAGGATCCCCACTGCAGATACCTACACTTTTTCTTGTTTTAGAAATACTAGTTATTCCTTGTTGTGTTAGTCCTTGTGTGCTTCATAGAACCAACCAAACAGAAAACTTGTAACACAGCAAGGGGTTTAACATACACAATTTAAAATGAAAAATATCATTTTCAATGGCAAAAATGTCTCTTTCAGTATCTTTGGTTTCCCCACTAAGCACAAAATCTAAACTGCAGAAAAGTTTGCATTTTGTTGGAAGAGCTGAAGGAGACATTGGAGAAGTGTAAATATAAAACTTGAGACAGCTGATGCTAGTTTTGAAATTCTTTCTCTGAGTACTTTCACTGTTTGTATCTGAAAACTTTTGAAAGTGGGCAGCTATAGTACCATCACTGCCACTTCAGCTCTGAACAGATCACAGCCTGTGTAACCTGACATCATGTCTTCAGAGTAACTTGCTTCCAGTGGTGAACTCTCACTTGAAGAAAGCTGAAATGCAGGCATGCATCCACAACTCACATCAGCACCACTTAAACTAAAACTACTAATTTATTTTTGGAACAGCTTCTGAATGTATCGTCCTACTAACAGGAGGTACACTGGAAATGAAATTTCCAACACTTAACTGGAGACAATACACAAATAAATACAGAGACAACTACGCAGACCCTAAAAATAAATTTCTCAGTAGGCTATCCCACACAGAAAATAAGCTGAGTAAATTTAATTCCTGAAACTTTCCAGTAGCTGTAAAGACAACAGTAAGAACAAAGCAAAGAAATACCAGTAGTTAACTACTACTAAGCAAACAACCCTGCCACCTCAAGATAATTGATAAAAGCACTGTGTATCCCAGCAGCTGCGTTTTTACACTGTGCCCAACATTCCAATTCAACCCTGGGGTACAGATTGGTTCAGAAGACTGTTAATTACTGACTTATGTGCCATTACAGAATTGAAACAGGAGAGCATTTTTCATTTTTAGTTAGTCAGAAAAGAGAAGAAGCACAGTTAGGAAGAGTCAGGTGTGAAATTTTACACCAGCTCCCCGATAGGGCTGACCCCTGGAGCAGAAGATTCCATTTAAACGTAAAGCAGGTAGGAGATCATGCTCAATGTGAATAAACCAGTCAATAAAACCACAGCAGTATCTTCCCAAAACTGGTACGCAGTGTGCATGAAAGGGCTCTTCCTTTTTCCCATTCTGATGGATAATGACAGAAAGTAGTCCTGGACTTCGGCATCCTTTTAGGATGTTTTGATGCAGCATTAAAAAACTTTAATCCAAATTCACTTGAGTTAGACAAAAACGCCACCTAACAGGATCCCTGCTTTGCCATCACACAAGGAATTGTCTAAGCTGATGCACACCAAAACTCAATTTACATCTTTGTTTTTGGTAGCTGTTTTGAAGAACATACTTGAAACTACAGCCATTAAAAGTACCTGACACATCCCACAACACCTAATATTCTGTACAGAGCACACATCCTGCTCCAGGAACAAATAAATTAAAACACTGCATTCTTATACAGCTTTGAAAATACTCCTTTTTAAATCAGGATAATTAGTATCTTTCTCCTCTTTGGATTAATTAAATCCATCAGGAAGAGGCTATCATCACACCCAGGAAAAAAAACTGTGCTTACCTTCAGCTACTGGACATAAAGGAGTGTCTTATTTCTTTGATGTTATTAATTATTTACCCTAACATTGCCACCAGCATCTGCTTGGGGACGTGCTTGCTCACCCCAAAGAGCAGCCCATTATTCCTGGTCTAGCCATAGCATCATGTTTGTGGCAAATGTCTGACAAACAGAAGGAGGGGCCAGGTTGGTTAAAAAATACAACTATGAGGGATCATTCAGTTAGGCGGTGTGCCAAACCTGCTTTGGGGATGCTACCCAGCTCCAAGTTTAATTAGCCCTTCCTGGAACACATCACGAAACTGCATAGGAATGGTTTTATAAACTTCTGTCAGTGCCTTTGGGCAATGACAAATGTGCTCTGCAATCTTTGCATGGGAAACTTCACTGTTCTTAAATTCCTTGTCAAACCACCTAAAGGGCAATGAATAAATGACAGAACTAAACCAGAGGAGGAGAAGTTGCCCCATAGTCGTTGTGGCTCAAATCAGAAATCAGACAGGGAATGAGACCTTTGGGATGAGCTGCACATGGCCACTGACCCCACACAGAGTGGCTAGCTGGGCATTGCCTTTGAAAAGGCATCACCGTCAGATAACTTGTCTTTAAACCACAGCATTTTACAAGTTTTTTGTATTTTCTCCAGCGGCACCAGTTCATGCTCAGCTGGTGGCATCAGCCCTCACCGGTAATCTAGTCAGTCCCCAGTACACTGAGAAACAGTTTCCAAGCAAATGCTAGGAGCTGCAGCCTAACAGCCACAAGCAGTGCTTTGGGGAATTCAGCCTTTAAATTAGTAATTGCCAGGCCCCAGCCTGCCTGCCTGCACAAGTAGAGAAGACACGGGGAGGCTGATTAAGTACCCTTATGCTGGGACTGGAGAGGTGGCATCATGGGGTTTCACATTTATTCTCTTCCAATGACTCCAAGTCAAAATTGGTCAGCCCACACGTCAGGTGCTGTTTCTGTAACTGCCGTAATGGCAGGCACTGCTTGCAATCCAAAATTCAAGCTGTGCCTTTCCAATCACGCTTTACCCCTATAATCCAGACTCCATACTGCCACGTATTACAGCACCAATTGAGATGTAATTGCGACGAGCCACCTAAAGCATTTTTCTTATTAAAAAAAAAANCAAACAAATACAAGAAAACCACCTCTCTGCCCCAATTTCTGTTTAGGCGAAAGAACGCCACTGTTATTGTTTGGTTTACACTGCTCATTCTTAGAAGAGACCAGATCCAATCTACCTGTCAACTGCTTATTAGCAATTTCTTAACTGTGCAACTCTGTGTCTCCTTTTGTGCCTTCCAATACTGTTTGGAAGTTTTTTACAGTTTTAGGGATGTTTTTTGGAACAATATTTTAATTAAAACAAAGGCTCTGATCCCCCTGCCTTTAACTAGTCAATCTCCCTCAATCCCATCTTTTCTGAGATACAGGAAATGCAAGCAAAATGCCATCTGTTGGCAGTGAGGTGGGACTAAGCCTTTAACATTGAAATATTCCTTTTAGAAAAGCCAAGCAAAAAGATTTAATCAACTGACAAGACTGAGTTCTCTAAATCACTGCAGATTCCAGGTCCAGTCCTGCGCTTTCTTTCACAGTAGACATATTTCTATTTGATCTGCCATTAACTCATTACTTCTTTTCTAAGAAAGCAAAGAGCTGCCCTTGGGCCTTCCTCCTACCAAACCTGCTGCCCCTTTGGCTTAAAAATTGCAACATGGGTCTTTGCTCTCCTTTCTGAAGAGAGATGAAGGGGAAGGCAGAGAAAATAAACTCAAGGTAGACCTTGAGGGTTTTTTTAGGTCTCAGTCCAGTAAGCTTTCTTTGCACATATCATATAATTTGTCCCTACTGCACATACCCACCTGCGGGACAGTGCTGCTCAGAGGCAGGAGGCAGCCACCCCACACAGCCCTGCTGAAGGAGATGCTCTACAGACCGTGATAATGTCATCTGGGGGATGACAGGATGGAAATCACTTCATGTCTACTCCAGCCTGCACCTGCTGCCCAACAGAACTGCTGCGCATCTGCTGAGAGCGGCTGCTGCCTCCACACATTAAGAAGTATAGGGGGAAAAGAAAGAAGTTGAGGGCATTTTTCTCAAGTCTCACTTTCAAGAAGATAAATTGAATATCATTAAATATCCTACTAGGTAATCTAATGCCAGATAAATGCAGCAGGCCACGCCATTACTGTCTGCATTTTGCTGTAGGTTATTTTACACCAATTAATCCACCTGCGTCAAGGTTTTTATTTTTCACTCTTAAGAAATCCAGTTCTATTCAAGACTTGCCACCACTACCTAAAAATACTACATACTTGGAGCAAAACTGCTTAAAATAGAAAACCCAGCAAGTTTTGTACTCCTCTTGGATCTTCCAGCCTTGCTCCTTTGAGAAGTGATTCCAGGCAGTGCAGGTGCATCCATTGGCACAGCAGGCAGACAAAGGCAGATGGCCAGGTGCCAGCAGGGCTGCCTTCTGCAAATTACCAAACAAATTCAATACCACCTTGCACAGTAGTATTTTCACAAATACGCGGTCACCGTGCAAGACACAATTCTTTCTACCCAAATCCCTCTCACTCTTAAATGCAGTAATGTAGATGAGGGGAAAAAACCCCCCAGATTCATTGTAAAAATCGGATCGCATCAACAAGCTCCAGGCACCCTATCACTTTACGATTTGTCCTCTGCAGACACCACTCTGCCAGTTCATTTTCTCTTTTCCATCACCAAACAGCCTTCACTCTACTCTACTGTCTCCCATATGGTTAACATGAATGTGGCAATTAATAAAATGGTGTGATCAACTGCTTTTGTTCACAGCAGCAGCTGGCCTGCATGTTAGAGAGTAATTAGACAAATTAAGACATACCGCTTTTGTTTGCGGATGGACTGACAGCATTTCTCATGCTTAAATGTCACTAAGCCTACTGGCATTTGGGATTATTTTAAACGTGTCTTTTTTTATTAACGTTACAAGGTATGAATAAACCAGATTTATATGCTACCAGCTCCAGTGCCAGCAAAGTACAAGTTTGCTTTACCTCCAAGATGTTTGCACAGGCCAACTGAGAGCAAAGGAGAGAAGTGATGTATTTTGGAGAATGAGCACCTTTTAAGTATCACAGCCCATAGGATGGAGCACGTGGGTCTGGATGGGTGAAAATAACAGAGCTGATCTACAACTGTGTCCAAGAAGAGGTTTGAAAATCTTGAAAATCAAGCAACACAGGCATTTGTCAATGATGTGTCAGTGGGTCAGGATAGGGAAACAAGAGGGCTTCAAATCTCTTGTAATCATCAGACTTTTAATAATCATTTCCTTTAAAAGGTACCCTTTCTGTGGAGTTTCATATTCTCCTTACCATGTTTCTGCTATAATTTGATTTGATTTTCTTACAGCACTCAAAACCATTTCTTGACTTCACAAGCAACTTGCAGTAAGATCTGCAAATATACCGTACCCAGCATCCATACACCCCAGAAGCTTTAATCAAATTAAGCACTGAAGAACCTACTCAGTGTACCATTAACCACTATCCTCAGCCACCAGCTTTCCAATCTTGTTTCACATGTGGATTTGCACTTACACTGCTCCACATCCTTAACTACAGCAGATGATCCCTTGCCCCAGTCGCAAAAAACACTACACAAACGATGTCTCCGAACTCTGTTTTTCTACACTCCTCCAGATGCACTTGAATGATGTTAATGAGCTCCATACCAAAACCTCACCACCTCTACTTATGCTCCTGAGTACCACACATAGCTTCTTGTCTGCTCACAGGCAGAGAGGCACACATGAAATCTCCACCAACAGCACCTCCTAACAACAGTACAAGCTCAGGTTCCCTCCTAACAGTGAGCAGTCAGGCTAGCAAAGCGTTTTCTTTCAGCAAGGAAACTCAGTGAGACCTCCATGTTCATGTGAGTGATCCAACTTAAGTGTTTTACAACAACCCAACATTAACATCTTTTGACCCATCATACTGCAAGTTCTTCTTCATCCCTCCCTTCACCCACATCACTCTTGCATTTGATGCATGAAAAGGCACAGGAGACCAAGCGCTGCACCTCCATGGCCCGTCCGGAAAAGGACAGGCAGGGAGGCTTGTTTCCTATGGAACACGCAGAGAATGTGCAGCAAAGTGAGTAAGAAATGCAAGACACATATAGAAACACACACCAAGAAGAGCTGTTATTTATCTGAGAACTGAAGTAGTTTTGTCCGAACAGAGAAGTTCCCCTACTTTGCAACACGACCATGGCTTGCTTTAGCCAAATGAACAAAACCTCCGAGAAAGCTCAGCCACAAGACAAGACATCAAAAACACATAGAGAAAAGGGAGGAGAGGTGAATTCCCCCATTTTTTAGACATGCAATAAAAATTATATCAAATTTACTTTTTCTTTTAAAAATGAATCAGTTCCTGGCTTTATATGGTGCAACTTGATACGTCAGCTGTTATGGAATGAGCTGGACACAGCAGATAAAACTGGAATGAGAGTGGCCAGTCACTTGCACGATGCTCTGTGAGTAGCTGTCCCAGCCATTCACCACTTAGACTGAGTCCTTGTGTCACTTAGGGCATGAAGAGCCACAAAGGCCTGCTCAGTGCTCCACACAGCCCAGAATTTGCAGAGATGGAAAGCAATCCAGCCTTTGTTTCACACTGCTAAACAAGAAAGCAAAGAATGAATCCTCCCAGTTTGCAAGGATTCTGGCATCTTTTTTTTTTTAGTATAACGTCCTTATATTTGGAAATTTAAATCTCATAGCTATTGGAAGAGAAACCTGGAAAAAAGCCATAGCAAACAGTGGTTAATAAAATACCCAACTTGGTTCACAACATCCTACTAATTTATAAATAGATATTATTTCAAATTTTACATTTTTCACAAAACACAAATCCCAGATGGGTCTCAGCTTTACAGATAAAACAGAGCTGCTGTACTTAGAGAGTGCAATGAATAAAGAAGAAAGCATTCTTTCATGAGCTAACAGGCAACAAAACACTGAGAAAAAATCCCAATAACTGAAGCTACTGTTTAACAAACATTAAAAGTAATCTGATATTGCCACTGGCTTGCTCCTGCATCGGTAAAAGAAAGGAAAGAACTTCCAAAATCCTTATCAAAACTTTATAATCACAAAAAGCCAGCAAGAGCACACCACACCTTTAAACTTTGCGAATTTGATTAAGTGGCAATGGGAACTATAAAAGGCAGGTGATGCTTTAACCAGGAGGAGGTGTCAGCCTCTCACAGCAGCAGTCATGCCAACAGTGCCTCACTGTCTCATATTTCAATTCAGCAGGCATTTAAACCAAACTAAACCAACCCCTTGACATTTCTGCGAAACCTGGTCAGTGGACTATCTCAGTTTAACGTTGCTGCACAAAAACCATTTACCAAACACTCAGCACCACTGGAGTAATTGTGAATGAACATGTGATGGTGACAGCCTCTACACCACTGTAATGCGGCTTTTCTGGCAGGCAGACAGGCTGTTAAAGGATGTACTGCTACATTCCGGATGATTTTAATCCTACATTGTCTATTTGCACTCAATCTGGCAGCAAAGAACAGCAGAAGAACAGCACCACAGAATGGTGAACAAGGCTGAGCTGGTAATGCAGAACTTTCACTTCACAATATGACTAATTTAACAGTTTTAACAGAATAATTGCTACAGCGTAAAAAACCTCAAACCCTAAAGTGGTAACACGATCATTATGGCTGCTACATCACACCACAAGTATTTTTATTATTGATTATTTGGTAGCAGGAGCGCCAGGACTACTGCTGCAAACTACTGAGAACCCCTCAGTGAGGATGCTCCCCAGCCCATGAGGAAGTTCAAATAATTTGACTGTATTATGTTTTCAAACAACCCGAACACTTCTGGGAGCATTTTCTGTGGGCTACATCAGCACTGTGAAACCTCTCCAAGCACAGTTCTCATGATGCTGGATAAGGACCCCAAAGGGAGGCCTTTATCAACTGAGATAAAGCCCAGCCAATAATCCCCTGCTGTGCTCTGCAGTTATCACTTGACCTGGTCCCAGAAAGCACTTCCACTCTTAAACACTTTTGTTCCTTAAAATAAACATTAACAGAGTTTAAAGTGACAGCCTCTCCCTAAGTCAAAGAGAAATAGTACCTGTCCCACCCATAAAACTTTTAACTGTCCCACCCCTAACACTTCTAACTGATGGCTTAATTACTCTGCTATTCTTTTGTTCCTATGGACCGGGAACGAGTAGAAAAGTACCCAGTGAGGCAGAGCTGGTCTCCCACATGTACACTACTTGTACTGTGGTGGGACACCACCACTGAAGCACTAGAGGTTCTCCTGGGAAAAGTCTGGGCAGAAAGCAGGGTGACTGATTTTTGTCATTCACTGTTTCATTGAAAATTTTTCATTGAAACTTCGATGATTCAGAAATCAAAAAAACCAAATAAAATGTATGAGGTCATACCAGATGTCAGTGAAACTCAACATAAGGGATACAGCAATTAACTTGGTCTGAAACGTTGGAAGTTCATTACTATGGACGAAAAATTGCACCAAAAAGCTTTGGTGGATCACAAGTCAATTAAATTGCTTACATACGTGCTGTATTATAAATCACCAAAATTACATACATGCATACAATTTTTAAGTTATCTTCTGAGAAGTTTTATAATTTCAATTCAGATGCATTTTAGACAGAAGAGGATACTTTCCCTACAGACAGCACAAAAAGGAGGCAGGCTGCAGCGAGAGAGCAGGGATTTCTGAGTACCTAACCCATGCTCCTCAATCCCATTTCCACAGTCTGGAGAAGCAGATTCAACCAGAGCGGTTGATCACAATGCTCTGGGCAACACCTCCGAGGGCACTACCAGAACCAGCTCTGAAAGTCAACGCCACAACTTTGTAGCAATGATCTAACCTATCACCCACCAAAATACACACACACCAGACTGTCTGGGGCAAGAGGGGCCATATCCTCCTCCCTAGGAGCATCCCTGGAGCTACTTCCTAGTCCCTAACCTCTTCAGGGCTTCTCCAGGTGGTCTGAGTGACTATATAGTTTTACATAAAGGAAGAATTTTCATTTTCTCTCTGAATGAACCAGAATTGACCCTGTGCTCAAAAATACAAAAATTCAGCAGAAGATATGGATTTTTCTTTCCATGTACTATAAAAAATTACTTCTTCTTGAAAAAGGCCTGAAACAATCACGTAGTAAATCACACCTCCTGCAGGAGGGGACATCGAATGAACCTTGCTCAGTAATGAATGGAAAATTCAGTAATTCTGAAAACAAAATACAGGTGTTTTTGCTAACTCCTGTTAGCATCATGTGGCAAGATGAGGATTTTTCAGTTCCTGGTTATAACCAGCCATTGTCAGATAGCCAGTGTGAAACTAATGAGGAAAAGAAAAATCAATACAGCTGTAAATATACCTTTTTTTTTCTTTCAAAAAGACCTGGCACAAGATAGCCAGCCAGCTGGCTTTTGCAGGAAAAGCTTTCTTTGTCTTGTGAAATTTCTCCCCCATCACCCTTAAATAGACTTTTCTGAGCAACCATTCCACAAACAGCTGGGGGCCTTTGCTTAGGTGGCCAGAAAAGAAGGGAAGGCAAGCATTAAGGCTAAAAACAAAACAGCTGAACATTACCATTGACTGTCCTCTTCTCTCCTTATTTCCCGTCTGTATTTGCCAGTGAAACTTGAAACTCTTCAGATTAAAAAAGGAGAGTCATCACAATTCAGGAATTCTTTCTTCTCACGTTCAGAGTGAAAATAACCTTAGACCAAAGGTTATTCAAAAGCAGACTGTTTTTTTAAAATAAGTACTCATCAACTGCATTAACCACCTTTTGAGTCTGTTAGACCTTTCTCTTATTTTTCCTGGCCTTTTCATCCACTGACTGTTCCTATAGCTTTCAATTAGAGTGCTACGTCAACAGCTCCACTCTTCTAAAACAATCATTTTGCTGAAAAGGAGCATTATTGAACTGAAAGCGAGTGCTCAAGACCTCTCAAACACAGACATATCACATGAGCAGTACCATCCTGTATCAACTTAGCAGCCCCATCAGATACAAAATTTACATACACTGTCCTGAAATGGAAATACATTATTTTTGTAAGAAAATTGTTCCCAATGCCTTCATCCTCTAAAAGAGAAATAAGAGTATTTTCCTCATTTATGTTTGCTTTATTTATTTATTCCCTCAATAATGACAACGCAATACTAAATGACCAAAACCGCTAAGGAACAGGAGCCGATCTTACTTGGCCAGAGGGAGTTGTCGTCTTTGCTCAGAAACTTTTTCTTGAGGCGCCCAGGCAGCTTGGTGTGAGCGTTGCCCATTTTGCTGGAATACAGCGGGATGAGTTCCTCCTCCTCCTCATCGTTGCAGCTGGGCTGCCACTTGCTCCTGCCGAGGCACCCGACCATCGGCTCGGCGGGCAGGCAGTGCACATAGGCGATCATTGTGAGATGCTGCTCTCAAGGATGTCCCTGCTGTCCCCAATGGCTAGTTCCGAGCAGAAGGGAGTGGCCTGCTTATAACCCTTGAGCGGACGCATTCAAAAGGCCTTGGAGGAAAAGATCTCCTCCTTCGCACTTAGGCAAGCTAAGGTATTTAGATATCCTAGAAACTGTTTGGAATAGGATTCTCTAAGTGCCTGAAGAAGAAAAATCCAGCACCTGGTTAAGCAGCTCACTGTAGCTACTGGCTGCCCTGTTCTGCCCTCCTCCTGCCCGCAGCTCACAGCCAAGAGCAGGAAAATAGAGGCTGCAGAGAGCTGGGAAACCCAGTCACCTGCCACAGACCTCGGCCTACTCCCTTTCTGCTTCCTCTGCAGTCTGTGGCTTCTCTTAAGCCTTATCCCTGATTATTCACCACTCTCTGAACAACAGGTACTACAGCTGCACACAGATGGCTGTATCCAAGAAGCTTATTTAAAGCTAAGTTGCTATAATTGCTGTGACACTGGCAGCTACAGAACCCTAACTGCGCAGGAACCTGCCAACAACAAGAACATATACCTTCTTCTAGAATGCAAAAGCAGGAAAAAACACACAGACTAAAGAAAAAAGAGCAAAGTGTTGTGATTTCAGTCTTAGGATTTTATTAAAGAAGCTCCTTTCAAAGTTAGAACCACAATGATTGTCACCAAAAGAAGACGGTCTCTTCCAGGTTAGACTACAACTGGATTAACGCTGAGCACAAAGCATAAGCAGTTATCAGCTTGCATCCAGTACTGCATAAATACATACATCCTCACTATGCCTCTAGAGGGTAGCTATTATTCCTATTAAAAGATGAAGACATAGTCTCAAAGGGATTTAGTAACCTGCCCACACAGTGGAAAAGCCAGGATTAGAGTCAAGGTATTCTCAGTTCTTTAGCCTCATTCACAAGTCACTAGCCCATGGCACCGCTCCCAAATACTGCACTACTAAGCAGGTTTCCACGCTGCTAACAGTGCCAACCCTAATCTCCCGTACTGTTCTTCTCTGGCATTCAGGAAGCACGCCCTTCCTAGGCTTTTGAATTGGCTGTAACAGCACAGTCAGATTGGGACAGCGAGGAAAATGTCACATGAAGACAGCACTCTGCATAAACCGCTGTCTTCAGCAATTTTAAAGTTTTATGTTGTTTGAAAGATTACATAGGAGAATATTTGTTTTTAAAAATTGGAAGATATCAAAACTCTAAGTAAAGTACAACAAAGAACAATTCTCAGTCTGCTTTCTTAACTGTTCTTTATAAATGCTTTGCTTGCAGCCCATACCGTTCATGGAAGAGGCTTAAAAAAGGCTTTAGGCGCTGTTTGGTTGAGAGCTACAATAAAGTTTTGGTCGGGAAGAAAAAACAAACTGTTTAACAGCAACAACAAGAAGACACAGATGCACACCTCCTCTTTCCCCCTGACACACACACGTATCTCCTGCTGCCTCGGTGCTGCTGCTGCTGCCTGCGCTGGGAGCCTGGGAGCAGGGTGTACACACCAGCTGCCCACAGGCACTGCACCAGCGCGGCAGCGGCCTGCAGACTCACAGTAACACACACAGCACCACCCAGCATCAACTGCCTGCAACGCTGACTCAGCACTGCTGGCAAAGGGTAGAAAGTTTACGAAAAACTGGCTGCTTTGGTGAGGGGGGTTTGTTTGTTTGTTTGTTTGTTTGGGGTTTTTTTGTTTAACATCCTGTTACTTTGCCCAGCAGTCTGAGCAAATAATTTTCACTATAAAGTGTTTCATACACATCTCACATGACTGAATCTCAGCAAACTTGCAAATAGGTGAAAAATAGGTCTTATAATGAACTGTGCCAGATACCTTTAATAAATAGGGATGAAACAAGCCCCGTCTGCAATTTTGCATTTTTTGAGAACAATTTCAAGTATCTGCAAAAAATATGGATAGAAAGGGGTAAATGTGCCAACAGCAAGGGCAATAGCTGTTGGTACCACTGACTTGTCCATATAGATAGCAGAAACTCACTGGCAAACACTGAATGCTGGCAAATAGGCTTTTGAGGCAAATACAAATTTACAAAGCCAAGTACATTTACTCATCAGACTATGAGAAAGACAAACTGTGATTAACATTAGCAGAGCTCAATTCACTCATCAACCACACTGATACTCTTGTGTCTGCCAGAATAAATGAATGTCTAGACAGTCCTCCTGGGTGGAACGAAACCCCAAGAGTGCTGTCAGTGAACCAGTTCATAAGGAGGCCCTTTTAATGCCTCCCTAATGGGATGGTTCTCTGCAACCCACTTGTCTAGCCACCATGCCTGCTGTCTCACCCTTTCCATTCCCTGTGATTATCAGGGTCCTGGGAAGAGCCACTGCCACAGATGTGATGCACAAAACTTCAGAGCCTCACCAGGCTGTTGATAAAAGCATGCACTGGGACTTGCATTTACTTCTCCTGCTGACAGGAACACACTTTTATTACATAAGAATACAAGTGGATTTCAGTTGGGGGGGGGGGGGGTTTTTTTTTTTTTTAAAAACCAA